>CAWUFW010016281.1:0-318108 GCA_963921515.1 Calotriton arnoldi
CTTCGTTCAGTTACGTATTGCTCGTTTTGGGACCCCCCTTATTTCTCGGCCCCCGCTTGACGTATCACCCCGAGACTTTCAGGATAAGAGCGGACCGGAGCGCCCCAACAAGTTGGAAACTTTCGCGAAGATTCGTCAACCGGCGCCAACGTTATTTCAAATAGAATGTCGCGGATTTCCTATGGATAATAGGTTTTAACTATAACTATCTACTGGCGACCGCCAGTAGATAATATACATATATATATATATATATATATATATATATATATATATATATATAAAGAGAACACAAAGCCGCCCAACTCTCCTTGCTCTCAGCAGTGCGGGTGCGCTATCCGTGTAGACGGCAACTCGAAAAATATACTCCAAAACACAGTTTCACCAAAGAAACAGAACTGCGCACTCCAGCTCGATCGTACAAGATCTTTTATTTCAATTCCGAAAGGAAGACTAACACACGCGTTCCGGCACCCTGGCCTTCGTCAGTGTTAGGTTGCTACGCATTTCACCACCTTTAAATAACAAGTTACCCAATTCGTCAGCAAGCAGTATTACAATGACACAAAGAAAGGACTTTGCAATACGTTATCTTTGTTCGTGTTTACATGGCGGCCATCTTAGCACAATGCAAATTGCAACACAAATCTCACAGATTTCCACCTGATATATTCTCATAGATACAAAAACTAATCCATTTCATTAAAATTGATGGGAATACATTATTGACAGCTGGAAGTAATTATAGGGTTAATCCCACATCGAATAAATTCTTACAAAATTGAGCCCTCAAATGGGCTTATATATATATATATATCATACAAATTAAATAAAAAAGGATAGGTTTTGGGTTAGGTAGTGTATTAATACTCATGTTTTATTTTTAATACTTGAGTATTATTTAAAAATTTGATTCGTTGTTATTATTTAAAAAATATAATAATATATATCTTTAATATAATATATTTATTTAAAATAGATTAAATGTGCTTTGCACTTATTCCCTGGGATGGGATTTATGGGAAAGAGGGGTTTTGGGTGGGGGAGTGTATTAATACTCAGGTATTAATTTAAATACTTGAGAATTTATTGATATTTAGATTTACTGATAGATAATTATTAAAATATTTTTTATTAAAATTATTAAAAAAGGCTTATGCACCTATCCTCTGGCAGGGGATGCATGGGAAACATGGGTTTTGGGTGTGGGAGTGTATTAATGCTTAGGTATTATTTTTAATACTTGAGTATTATTTATCACTTAATTTATAAGTTATTTTATTGTAAAATTGTCAAATAATTTTAATTATTAAAATTTATAAAAGTGATATGCAGACAAACTCAGGGTGTTTTTGGGTAGGTGATGATTTGATTTCAAGGTATAATTATAATCTATCATAAATAAAATAATATACATTTTAAATTTAATTTATAAAATTAATAATCTTTTAAAAGTATATTAATATATTTTAAACATTAAAAAAGCATATATGTACAACACGAGTTTGCATAGACATATAAAATGTTTTAAAATATAAATTTAAGTAATAAAAAATTAAATAGTTAACAAAACAATCAATTGACACATTAATAGTATTGTAGGTAATTTGTTTACATTTATAATAAAAATAATACAGTTAAAAAAATATTCAAAAAATGTTTTTAAAAAACTTGATTAGTTGTATTATTTTTTTAAATAAACATAGATTTTAAACTGTATTGTAACATATAATTTGTATTTTCTTTGTAGGTTTTCCCATGGTTTAACATTCAAGTCAATGAGAGAAATTGTCCTTTTTTCCTTTTTACGCAAATAGATGACGTTGCCGCTTGTATGTAAGTTTCATCATTTCGAGGATTGTCACGGTCCGGATCAGAAGCATGGAACAGCTGTGTCCAGGTAAGGCAAATTTTAATTATTAAAAATAGATTGATGGTGGCATAGTTTATTGTAAGGAGAGAGGAGTGAGGTTGTAAGAACTAGGGTACTTGTATTGTGATATTTTTGTATGTTTAACTTAAAAATGTTTTCCAAAACAGGTAGCAGTTGTAGGCCCACGTTGGGTTGATTGCTTTCGTAACACTTTTTGTTTAATTGAATAATTTAAAAAGAATGATTACTTTTTCTATTAAATAATAGTGTTCTGAAAGCGATATTTTTTGATGTTTTTTTGATGCGACTGGTTTTTTAAATGAAGTTATTGCATCGTCGCGGTTTTACGGATAGGTGGAGGGAACATGGACACAGACTTCATGGACTGAAGAAATACTTTTTGGGACATTTTTAAAACATGGATTTCTGTTTTTTGGGACTTATGCTGGATTTTGTTCGTGAGAGGAATTCATCGATGGATTTTTTTCCAGCGTTTTTTAAAAAAAAACGTTAAAATGTTTATTCTTTCTCATGCTTTTTAAAGCTGAATTTGATTGAGAGAGGATTGCAACAATGGATTTCTTGTTGCGTTTTTTGCCAAATAAGGGTCGATTCCGATTCGGGCCGGAAATCTCTCCGACCGAGCCGGACCCGGAGAGATTTCCGACCGAACCGGACCCGTGCAGTCCGACCGAACGAGTCCGATGCATTCGTATGCCACCGGACACGAAGTCGGTCGGACTCCCATTGAACTCAATGGGAGCCGGTCGTACAACGCGTACGCGGGCTCCCATTGCCTCAATGGGTGCGAGGCGGACAAGGGCGCCCCCTACAGCGGAGTACGCCGCGAGGCGCCTCGCGGCGTACACGCACAGGTAGGGGGGACCCATGGGTCCCCTGTGTGCGCTCGCGCGGGTACGCGTACAGGGGGGTCCGACACGGACCCCCAAAGTACGGCTCCGACAGCGAGTTCGAGTCGGACGGCGCGAGTCGGTCGGAGCGGTCGAGGTGCGCATCGTACTTACCCGGCCGGAAAACGTCTCCATTGCGCGGTGCGAATCGGGTCCGAGCGAGTCGGTCGGAGCGGTACGATCCGGGTACGTGTCGGTCGGAGCGGTCGGGTCGCCCGGACGAGTCGGTCGGCGAATTCGCATCGTACTCGCTCGGCCGGACCCGCGTACGATTCGGTCGGGAAAAAGGGCTCCGAATCGGATCCGGTAAAGCCGAATCCTATTCGGAGCCCTACCGGCCGAGATCGGAATCGGCCCCTAAGTCTTTTTTTCTGGATTTTTTTTTAGAATGAGTTTTTTGTAGGTGAGCACAGTACAGTTTTCAGCACAATTTTTGCTGCAAAAAATGGCTTTGCCAAACTGTGTCCATGTTGGTTAGTTTAACTCGGGTCATGGCTTACATCAAGGATTATGGATTATTTACTATGGATTCGAAGACTGCTCAAGACTCTTGGCGAAAAGAGGGATTGTACGCAAGTCCAAGAGTTGAAGAAAGAAGACAATTGAAGGTAAGACACCCGACTTTTAATTTATATTTTAATTTGTTTTTTTAGAAAAATGCCAATTGAATTAGGGAATTCTTTGTCAAAACAGGCAAGTAAGGTGGTTTAGGAGTTAGTATAGATTAGAAATGTAGGATGTGTGCAATATTATCTAGGTAGTCTGAAGCCACCATCAACGAAAATTGTTGAATTGCACCCAATAGTCGCTCTGACATTTCTATTGTTCTTTTAGAGACTCGTGGGTTCAGACTACCAGTTAATAATTGCGCAATTCTCATTTCTTAGAAAATTTGCTCCTTCTTCAAAATTTCCCAAAAATGATAGAAGTTGGGATGTAGTTTACCAATAGATTAGTTGATGGAGTTGTGCCATCCCTCTATGGCATTATTTGTTTTTGCTCCTCCCTCTAAGCAGGTCGAGTAGCAGTTCCCCCACTTCACATGGAAACGTGGCTTCCTCCTGCGACCTGACCTGCTTAGATGGCCAATCCATGTGTCTTCAAAGTAATTTAGAAGGGGTGCCAATTTGTCCTCGTTTGCAGTAAAATAGTCAGATTCAGTAATAGATGTGTAGTATTCATCTACACTGTCAGGTGGAACAAAGCAAAGTGCAGTTAGTTTCTTCAATTCAAATTGTAGTTTACTGTCTGATATATAATCCTCAACTAAGGATGTTTTTTGAATTTTTCGCCAGTAAGCCTGTGAAAAGTGAAAAAGACATCCTTAAATTTGGGTATCCGGTGTACATTTTGGTAATTGTGTTAATCGTAGATAATTCAAAGTCAATTAACACTTTTCCAGGACTTTTGCTCATGATTTTAGCTTTTATCACTGACAAAAATTCAGTGTATGTTGAGGTTTGTTAATCAGGGAGTAAACTGTACACTAAGGGCACTACTGTATGATTAATGTAGGCGTGAATAGTGTATATTTGGGTGAATGGATGGGGTGTGGATTTAAACGTCCCATCCATCATCCAAATATCACTACTCTCTAACTTAACAAGATTATGGGGTGTGCTAAAGATTAGTATTCTTTTAAGAGGTTTTTTGTTGTCATGCAAAAGAAAGGTTTCATTAGTAACGGTTACAGAAAGTTCAGGTGGAATGTTAATATCAGAGAAGGCTTGGGGTGTTACACGTAGGGAGTTACTTGCCTGTTTTTTACGCTGAATGATTCTGCGTAGGTTGGGGATTGTGGGCATACAACTTGCTACATGTGTTGGAATGCTTTGAGACACCTCCCTCAAAACTGAGCCACAGGGTTCATTGGAGGTAGATGCCAGGGCTTTCATTTATTTATATTTTCTCTTACCTCTATCGCCATTGCAGAGGCAGAGTGGTTATGCTCAGTGGTCCTTTCAACAGTGTCACCTAGAGTAACCACTCTGCCTGTGCAATGGGATGAGTAATAATGAAACACACCTCCAATGACACCTGGGCTCAGTTAATCTCTCCTTACAATAAACATAGCCACTGTGACTTAACAGTCTATTTCCACGGCTCGATTGTATATATTTGGCTTGTTTTCTTGCTGCCATTATCTGTAAAAAGAAGAAAAAGAGAACGGCATTGTTTGAGTGATTTCAAGTGTGGTTGCCCTTAAAAATATTTTGCCCGCAAGTCAAAAGTTAGTGCACATTGTTTATTTTACAGCCTTATTTTTTACATAATTGTACCAGGATTTAATTGCATTGGCTTGATAATGTTTGTTTGGAATTGTTTCCTACTTTTATACCTTTGATGAAAAAAATGTTAATTTTTGTTCGACTTGACAGAATGATAAAGGTTATTTCTATTATGGAGGGTGCACCAGAATTCAAATCAAAGAAATCAGGGTAAGACCACATAAATTTTCTTTTTAATCTTCAAAAAAGCCAGAATACGGACATCAGCCAACGCGTTTTGTTCATTAAGAACTTCATCAGGGCTGAAAACAATCAACATAAAAACAACATGTAAGGAAAAACCACAACATTAAAAACTACATACATACATGTATACTACAACATAGAAATATACATAAACAGAGACAATTATAACCAACACAGGCTTTGTGCCTATAATGTTATCATTGGTACACAAAAAAGACTTTTTATACCGTCGTATAAACATCACAAATACATTAAATCATAAAGATGGACATCATGTATCAAAAATAAAAACTAAAACACATTTAATAATATTGTACCCATTGTGTACTTTTATACAACGTATATATTAAAATTTACACATCTTTATTAAAGCAACAACATAACCAAGATCCAAATCTAAAATTCAATGAAAAGATAAAAGAGAAAGGGAAAGATAAAAGAAAAAGAATGAAAAATATACTATTAATAATGAAAATAAAAAGGAAGACAGAGAGAAAAATAAACGAAGAAAGATAAACAAACATAATAACAGCAATATAGAGAATTAGTTTACCAATTATCACCACACTGATAGCCAATATCCTCACCGTTAAATGTTGATGAGAATAGAATAATCCAGAATAACTTTAAATAATGAAGATGAAATGTACGTTGTAAGGTACAAGAGAACCCCATGATCCTGGGTAATTACTGTACCATCCAGCATTAATATTCTGCATCAATAAGCAAAAAAGATAATAATAATATATGTATTGCATATATATATAATAATGAGTGTAAACGTACAAAATTCAATTTACCACACCATCTAATAATCACACTAATAAAAAAAATTTCAATGTAAAATGACTTATCCGTATCTGCCTAACATTCTCAGAAGGTCTGTACACAGCACAATAAGAGGGGATTATCATATAAATCACTCGCATTGGGTATTTACAACATAACTTACAAACGAAGATCACAGTCAGTTATATAAATATGACCAATAATGAAACAAAAACGAAAACAAAATACACAAACCAATTAGTTCTGTGTAAATTCTATCCCTTTCTTATATGAATACTCCAACGTTATGATGTGTAAGCATTCAGCCTGACTGAGCTAAAAACAAACGCATGTGTGTTGTGGCCAGTCCATAAATATTAGATAGGCCTACATAGATAACTATGAAGAAGAGGATTATCATATAAATTACTCACGTTAAGTATTAGCAACACAACTTTGAAGCGATGATCACAATCAGTATATATAATTATGACCAATAGTGAAATAAAAACGGAATAAACAATCCTCCTAGTTCTATATAAGTTCAATCCCTTCCTTGTGCGAATACTCCAGCGTTATAATGCATAAGCAATCAGCCAGACTGGGCTAAAAACGACCGCGTGTGTGTTGCCACAAAATTGCTATGCAGACTATAATCTGCAAACTCCCCGTTACTAAGTAGATCACTAAACATCATACCTGCAAAGGTTCGTTCGTAGAAAGACAATGTAGTCGAAGTAAGACGCTAACCGGAACACAAGTTAGCGGCACTTTTTAAAGCAATCACGCGTAACGTCAAAACGTGATGACATCATAGCCAGTGTTGAAATAATCTTAAATTAAGAAAAACTCGACGGCCATCTTGTAATGGTTGTAAGTATGTATAGAAACTAAAAATAACATATATAATGTAGATACCCAAAGAACCCCGTTAATTTAAAATGACCTAAAAATTATCGTAATGCTCCCAAACTCCAATCAAGATCGATGGCCATCCTATGTAGCAGAACGTACCGTCGCCAATCCATACCACTTGTGAATTAATACCATATGGAAATATTTATACTAAAAACCGAACATTGAAAACGATAAATATTTTTATATTAAATAATAACATTTTAATTAGAACAAAAACAGAGAAGGAAAAACGAAACACGAATCAGCTGTATTTTCAACGAAATCTCGCGCAACATTGAAGCATGAATATCTTAACCGTCAATTGGTGACGGTACGTTTTGCAACTTAGGATGACTGTCGAGCTTGAATAAATTTTGGAGGCTTCATGGTACTGTTTATGTTATTCAAAGATAGTGGGTCCTTTTGGTCAACTGTAACATATTTGTTGCTCTTGGCCTTTGGATATAATACTCACTACCATTACAAGATGGCCGCTGTTTTCCTTAATCTATGAACATTAGAACACAGGTTAAGATATTCATGCTTCAATGTTGCGCGAGATTTCGTTGAAAATACAGCTGATTCGTGTTTCGTTTTTCCTTCTCTGTTTTTGTTCTAATTAAAATGTTATTATTTAATATAAAAATATTTATTGTTTTCAATGTTCGGTTTTTGGTATAAATATTTCCATATGGTATTAATTCACAAGTGGTATGGATTGGCGACGGTACGTTCTGCTACATAGGATGGCCATCGATCTTGATTGGAGTTTGGGAGCATTACGATAATTTTTAGGTCATTTTAAATTAACGGGGTTCTTTGGGTATCTACATTATATATGTTATTTTTAGTTTCTATACATACTTACAACCATTACAAGATGGCCGTCGAGTTTTTCTTAATTTAAGATTATTTCAACACTGGCTATGATGTCATCACGTTTTGACGTTACGCGTGATTGCTTTAAAAAGTGCCGCTAACTTGTGTTCCGGTTAGGGTCTTACTTCGACTACATCGTCTTTCTACGAAAGAACCTTTGCAGGTATGATGTTTAGTGATCTACTTAGTAACGGGAGTTTGCAGATTATAGTCTGCATAGCAATTTTGTGGCAACACACACGCGGTCGTTTTTAGCCCAGTCTGGCTGATTGCTTATGCATTATAACGCTGGAGTATTCGCACAAGGAAGGGATTGAACTTATATAGAACTAGGAGGATTGTTTATTCCGTTTTTATTTCACTATTGGTCATAATTATATATACTGATTGTGATCATCGCTTCAAAGTTGTGTTGCTAATACTTAACGTGAGTAATTTATATGATAATCCTCTTCTTCATAGTTATCTATGTAGGCCTATCTAATATTTATGGACTGGCCACAACACACATGCGTTTGTTTTTAGCTCAGTCAGGCTGAATGCTTACACATCATAACGTTGGAGTATTCATATAAGAAAGGGATAGAATTTACACAGAACTAATTGGTTTGTGTATTTCGTTTTCATTTTTGTTTCATTATTGGTCATATTTATATAACTGACTGTGATCTTCGTTTGTAAGTTATGTTGTAAATACCCAATGCGAGTGATTTATATGATAATCCCCCCTCTTATTGTGCTGTGTACAGACCTTCTGAGAATGTTAGGCAGATACGGATAACTCATTTTACATTGAATTTTTTTTTATTAGTGTGATTATTAGATGGTGTGGTAAATTGAATTTTGTACGTTTACACTCATTATTATATATATATGCAATACATATATTATTATTATTTCTTTTTTTGCTTATTGATGCAGAATATTAATGCTGGATGGTACAGTAATTACCCAGGATCATGGGGTTCTCTTGTACCTTACAACGTACATTTCATCTTCATTATTTAAAGTTATTCTGGATTATTCTATTCTCATCAACATTTAACGGTGAGGATATTGGCTATCAGTGTGGTGATAATTGGTAAACTAATTCTCTATATTGCTGTTATTATGTTTGTTTATCTTTCTTCGTTTATTTTTCTCTCTGTCTTCCTTTTTATTTTCATTATTAATAGTATATTTTTCATTCTTTTTCTTTTTATCTTTCCCTTTCTCTTTTATCTTTTCATTGAATTTTAGATTTGGATCTTGGTTATGTTGTTGCTTTAATAAAGATGTGTAAATTTTAATATATACGTTGTATAAAAGTACACAATGGGTACAATATTATTAAATGTGTTTAAGTTTTTATTTTTGATACATGATGTCCATCTTTATGATTTAATGTATTTGTGATGTTTATACGACGGTATAAAAGTCTTTTTGTGTACCAATGATAACATTATAGGCACAAAGCCTGTGTTGGTTATAATTGTCTCTGTTTATGTATATTTCTATGTTGTAGTATACATGTATATATGTAGTTTTTAATGTTGTGGTTTTCCTTACATGTTGTTTTTATGTTGATTGTTTTCAGCCCTGATGAAGTTCTTAATGAACGAAGCGCGTTGGCTGATGTCCGTATTCTGGCTTTTTTGAAGATTAAAAGAAAATTTATGTGGACTTACCCTGATTTCTTTGATTTGAATTCTGGTGCACCCTCCATAATAGAAATAACCTCTGCTCTGGATTACAGTGGAGTCTTTTTGTGGCAGGCTCCGGAGGTGCAATGCACAGAAAGCTGATTGTACATTGAATAGAGATTGTAGTGCATAACATATGGTCAGCCACTCTTTGTCTTTTGTTTTCCTAGAATGATAAAGGTTACCTTTTTAGGTTTTTCTGTTGTCTGGTTGGAAAGTCCTGGTGTAGATGCTGTTTTTTTGGGGATTTTTCTTTCAGTTGTTCACTATGTTGTGTTTGGTGCTTTTGATTCTTTGGCTCTGAAACAAGTGAAGAAATGTTATTAGTTTTTTGTTTGGATATTTTTAGTTTTGCAAATAGCCTGCAAAGAAATTGATTAGTGGTTTTGTAGTTGAAAAAGTCATTTTGCTTTTTGTTTGTGAGGCTCAAATTTTTAATGCAAAGATACGTTTTCAAATAAAATGATTCTGTACTTGAAACCTGCAAAAAAAAACAATAATGTGGTTTTTGATCATTTTTACCCTGTATAGTTTTTCTTCTTCAGTGGTGATGGGCTTTTTTTTTTTTACTTTGGTTGAGGATGTGTTCCTCTACTCTTGTTGGTTTATATGGTTTAATCTGTTGAGAAGGTTTAAGAAAAATAAATGATTGATTGTATGCTTGACAAATAACAGAAATAAAAATATGAAATTTACAGTTTAAATTTTTAATTTTTTAATTTAAGTACAATCAATTTGCCAACACCACCATCCAACACTTTCCCTGAGGCAAGCACCTGTCGAATAAGGAATGGTAAATTTGCCCCACCATCATCCAGCACTTTCCCTGAGGCAAGCACCTGCTGGAGTAGGAATAGTAAATTTGCCCCCATCACCAGCCAGCACTTTCCCTGAGGCAAGCACCTGTTGGAGTAGGAATAGTAAATTTGCCACCACCACCATTCAGCACTTTCCCTGAGGCAAGCACCGGTCGGAGTAGGAATAGTAAATTTGCCCCACCACCTACAACACTTTCCCTGAGGCAAGCAACGGTCGGAGTAGGAATAGTAAATTTGCGCCCACCGCCATCCAACACTTTTCCTGAGGCAAGCACCTGCCAGAGTAGGAATAGTAAATTCGCCCCCACCACCATCCAGCACTTTCCCTGAGGCAAGCACCGGTTGGAGTAGGAATAGTAAATTTGCCCTCACCACCATCCAGCATTTTCATTGGTTTGTTTCTTCCTGCTAGGTATTTGGTGTTGATTTATTTCCAATCTCTGCTGATATCAAAATTAATTTTTTTTTTTTTTTTTAGGCTTATGGGCTTTTTAATTCTACATACATTTTGTTCTTTTATTCACTTACTTTTCAAAGGAAAGATCATTTCATGAATATCTGCTTTAGATTTGTGGCTGCTTTTCAAAATCAGTAAATGCTGTAAATAAGTTACAAATTATATTGAAAGTTCTTGTGATTTAGGTGTTATTATTTTGATGCTGCTTTATTTTAAGCGTACACTTCGGTCTGTAGATGGCAGTGTTCAACTTGACAAACGGCAAAATTCTCCTGCTACTCCTGCTGTGTGTGGTCATCGTGGAAGTCAGTTTATCACTGAGCACAAAATGGTGGACGGCTTCTTTTATACGTTTTTTGAGGGTAAACAAGAATTTAAAAGAAAATGTTTTGGAAACAGTTTTTCGCGTGATTCACAACCTGACAGAATGTTTATTTATTTTGTCATGTGTAAAAATGTTCGTTTAGACGTTCCTTCTCGGAATGTCAGCCATTTTGAGTAATTGCTAACTTAGGGGCTGTAATAAAAATAGTTGAAAGACTGCCGTTTTATGTGCTTCAAAATGATTGTATGTATAATCTCTTTTTGCATGTGATAACAGTGTGTATTTTTTGAAAAATGCTGTAATTCTATGTTTAATTTTCCCTGTCTTTTCGAAAAAATGTAGAATGGATTATTAATACTCAGGTATTTTAATGGATAGGTACTTTAAAAAGTACCCGAGTATTAAAATGAATACCTGGGTATTATTAATCTCCCCCACCCAAATCCCCTATTTCCCCTGCATCCCGCCCCAGGGGATGGTTTGGAAAAAAAATTACTATAATTTTAAATATAAACAATGAAAACATACTATGGGGCCGATTCCGATCTCGGCCAGTAGGGCTCCGAATCGGATTCGGCTTAACCGGATCCGATTCGAGCCCTATTTCCCAACCGATCCGTACGCGTGTCCGGACGAGCGAGTACGATGCGAAATCGCCGACCGACTCGTTCGGGCGTCCCAACCGCTCCGACCGACTCGTTCCCGGGTCGAACCGCACCGACCGACTCGCTCGGACACGACTCGCACCGCGCAATGGAGATGTTCCCCGGCCGGGTAAGTACGATGCGCGCCGCGAGCAGTCCGACCGACACGCGCCGTCCGGCTCGAATGAGCAGTCGGAGTCGTGCTTCGGGGGTCCGTGTCGGACCCCCTGTACATGTAGCCGCCGCGAGTCGCACACAGGGGGACCCATGGGTCCCCCCTACCTGTGCGTGTACGGCGCGAGTCGCTTCGCCGCGTACCCGCTGTAGGGGGCGCCCTTGTTCGCCTTGCACACATTGAGGCAATGGGAGCCCGTGTACACGTTGTACGACCGGCTCCCATTGACTTCAATGGGAGTCCGACCGACTCGAGTACGATAGCATACGGACGCATCGTACTCGTTCGGTCGGGCTGCACAGGTCCGATTCGGTCGGAAATCTCTCCGGGTCCGATTCGGTCGGAAATCTCTCCGGGTCCGGCTCGGTCGGAGAGATTTCCGGCCCGAATCGGAATCGGCCCCACAGTGTTGTAATGGTATCGTTGGTATTAGTATGCATTGCAATGGAATGCGTTGTAATGGTTGTTTTAATATATCTCAATGAACATGCATTGTAATGGTATGCGTTGTAAAAACATGCGATGTAATTATATTTTCGTTGTAAAAACTGCGATGTAAAAGTCTGCGTTGTAATGGTATGGGTTGTAACGTCATATATTCTAGGGGAACAGGTGGGTTCGCCTTGTAAGAACAAGCAATTCTGATCTGTTGATGTTACAGGGAATGGGACCTGAGGGAGTGGTCAAACGTGACTCTGCCAATTGTATGATTTTAATGTATCCTTTGAATGTAGTAGTTGCTTTCAATACTGTTGTTTTAAAAGAATGTGAATATTTCCCCTTTTCATTGCTCTCTAATGCTAAGTTGATATGTACTATGTCGTTGTGTCGTGTTTATGATGGTTAATAAATACAGTCTGAGAATGGCATAAAATCTCTAACACAAGAATGACATAGTGTCTTGGTTTCTTTCCGTAACAGGAGGTGACAACGTCTAGGTTGGTTTTCCATTGGTGGGGGGGAGGGAGTGGGCGACCAGACTGGTCTTAATCCGGTCCCCCAGCTGTAATTTGGTGACCCTCTGACATGGGTGATTTTCCCATTCAAGTAGGATAGAATCTGGGAATAACAATCAACAATAATCTGAATTTGGATGTACAGATGAACAAAGTATCAGGATCATGCTCTCTGTAACTAAAGAGGTTAGTTAAAAGTCTTCCAATGCTGCCTAAACAGAGCCACAAGAGGATAGTTCAAGCAATAATTTTTATCAAGGCATGATTATTGTAATGCTCTGTATTTAGGATTGCCGATCACAGACATAACTTGGCTACAGAGAATTCGGAACTGAGCTAAGAGACTTCTTGCAGGGAGAAAATGTAATGAGTCAGCCCACCTATGATGAAAGCCCTACATTGGCTACCAGCCGACATAAGATTTCCGTACAAAGTGGTTTATATGGCCTATAAATCATACTATAAGTTGGGCCCAGAAACTATACCTGAAAAATGTAGGACCTATCTTTTAGTTTTTGGCCCTCAGTCTATAGCATGCCCCCCCTCACCTAAAAAGCTAGAACAACCTTTTAAAATTTCACAAAGGATTGAAAACATGGCAATTTCAACAATTTTGAGTCATAGGCCAGCCGTCTGTTCAGTCTACTAGTGTGAGGATACCCTCTTTAGAGTAATAGTTTGTGCTTTACAAATCTATTCATCATCATCAGCAATATTTGGTTCTCGCAGAAAAAACCCCACAACAACAGTCTACTGTTACGTGCAGGTGTGTGCTTCAAGTGAGTTGAACATTTGAAGCCTCCAACTTGACAAATCCAATGCATCATGGTTATTGTAGTTCTACGAAATTCATTAGTGATGATGGAGCCTCAGGTATGCCCAAGCACCAGTAGCTCTCCTTTTTATTACTCAAAGCCAATGCATTACAGTCATTGCAGTTTAACAAATAATTGTTTCAACATAAATACTTGAATGTCCAGTGTGCCAGACTTTAGTGGCAATGATGTTTCATGCAGTATTCACCATTCATATTTCCAGGCAATTTCCGTTCATGTTTGCTCAAGAGAGGTATAATGCAATCTTCAGTTTAAGTTAAGATTAACGTTAAGTTTAAGTTTAAATGTAAGTGTAAGTTTAAGTTTCATTTAAAGTTTCACAGAATCACCACTAAACTACTTGAGTCTGGAGGACCCTTCTATTCACACCCAGTGTGTACCTGTCCTCTAGGCTTTGAGTTTCCTGCTGTGTCACAGAGAAGCTTCACTGATGCGCTTTGCTGGGGCTGCTGTGAGTACGTTTGGCAAAAATGAAATGCTGACTGGGCCACCATACCATGTTGGCTTTGATCTATATGTTTTTGTTTCACAGATTCCAATCCCCAAGACAGGATCTATTTTTATGAAACAACAAAGTAATATCCTAATGCACTGGATGTTTTCTTCCAGTACGTGGGGTTTGATCTCGCTTTTTCATGTTTTCATCCAGCATGCCTTACATGGAAGTCACGAACAGGAAGAAACAGCGACAGAAGCTCCGAACTAAATAGGGCATGGTTTCTGATACTGTTAGCCGGCAGTCCTCTGACTGGTGAACTGCTGGCAAAGGGTTTCCAACAGCAAAGACAGATGAGGGTTCACCATCAGAAACCAAGCATTAGTGAAGTTATCAGGTGCCATACATTTCACACCAATTACTGGGCCACTCATTATGAGAGCCATAGAGTCAGAGTACCTTTCTGAACAACTAGACACCCAAAGCCATGCACATTTGGATTCTTTGAAACAGTGCAGCAAACAAAATGCCTGGCTGTACTCTGGTCAGGAATATTTCTGCTATGGCACATAGTCAAACAACTGCAACTCTCCTTTGCCACACTGATAATGAAAAGGGCCCTTGTGTTGACTTTAGCTAAACACAATTTAAGAGGCTATACACGCTGGGCCTTATTATGGGTACTTATTCCCTTCAGGTGCATACACACAAAGGGGGAACCGATAATCACAATGCCTTTAAGGGAACAAGGAACCCAAGTTATGATGTCTGTTTTAATTTACAAGGGAAGGGCTAAAAGAGAGTGTCCCCAAAAGGGGTTCTTGGAAAAAGACTTTAATCCGGAACAATGATGAGCTGCCAATCTCTGGTGGGGAAGTAAACTCCCTTGCTAAGGGTGAGGGCTGCTCAGACATTCACCTTCTCCAGCAAGGGCTAGCACTCTTTTGGGATAAGCATTAACCAAAACATGTTGAAGGCTTCTCAGGGGACTAATGATTCCAGATTACTTGAGAAGGTAAAGAGTGTAGGTCAGTCAAATTGATGAAATCAGGAGCGGGGCAGCATAAGACTACTGCACCAGGAACTTTCAGCCTCACACTGCTCCAAGAATGGTAATCTCCTTGACTTAATTAAAGTATTTAACACAATACCTCCCTTTCCTTAGCAACCATTGTCCTCTGCTGGCTACATGCTAATATACATGACTGCTAACATTCCCCCCTCTACCACTACCAATACAGTTCATGGGTAACATGACCACTGCCTACTTTGGCCAGATACACACCTTTATCCTCTTACCCATCTTCATATTTTTGACCTTTTAAAAAAAGATTTCACTTAATGTTCTTTTCTTACTATATCCCCCTTCGCTTTCCTTCCAAGATGGTTGGACTACAACCCTAAATAAACCCCACCATATGCTTCCAAAAGATTCCTTGGTACTCTCCTTCACCTTCACAGATAGAAGAACACCTGCCTCCCAGATCACTTTGAGATTATAAACTAGCCTTTAAACATCTCAATCCTCAAAAGTGCCAGAGCAACATTCTTTCAAAACCTCATCACCTCTCAATGCTCAAACTCACCTACCTGATCCAATAATCTGTTTCTACTGCCCCTTCACATATCTCTATGGCATGATTGTCCCTCTCTGGCTTTTCGGCCTTCTTGCCTGTAAAATCATCATTAGTAGCACTCCTTACGAACACTGTTTTCTGAATCTCACCCACCCTCCAAAGCTCCACCAACCTCCTCTTATAATTCTCACCTATCTTCCTTTGAACCAGCTATGCCAAATGACTGCTGAGCTAATTTCCATACTTAAGGCTGGCATAAATGTTGTGTAACAAACACGCTGATTTTTCCTCCTCAGTCTACTGCTATCTAATTTCTTCATTCACTCTCTGATTACTAATTTCTGATCACAATGTTGATAAATCTGCTTTTTAGCTTTAATAAATAATATCAATCTATGATTTCTCATCTGCCTCTCTAATGACACCCTGCTTCACCATCAGCGGTGGCTCCTCCTTTAAGGCAGAGTAGCATCGCCCCACTGCTCTCCCAGCAGTGAAAACATGAAAAATAAAATGATAATAACACAGGCCGGGCCATCCTGATGGACAGCAGCAGGGGGAGGAGTGGTGGTCACTGCTGCAAATGTGCATGTCGGTTTGGCCGGTCTTCTTAGGACGGCCAAACCGAAATGCGCACTTAGATCTCTCCAACCCATGATGTGCTGCGCAGCCGGGTGGAGACCAAGCACAGGCTCCCAGGCCCTAACTCAGCGTGAAACCAGTTAACTCAGGTCAATCACAGCACTGCTCTCATGCTGGTAAATAGTATTACCAACATGAGAGCAGCGTATGGATTGGAATAGGGGACTGGGAGCCTTGCATTGACTACCGGGAGTTGAGAGGATTGGTACAGAAGAGAACCTAGGCTGCGGCCGGCAGGTAAGTGCTTCTTTTTTTTTTCTTTCCCCTCGCTGACCCCCACTTCTCCCTGTGCTGCCCCACCACTTTTGTTTCACAGCGGCCACCGCTGTTCACCATCTTAACCCTCTGTAGTCTGCTCCCAAGCTCTTCACATGACAGAAATCTCCATGACTTTGGGGCCAAATATTATCATCTCGATGTGCCACAATAAAATATGTTTATTGGTTTTGCTGTGCAAAGCAGTGAAAGATACTCAAAAAGCAGTAGTACAAGGTTTGGGATCGTGAAAGGAGACATGGGATACCATGCATTCATGGGACATATAATAAATACGATTGGGTGAGTCACTGGTTGCAGAGAATGAGGGTCACAGGGAGGTCTGATTTTTCTACTGAATGGATCAAGAGTTAGAGTGATTTGTGGTGGGTACTTGAAATGTCAATGGGCCCAATTCACAGAACTAATCTGAGACAAAATCCTAAACTTACTACTTTTGGTATTCACAGAATGCACTTACTACTTTTGGTATTCACAGAATGGATTTACGACTACTAACTTTACATCCGCACTCGGGCCGGAATTTCCGCACTCGGAGTGGAGTTTCCGCACCCGGAGCGGAATCTCCACCACCGGGCCAGAATCTCCACCTCCGGGCCGGAATCTCCACTTCCGGGCCGGAATCTCCACCTCCGGGCCGGAATCTCCGAAATTGAACCGGATCCCATTATTTCATACAGGAAATGACATACAGGAAGTGGGAGACAGGAAATACATCACAGGAAGTTGTTGGCAGCCATTTTGTGTTCATTCTGAGTCATCCTCTCTCACAGATCAGATCTTCTGCCATCCTGCTGCTCTTTTCCACCTTATTTCCCCCAAAATGGCTGAGGGTTATGAAGAGAAAGCACCCCCTTTCAGTGAAAGTGAATTAGACATCTTAGCTGAGGGGGTGATACTAAAATATCCTCAGCTATACGGGGGCCAGAGGACCAGCTGAGTTATGCAGCGCGGGCCAGACTATGGGCCGACATTGGAGAGCACTGCAGTACAGTGGGCGTTCACACCAGCAACACGAGGGCATGCCGCAAGCGCTGTGAGGACCTAAAATGCTGGGCCCGGCACAAGGCGGAGGAGCTACTGGGCCAGTCTTCCCAGCACCATGTGCATCATCCTCACCTCTCGCCACTGTACAGGAGGGTCCTGCGTGCAGCTCATCCGACCCTCCATGCTCAGCTGGAGGAGCATGAGAGGCGGAGACCTGGTATGTGCATTATATGCAATATGTGTCTGGAAGTATGATGTGAGTGAAGACAGAGCTGTACCATCGTGTGTCCCATGCCTCCATTCACCTATTCTGTGTCTATGCAGCAGTCATCATGAAGCAAAAGGCTCACTGTAGCGCATTGACTGTACAGGGCAGAGTGCATTCTGGGAGTTGTAGTTTCATCATGACAACTGGGGAATTGAGCCACACAGGTGCATTTGAACAGAAATCTGCCCTGCCAGCACCACTAACAGTGAACCAAGGGAATCATAACTGATGTGTGCATTGGATGAGGAATGGTACAGACACTGTCCAGTATTTGTATGAGAGGCCAATGAGTATTGGATGCTGTGACTTGCATTGCTTTCGGTGAGTTTGGGTTCTGATTGAGACAGATCATAATGCACGTGTGTGGCTCAATTCCCCAGTTGTCATGATGAAACTACAACTCCCAGAATGCACTCTGCCCTGTACAGTCAATGCGCTACAGTGAGCCTTTTGCTTCATGATGACTGCTGCATAGACACAGAATAGGTGAATGGAGGCATGGGACACACGATGGTACAGCTCTGTCTTCACTCATATCATACTTCCAGACACATATTGCATATAATGCACATACCAGGTCTCTGCTGCTCATGCTCCTCCAGCTGAGCATGGAGGGTCAGATGAGCTGCACGCAGGACCCTCCTGTACAGTGGCGAGAGGCGAGGACGATGCACATGGTGCTGGGAAGACTGGCCCAGTAGCTCCTCAGCCTTGTCCCGAGCCCAGTGTTTTAGGTCCTCCCAGCACTGGCGGTATGCCCTCGCGTTGCTGGTGTGAACGCCCACTGTACTGCAGCGCTCTCCAATGTCGGCCCATAGTCAGGCCCGCGCTGCATTACTCAGCTGGTCCTCTGGCCCCCCATATAGCTGAGGATATTTTAGTATCACCCCCTCAGCTAAGATGTAGAATTCCCTTTCACTGAAAGGGGGTGTTTTCTCTTCATAAACCTCAGCCATTTTGGAGGAAATAAGGTCGAAAAGAGCAGCAGGATGGCAGAGGATCTGATCTGTGAGAGAGGATGACTCAGAATGAACACAAAATGGCTGCCAACAACTTCCTGTGATGTATTTCCTGTCTCCCACTTCCTGTATGTCATTTCCTGTATGAAATAATGGGTTCTGGTTCAATTTCAGAGATTCCGGCCCGGAGGTGGAGATTCCGGCCCGGAGGTGGAGATTCCAGCCCGGTGGTGGAGATTCGGCTCCGAGTGCGGAAATTCCGTCCCAAGTGCGGACGTAAAGTTAGTAGTCGTAAATCCATTCTGTGAATACCAAAAGTAGTAAGTGCATTCTGTGAATACCAAAAGTAGTAAGTTTAGGATTTTGTCTCAGATTAGTTCTGTGAAACGGGCCCAATATTTGTAATAATCACTTGTTCTAGGGGATTTGTCAAAATTCCATCACACAACGATCTTCCTTGCAGGGTTTTCTTTGCAGTGTTTATGAAGTCTCTGAGTATAGTCCAGTTGATATATTTCACATACAAATTTCTTCCAATTGATAGGCTGCATTCCAGCCTGTGCTACAAGCACACAGAAGTACACCATTGATTAAGAGTTAGTGATTCACCTAACTTTCAAATAGCTGTGATCTTTGTATAGCACTTTTGTTTGTAACATATGTTTTTGTTTTCAATTTCAAGTGGTCCATGGGCCCAAGCAATGGAAAAAGTCAATTTGTTACATACAGTGCATTGAGATTGAATAGTCCCAGTATTCTACAATCTTTGTATAGCACTTGCCAGTAGATTATCATGTAGTCTGATTTTATTAGCATTAAATGGTGGAGCAAAGTCTAATGTAGCACATCAAAGTTGTAGAAAGAATTTATCATATTCCGGTATAATTATGTAATTTAATGATTTGTGGACCACAAACCAGTAGTGTGACCATTTCGGACAAAGAATGAGCATATATTCTGGGTTTGCAGCTACTACTTGGCATCACCAACATGAGTCATTCCTATACAAGCCCACTCGATAAAATCTATCTGGAGACGATAACACTGTACAATAAAGTAGACTGACTGAATGAGAGAGGCAGAGTGTGAGCATTTCAGAGGCCTTTTCCATATAGTGTATACATCTTCAAGTATGAATATGGAAGTTTTTTCTATCCATTTTCTAATAGGCTTCTGAATAGAGTTTTTGGTATTTAGATTTGTTTTTTTGGGTAGTTCAGTAGCTAGCGGTTTAATGTATCAATAGATTATTGAGGGTTTAGAGATTTCAGTAGGTGTTGGGTTAATATGTGTCCAATTGAACCTTTCATCCCTGAGGAATTCCTTTTTGTGTGCACATTGTGTATACTAGAAAATAGTCTCTCGTTGTTCTTGACTTCTGTTAGAGGTAATTTGAGGTATTCCAAGATTGCTTCTGTTTGTTCCATTCAGTCTTCCAGGTATAAATTACCGATGATCATCATCCCATTTTGTAGCTGCAAGCTCCAGGGTGGGCTATGAATAGTGGTGTTAAGTTTGATGCTGTGCAAGAAATTATTATTAAACCATTTATGAAAAATGCTTTTTGATTTTGCATATCTGTTGATTGTTTCATTACTCATTAATGCTATTAGTATATTCTGAAATGTAAGAATGGGAAGGGTTCGGGAATGAATGTTCTACTTGTGACCCACAGGGGGCTACTTGCTTCCTTTTGGTCAAGTAGGTACTGGAATACTTGAGATAATTTTTCTAGCATCTTGTTATGTCTGGAATATTGGGCACTTATTTTGATTTTCATGTTACAGCATTGATAAAGAAATGTTGGGTGGCTTGCCTTTCTAAAAAACTTTAGAGAGGGTCTTCTTCAGTTCTCTCAAGAATTAGAGCGATATTGGCATGGGAAACACAGAAATATGGTGTATAATTTAGGTGGTTATCATCATTTTGCTCATGTCAAATCTCTGCTGCCCATCATGAAAGGCTCAACTTTGGCCAAAGTGCTGTCTTTATTTTGACTTCTTGTAGAATTCTTAATTACATTCGGGTCAAGATACAGCTTAATTTGTCATTATTAAGTGATGTGTGATGGATTCATTTTAAATGTGATATAGATTTTTCTGTATCAAGTACAATGAAAACATCACTTGTGTATGTCAAAAGTTTGTATAAATTTTGCCAGACTATTATTCCTTCAATTTGATCATTTTTCCTTGATCTTTCCACTAGGAGTTCTATAGTCAGAATTAAAAGAATAGGAGAGAAAAGCTATCTTTGGCTTGTGCATCTTTGTAGACAATGTTCCAAAAAGGATTCCGTAAAAATACTACCTTGGCTTTCAGTAGTCTGGTTATGTTATATTTCTGGGGAAAACTGTGTCAGTTGAGAGCTTCAAAAAAGCATTTCCACTTGACTTGATAAAAGTCCTTCCCTGCATCAAGGACAATTCTGCACCATACTCTGTCATGTTCAACTTCAGCAGAGGCAACAATGTTGATGAGGAGTTTTGTATTTGATGAGGATTGTCTTCCATTTACAACGCCTGCTAGGTTCACGTTTATTAAATGTTGTGTTATTGGATCCAATTGGGTATCTTTGCAAAAAAGTTACAATCTGTGTTCATCAATATCAATCTGTAAATTTCAGCGTATGATGGATCTTTACCCTCTGTGGTGAACAGTATTTGCGTTGCTTCTGTGAAGAGTATTCCATTTATAAAATAATTGAGCAGGTTTTGGAGCCTTGGTATTAGATTGCTTTTAAAATACTAGTCTGGTCAACCTCTGGGGTGAATCTTCAGTGCCCAGGACTTCCCCTACTTTAATTTTTTTGATATATTTAATGAATTCTTCTTTCTTGATGTCATCTTCACGCATCCATAGTTTTTAAATTCATACGTTCTGCAGCATTATTTATTTGTGGTAACTATTCATTTAATCTTTGGAGGCCGAGATCTTGTTGGAGTAGTTCTTAATTGTAACTTGAGAATGTATTAAGGGCATCTTAGTCTTTAGCTGGAAAGTTCCAGTTTTTATTGCTAATGTATAGAATTTTCTTTTTTCTTTTTTAGTTTTCAGGTAGTGGCCTGTTGAATTATACTTATCTGTATTGTTAAAAGGATAAAATCAGCAGCATAATTGCATTTATTATTATTCATTTTCAATTTCTGGACCTTTTCAAGAGTCATCAGTATGTTGTTTTGAATGTACAAGCTTTTTGATCTTTTAATTTTTGTTAGTGTACTTTTATTTTCTTGAAATAACTTTTTCTTTCTATCTCCTAACAGATGTATTGTTTTCCTTTAGGGAAGCTTTACATGTATCCTGTTGGAAATGTGTACTTTCTGCAGGGTCACTGCATATTTATTTGCCTTTTTGCTGAACGCTATTTGAGCTGGTTATAGAAATCTGTGCACTTCACCCCTACTAACCAATGATAAAGTGCTTGTGCTCATCCTCTCTATATGGTAAGATTTGCATGTTTAATTTACTCATAAGTCCCTAGCATATGGTATCAAGTGTACCCAGGTTGTGTAAATTAAATGCTGCCAGTGGACTGTAGCTCTCTTTTTACCACCCACTGCATTAGCACTGTAAAACCTGTTTCCAGGCTTACCATTGTTGCCTGACTATGCAGTTTTAATACTGCAAATTTGCCCTGTCAAAATAATTAAATTTGACAGGCTTAAAACTTCCTTTTAAATATTATTAAGTCAACCATAAGTTGGCCTTACTGCCCATAAAGCAGGCGGCATGGTATTTAAAATTAGGGCTTGTAAATTGTTCATATTAGATATGTCATTATAGTGAAAAGGCCCGAAAAGCTATTCTCACTGTAGCAGAGTTGGCTATTCCATAGGAAAGCATTGGGATTCAATATTAAGTTTAAATAAATGTTATCCCCAGCTAGGACAGAACTACAAATTGAATTTCTGGACTTTTTGAAATATGTAATATAAGCTCAATTCATTGATGAAATTGAATTTGTAATACATATTTTGGAAAGAGGACTTCACTCTACCTGAAGTGCCTGGAAGCTAAATCAGCATTTTGTTCTCCCACTTCTGCCAGTCCATAATTAGCATCTGAATAGGTGTGAATGAGGTGTGAACTAGCTCCCAGGAGCAAACAATAGGCTGACACGAATGGGAAGAGATGACCCATCTAAAACTGACAGAATATGCAGGGTCGGACTATGAGAATCCTTTTCGACAATAAAGGGTGTGACCCTGCTTTAATGTCATATCTTGCTAACAGGTCTGCTGGAGGTTTTCGTACAAACACTTGGGGCACACTTCCAAGGACGAAGACAGGATGCCAAAACAATTCCTGAGTATCCCTCTCTGATTGCTGTAAACACAGCTTTGTTCTAACTGACATCTGTCTGTGAGGGTGTTATGGGACTAATACTTGCAGCAAACTGTCTTTTAGTGTTAGATGTAGGAGGACACTAGGATTACCACAGTGCAGTCCCCCCAGTCATTACCACCCACTAGTTTGTGTCAGGCATAAATATGGGATAACCATTGCAGAACACTTGAGGAAGAACAGAAGAGATCTGGACCTCCTCTCTGGGACCTTAGAAGAGCCTTGAAGACTGGACCCAAAATCCCTCCTGTACCAAGGACAAAAAAGTAGACTACAAGGGTCATGATGACGACCTTCTGTTAAAGCTACAGGGCACAACAAGTTAAAAGAGGTCTTTTCCTGCAACTGCCCAGCTGACCAATGGCTACTGATCTGGACTGGACTTTCCTGTTGGCCTCTGTCTGACATTCAGGGAGACTCTAAGTGCATCTCCTTAGGGGCTGTAGAAGTGCTTTCCCTTGGCAGATTGGATCTTAAAGAATTAAAGTCATAAGGTTAAATATTTGACCAGAATGAACCCGGTTAGTGTATCCGAGGCACACTCCATCGTGGTAAGCAGATGTTTTGTTTTACCGCAACCATTGACAATTATTGGCACTTTGTGATTCTTGTAGGTATTTCTACGTCAAACTTAAACTTAAAATGGAGTGGTCGCAGGTTCTCTTTAACTTAGGGAATGAGTTATAGTTACCAGAGATAACTATAATTGGTGTTTTTTTTGTGTGGTTTTGTATGTTTAAAAGGTTATGTTGACACTGAACATCTCACCTAACTATAATGGTATAATCTATCTATCTATCTATCTATCTATCTATCTATCTATCTATCTATGTAACTATCTATATATATATTCACTGAAAAAAACCATAGGTATCAGGCACGTTATAGTTAGAAATTAGCATTTAAAAAACCTTAGAAATTCACTGAAAAAACCATAGGTTTCAGGGACGTTATAGTTAGTTGGACATTTCACTCGTACAAAACCAGTGAAATTCCACTGTTATAGTTAGTTCAGCTAACTATAACTCGCGCCCCCGCAATGCACTGCTGATGACATCACATATTACATCATTCATGACATGGTCAGTGACATCACTGATGACATCTCAAATGACATCACTGATGAATCCATCCAGTGACTGTGTGTTTCTATAAAGTTTAAATATGTTTTATATATATGCCAATGTGTATTGAAGAATGAGTGGGTGTATAAGTGTCTGGATGGAAGATTTAGTAGGTGCATGACTGACTGTATAAGTGAGTGATTAAATGTGTCTTACTGAATGCATGGGTTAGTGACTAAACTGTGTGAATGTCTGTATTAGTCTGTCTGTTGTTGTGTAAGCTGCTGCATGGGTTGGTGAGTAGTTACATGAGTGTCTATATGGGTTATTGATTGGTTGCCTGAGTATTTGTATGGGTGCCTGAGTGTATGTGTGCGTGGGTGGGAGGTGTGTGACTCTGTGCATAGATGTGTGAGTGGTTGATTCACTGGGTGTATGGGTTCAAGAGTGCATGTGGAAACAGCTGTATGGGTGGGTGAGTGTGTGTATGGGTGTGTTGGTGAGTGAATGGATGTCTCAGTGGTACATGTTCCAGTAACTACATATCTAAAAGGCAATGTATGTGAGAGTTGGAGTATATAAATGACTATACGTGAGAGTCAGTGATTGTGAGAGTGGCTGTATGGATGAGTGTGTACTTGCATCAGTGATTGTATAAGAGAGTAAGTATGCTTTAGTATCTGTATGAATAAGTGAGGCGGTGTGTGTATAACTGTATAGGTGAGTAAATGGAAGTGTGATTGATTCTTTGCATGACTGACTAGGTGTGTGAGTAACTGGATGAGTGGCGGTGTGTGAGTGTCTGTATAGGTGTAGGAGTGCATATGATAGTGTTGTATTGATGAGTGACTGTATGTATGAGTGACTGTATGGGTGAATCAGTGGATGTGTGTGTAGACCTAGGAATCAGTGAGTGCGTATGTAGTAACTGGTATTGGTGTGTCTATGGTTTCGAAAATGGTAGTCTGTATTTTAGAGTGGGTGTATCAAAGGTTATATTAGGGTGTGAGGAGGTGCATCAGATTTTCACGTGGATGAAGTCATCAGTGATGTCATCAGTGATGTCATTTGAGATGTCATCAGTGATGTCATCAGTGATGTCACTGACCATGTCATGAATGATGTAATATGTGACGTCATCAGCAGTGCATTGCGGGGGCGCGAGTTATAGTTAGCTGAACTAACTATAACCGCAGAATTTCACTGGTTTTGTACGAGTGAAATGTCCAACTAACTATAACGTCCCTGAAACCTATGGTTTTTTCAGTGAATTTCTAAGGTTTTTAAATGCTAATTTCTAACTATAACGTGCCTGAAACCTATGGTTTTTTCAGTGAATTTCAAAGGTTTTTTAAATGCTAATTTCTAACTATAACGTCCCTGAAACCTATGGTTTTTTCAGTGAATTTCAAAGGTTTTTTAAATGCTAATTTCTAACTATAACATAGCAGTCGCGTTTGCAGAGTGGTGGAGTAAGGTGAGCGTGGCCTCCAAACACCTTTTAGCAATCCCACTGTGTGGGATTTAGCGAAGGTAACAGGAGGGATAGTTAGCCCCCAACGTCAACCTTGGGGGCCAACTACCCCTTTTATAACCTCCAGTAAGTCCCACACAGCAGGATTGCTAACTTGTTATATCAGGCCCCGCCCCCTCCTTGCACCACTGTGCAAAGGTGCCCCCTGGCGCATTGTAAGTTGGGGAATTAAGTCCCCTTGAATCTTGAGGGTCCCTGGGGGCCAAGTAGCCCACCAGGTACCTCCAGTAAGCGCCACAGAGCTGTGTTGAAGAGAGGTGTGCCGAGGCCACGTCCATTTTTACACCACGCTGCAAACACGGCTTCTGGTGCACTGCTGCTCGGAGGATGAAGTCCACTTGTGTCCTGAGGTCCTCAGGACACAAAAGGACCTCATCGCCCCACCTGCAGTGCACCAGAAGCTGCGTTTGCAGAGTGGTGTAAAAAGGGGTGTGGCCTCGGACCACCTCTCTGCAACGCAGCTCTGTGGTGCTTACTGGAGGTACCTGGTGGGCTAGTTAGCCCCCAGGGACCCTCAGGATTGAAGGGGACTTAATCCCCCAATTTACAACATGCCAGGGGGCACATTTGCAGATTTGTTATGTCAGGCCCCGCCCCCTCCCTACACCACTGTGCAAACGCGCCCCCTGGCGCATTGTAAGTTGGGGGATTAAGTCCCCTTGAATCCTGAGGGTCCCTGGGGGCCAACTAGCCCTCCAGGTACCTCCAGTAAGCACCACAGAGCTGCGTTGCAGAGTGGTGTAAAAAGGGGGCATGGCCTTGGACCACCTCTCTGCAACGCAGCTCCCTGGCGCATACTGGAGGTACCTGATGGGCTAGTTGGCCCCCAGGGACCCTCAGTATTCAAGGGGAATTTATTCCCCAACTTACAACGCGCCAGGGGCGCATTTGCAGAGTGCTGCAGGGAGGGAGCGAAGCCTCCGGCGCGATGCCAGATTTTTTTTTTCTTTTTTCAGAAGGGGGCTGTGTTGCCCCTCTTCTTTTCCCATTTTTGGGGCCCTGGGGACCCCATCCCCCAGGGCCTGACCCCTATTTTTTTTAAAAATAAACGGGAAGGGGGCCGCGTGGCCCCCCTCCCGAGGCCAATTTTGGCCCCGGGGACCCCATCCCCCGGGGCATGGCCACATATTTATTTATTTTTTATAAATATTTTTTAAGGAGGGGGGCTGCGTGGCCCCCCTCCTGAGGCCTCTATTAGCCCCGGGGACCCCATCCCCCGGGGCTGTGCCTCTTTTAAAAAAAAATTTATTGAGGGAGGGGGCCAAGTGGCCCCCCTCCCGGCCCACTTCTGGCCCGGGGACCCCATCCCCGGGCCGGCCCTTTGCGTTGGGGACCGTGGGGGAGCCCCAATGCCCCCACGGTCCCGCCGGTTCCCCGCTTCCTGGGGAGCCGGCATTGCTGAGCAAGGGGAGCTGCTGACATGCAGCTCCCCTTGCTCAAAGCAATCCTGCTTGCTTTGTTGAAGCAAGAGCAGGTTTCCCTGCTCTCGCTTCAATGAAGCAAAGCAGTGTTTGCTATGACAGGGCGGGAGCCGCACAGCTCCCGCCCTGACATAGCAAACAGCAGTGTCCCAGGGGTGGGCACCCCGGGACACTGCAGGAGCTGGCCCTGGGGAGTGGTGGTCCCCAGGGCCTTCGAGGGCTCCAGGAGGGGGGCTGCGCGGCCCCCTCCTATGTGTTTAAAGGTGGTGGTCCCTGGGGCCAGGGGGTCCGCTACGGACCCCCGCATTTTTAATTAGTATGTGCCCCGGGTAGGTGGTGGACCCCAGGGCATGTGGGGGGGGCTCTTCCCCCCCACATCATTGTAATTTTTTTATTGAGCCCCGGGGAGGTGGCGGTCCCCGGGGCAGCGTGGGGGGATTGGGACCCCCATGCATTTTTTTTACAGCCCCGGGGAGGTGGCGGTCCCCGGGGCTGCAGGGGCCCTCACAAATTAATTGGTGAGTGCCCCCGGGACATGGCCCACCTGGGGGCTTTTTTAAAACAAAGCGCGGGAGCCCGCGCTTCTTTTTGTTTTTTATTTTCACAGCAGGATTCGCGACCCCAACGCGAATTCTGCAGTTTTAAAAAAAAAAAATGCTTTTTGGTTCTGGGGGTCCTTGTGGGACCCCCTGAGCAGGCCTAGGGGGTCAGGGTGTTTCTACCCTGCCCCCTTTTCTCTTTTTCATGTTTTTTTTTCTGATTTCTTGTGACTCGGTTACCGAGTCACAAGATGGCTGCCACCACTTCCTGGTTTGGAGTGTTGGCAGCCAATCAGAATTGAGCTCGTGCTCGGGAGGGTTCACGAACCCTCCTCGGTGCTCAGATATCTAAACTTTTTCTTTTTTAAATTTCTCAGCAACTACTGAATGAATTTACACCATTTAACAAAAAGGGCTCTTTCTGAACCAAGACCTACCTTTTTGCCAAATTTGGTGTAATTCCGTTCAGCAGTTCGGGCTGTAGCTTTGTCTAAAGTTTCCTATGGAAAATTACATGGGGAAAACGCGTTTTGGGACCCCCCTTTTTTCTCAGCCCCCGCTTGACGAATCACCCTGAAACTTTCAAGACAGGAGCTGACCGGAGCGCCCCACTAGTTTTGAAAATTTCGCGAAGATTCGTCAAACGACGCCAAAGTTATTGGGAAAACAAAAAACGCTTTTTGAATAGAAACGAGGTCCTAACTATAACTACCTACTGGCGACCGCCATTAGGTAATATATATATATATATCTATATATAAATATAAATATCTATCTATCTATCTATGTAACTATCTATATATATATATCTATATTCACTGAAAAAACCATAGGTTTTAGGGACAGTTATAGTTAGTTGGACATTGCACTCGTACAAAACCCGTGAAATTCCCCCGTTATAGTTAGTTCAGCTAACTATAACTCGCGCCCCCGCAATGCACTGCTGATGACGTCACATATTACATCACTCATGACATGGTCAGTGACATCACTGATGACATCACTGATGACATCTCAAATGACATCACTGATGACATCATCCAGTGACTGTGTGTTTCTGTAAAGTTTAAATATTTTTAATATATATAGGGAA
The DNA here is from genome assembly GCA_963921515.1 of Calotriton arnoldi. NCBI lineage: Eukaryota > Metazoa > Chordata > Amphibia > Caudata > Salamandridae > Calotriton > Calotriton arnoldi. The sequence continues at coordinate 28,838 of CAWUFW010016281.1, forward strand.
AGGCGTATTGAAGAATGAGTGGGTGTATAAGTGTCTGTATGGATGATTTAGTAGGTGCGTGACTAATTCTATAAGTGAGTGATTAAACGTATCTTACTGAATGCATGGGTTAGTGACTAAACTGGGTGAATGTCTGTATCTGTCTGTTGCTGTGTAAGTGGCTGCATGGGTTTGTGAATAGCTACATGAGTGTCTATAAGAGTTATTGATTTGTTGTCTGAGTATCTGTATGGGTGCCTGAGTGTTTGTGTGGATGGGGTGTGTGCGACTGTGCATAGATGTGTGAGTGGGTGATTCACTGGGTGGATGGTTTAAAGAGTGCATCTGTGATAGACTGTATGGGTGGGTAAGTGTGTGTAAGAGTGTGTTAGTGAGTGAATGTATGTCCCAGTGGTACATGCGTGAGTAACTACATATGTGAAAGGCAGTATATATGTGTGTTAGAGTATATAAATAGCTATAAGCAAGAGTGAGTGATTGTGATAGTGGCTGTATGGATGAGTGTGTGCTTGTATCAGTGATTGTATAAGAGCGTAACAATGTGCTAGTATTTGTATGATTAAGTGAGCTGGTGTGTGTATAACTGTATAGGTGAGTAAATGGCAGTGTGTTTAATTATTTGCATGACTGACTAGGTGTGTGAGTACCTCTATGGATGAGTGGCGGTGTTTGAGTGTCTATATAGGAGTAAGAGTGCATATGATAGTCCTGTACTGAGTGACCATAAGTATGAGTGACTGTACGGGTGAGTGAGTGGATGTGTGTGTGTAGTCCTAAGAATCAGTGAGTGGGTATGTAGTTATTGGTGTTGGAGTGTCTATGGTTTTGCGAATGGCAGTCTGTAATTTAGATTGGGTGTATCAAAGGTTATATTAGGGTGTGAAGAGCTGCATCAGATTATCACGTGGATGATGTCATCAGTGATGTCATTTGAGATGTCATCAGTGATGTCATCAGTGATGTCACTGACCATGTCATGAGTGATGTAATATGTGACGTCATCAGCAGTGCATTGCGGGGCGCGAGTTATAGTTAGCTGAACTAACTATAGCAGGGGAATTTCACGGGTTTTGTACGAGTGCAATGTCCAACTAACTATAACTGTCCCTAAAACCTATGGTTTTTCAGTGAATTTCAAAGGTTTTTAAATGCTAATTTCTAACTATAACGTGTCTGAAACCTATGGTTTTTTCAGTGAATTTCAAAGGTTTTTTAAATGCTAATTTGTAACTATAACGTGCCTGAAACCTACGGTTTTTTCAGTGAATTTCAAAGGTTTTTAAATGACATTTTTTAAATGTATTAATTTTTATATTAATTTTTTTCATACTGATTTACTACATTTTTAGAAACAATTTCTTTTACATATTTAATTTTTTAAATTACATTGTAATTACATTATACATTACATTACAAAAAATACTTTCTCAGAATGAATTACTTTAGTTTAAATACTTTGCACATAGGCAATAGACTTTTAAGTACAGTAGTTACAGTTGTTGCAATGGGCAACACATTTTCAAACACAATGCAACATTCAGCTCAATGTGAATTTCTAGTTAAATGCAATTAGTTACTTTATGGATTACTTTTCTAACCACAGGACTGGATCCTAGATTCAGTCCTGGGACATCTCCTGTAAACAGTTGAGTAAAAGCGTTTTGGTTACAGTCGTGATTTTTAAGGAATATTATTGTATTTTAAAAGTTGACACTTTGAAACTTTTCCTCATAGAATCACCAATGTTATCCTATGGAAGGAAATTCACTTAGCAGGTAAAAACTGTTATCGTTACTTTTTCTTACTCAGTGTTGGATCCTGGATCCAGCACTGGTGCATCTCCTGTAAACAGTTGAAAAAATGCGTTTAAGTCATACAGGCGATTTTTAAGGAATATTTGTAGTTTGTGAAAATCGACACTTTGAAACTTTTCTGCTGAAAACCAGACAATGGATTCCTATGGAAGAAAAGATAAGTTACTGGTAAGTACGGTTAAAATTACTTTTCAGGGTCAGTGCTGGGCTAAAAGATGCAGCACTGGGTTCTCTCCTGATAACAGGTGAGTAAATCGGAATTCGTATTTCGGCTGATTTTAGAAGAATAATTTAAAGTTCCAAAACTCCACACTTAGAAGAATTTCCAAGTGAAACCAGTCAATGTTAGCCTATGGAAGGAAATTCAAGTTACTGGTAAGTACGGTTAAAATTACTTTTCAGGACCATTACTGGGCTGAAAGATGCAGCACTGAGGTCTCTCCTGATAACAGGTGAGTAAATCAGAATTCGGATTTCGGCTGATTTTAGAGGAATATTTGTATGTTTCAAAAATCAACACTTAGAAACTTTTTCAGCAAAAAGCAGGCAATGATATCCTATGGAAGGAAATTCAAGTTACTGGTAAGTATGGTTAAAATTACTTTTGAGGATCAGTACTGGGCTGAAAGATGCAGCACTGAGGTCTCTCCTGATAACAGGTGAGTAAATCGGAATTCGTATTTCGGCTGATTTTAGAGGAATATTTTAAAGTTCCAAAACTCCACACTTAGAAGAATTTCCAAGTGAAACCAGTCAATGTTAGCCTATGGAAGGAAATTCAAGTTACTGGTAAGTACGGTTAAAATTACTTTTCAGGACCAGTACTGGGCTGAAAGATACAGCACTGAGGTCTCTCCTTATAACAGGTGAGTAAATCGGAATTCGTATTTCGGCTGATTTTAGAGGAATATTTGTATGTTTCAAAAATCAACACTTGGAAACTTTTTCAGCAAAAGCAGGCAATGATATCCTATGGAAGGAAATTCAAGTTACTGGTAAGTACGGTTAAAATTACTTTTGAGGATCAGTACTGGGCTGAAAGATACAGCACTGAGGTCTCTCCTGATAACAGGTGAGTAAATTGGAATTCGTATTTCGGATGATTTTAGAAGAATATTTGCACAATGGTGAAGGGAGGGGCGGGGCCTGAGGTGACATCTGTGCAAACGCGCCCCGTGGCGCGTTTTAAGTTGGGGGATTAAGTCCCCTTGAATCCTGAGGGTCCCTAGGGGCCAACTAGCCCACCAGGAACCTCCAATATGCGCCAGGGGCTGCGTTGCAGAGACGTGTAGAGAGGCCACACCTCTTTTTACACCTCTCTGCAACGCAGCTCTGTGGCGCTTTCTGGATGTACCTGTTGGGCTAGTTGGCCCCAGGGACCCTCAGGATTGAAGGGATTTAATCCCCAACTAAAACGCGCCACGGGCGCGTTCACAGATGTCACCTGGCCCCGCCCTCCCTTCACCACTGTGCAAACGCGCCCGTGGCGCGTTTTAAGTTGGGGGATTAACTCCCTTGAATCCTGAGGGTCCCTGGGGGCCAACTAGCCCAACAGGTATATCCAAAAAGCGCCACAGAGCTGCGTTGCAGAGAGGTGTAAAAGGGGCGTGGCCTCTGTACACCTCTCTGCAACGCAGCCCTGGCGCATACTGGAAGGTTCCTGGTGGGCTAGTTGGCCTGAGACCCAGTATTCAAGGGGTCGTTCCCCTCTGCAAACGCGCCAGGGCGCGTTTGCAGAGTGGTGAAGGAAGGGGCGGGGCCTGCGGGCCCGATCGTTTTTTTGTTTTTTTCTTTTTGTCCCCTGAAGGGGGCTGTGTGGCCCCCTTCCTTTTTCCTGTTTTTGGGCCCTGGGGACCCCATCCCCCAGGGCCTTACCCCATTTTTAAAATTAAAATGTAAAAAAAAATGGGAACGGGGCCGCGTGGCCCCCTTCCCTGGGCCTGTATTGGCCCCGGGGACCCCATCCCCGGGGCATGGCCTCTATTTCTACATTTTATTCTTTGGAGGGGGCTGCGTGGCCCCCTCCTCTGGCCATTTAAGGCCCCGGGGACACCATCCCCCGGGGCCGGCCATACCCTTTTTTTTTTTTTGTGTTTTTTTTTTTAAACTTTGGGGAGGGGGCTGCGTGGCCCCCTCCCGAGCCACTATGGCCCCGGGGACCCCATCCCCCAGGGCCTGGCCTCACGTTGGAGACTGTGGGGGGTCCCCAATCCCCCCACAGTCCCAGCCGGCTCCCGCGTCCCTTGGGAGCCGGCATTGCTTTCCACATGGGGAGCTGCTAAGATGCAGCTCCCCATGTGGAAAGCTAGTCGGCTTTGGATATTGGAAGAGAGAGCAGGTTTCCTGTCTCTCTTCCAATATCCAAAGCAGTTTAGCTATGGCAGGACGGGAGCCGCGAGGCTCCTGTCCTGCCATAGCAAACTACAGTGTCCCGGGGTAGGCACCCGGGACACTGCAGGAGCCGGCCCTGGGGGTGGCGGTCCCCAGGGCCATCAAGGGCTCCAGGAGGGGGCCGCGCGGCCCCCTCCCTTAAATTGCACAGCCCCGGGAGGTGGTGGTCCCCGGGGCTCCGTAATGGACCCCCACATTTATTTTATAAGTGCCCCGGGGAGGTGGTGGTCCCGGGGCGTGTGGGGGGCTGGAGCCCCCACACCTTATTTAAATAAAAAGAAGCCCCGGGGGTGGCGGTCCCCGGGGCTGCGGGAGGGCAGAAGAGCCCTCCCGCACCATTTTTTCTATAAAGCCCCGGGGGGTGGCGGTCCCCGGGGCTTGGGGGGCCCTTTGAGGCCCCCCATACAAACAATATACCCACCCCCACCATGCCCCCGGGACTTGGGCCACCCGGGGGCAAATGCAATCGAGCGCGGAGACCGCGCTTCAATTTTTTTTTCGGCAGGATTCGCGCACCCTGAGCGCATCCTGCCGATTTTTTAAAACATTTTTTTCTTTTTTGCCCAGGGGTCCTTGTGGGACCCCTGAGCAAACCTAGGGGTCAGGGTGTTTCTACCCTGCCCCCTTTGTGCGCTTGCGCACTTGTTTCTGTCCCTCGGTTCTACCGAGGGACAAAATGACTGCCAACATTTCCTGAATCGGAATGTTGACAGCCAGCTGACAGCCAATTAACATGCAGCTCGTGATCGGGACGGTGCGCGCAGGGTGCGCTGAGGGTACGCGGACCCTACTCGGCCATAGATATATATGTACTTTTACTTTTGATTTTCTCAGCAACTACTGAACGGATTTACACCATTTAACAAAAAGGGTTCTTTCTGAACCAAGAACTACCTCTTTGCCAAATTTGGTGTAATTCTGTTCAGCAGTTCGAGGCTGTAACCGTGTCTAAAGTTTCCTATGGAAAATTGCATGGGGAAAACGCGTTTTGGGACCCCCTTTTTTCTCGGCCCCCGCTTGACGAATCCCCCCGACACTTTCAGGGTAAGAGCGGACCGGAGCGCCCCACAAAGTTTGAAAATTTTGCGAAGATACGTCAACCGGCAAGAGAGTTATTTCAAATAGAATGTCGCGGATTTCCTATGGATAATAGGTTGTAACTATAACTATCTACTGGCGACCGCCAGTAGATAATATAAATATAAATATATCGATCTATCTATATCTATCTATAGCGATAGATAAAGATATAGATCGATAGATAGATAGATAGATAGATAGATAGATAGATAGATAGATAGATAGATAGACGGATAGACAGACAAAATGTTAAACTCCAAATAATAGTATGTATTTAACAAGGAGTAATAATTTAACCCCCTACTTCCATTGTTTTCTACGGGAGTATGTCACACCTACTCCAAAGCTGGGCTGAAGAATATTTACTCGTGATTTAGGTTCTTTTTGGCTGTAGTAACTTTAGAAATGCTGTCTGTAAATAGCAATTAGGTTGCTCATCTGTGGATTTGTGTTTGTATTTGCACATCCTTCCCTTATCCCCCCTTATCCCATCTTAATCGCATCCCATTTAGTAGTATACATTCCCCATTTTGCAGCCTCTCCTCTAAGATCCTCCAACATTTTCTTCTACAACATATACCTATAAGCGTGAAGATCTCCGCACAAATGGCAGAAACCAGTGCATAGAAAAGGAAGGAGAGAAAGAGGTCTCCACCCTTAGGTTTGTGAAGTTCATTTTGTAGTATCTGAGTAGTCTTATTGTAGTAATATTAAAAATACTTCAAGTTGCAGTTTTTGAGTAGGTCCCAAATTGTTTTCTTTCTGGATAGCTACTTATTACTGTAATCTTGCAAGCTCCAGGTTTACAATCAGTTTTGGGATTTATTTCTATACAATAGGATTATTTTCTCTTCTTCTGCTGTCACCATAGCATTTTATGCCACAAAAGTTGCAAAGAATGTTCCATTCATCAGGGTTCCCATTGCTAGTTGCTGCTGGCAGCCTGGGGATCACCAGTTAAGATTTGTTCATGCAAACAAATTTCCCATATGTGGTTGTCAGTGAGAGGAGTCTTCACTAATCTCCATATTTATGGCACTTGACCCTTTGTTGGCTTTTGACACCATCAACCACCCCACCCTACTCGCTATACTTCCCAGCTTTGCACCACAAAAACAGAAATAGAGTGGCTGTTTTTGTACCTCTCCAAATGACCATTCTCAGTATTTTGCACACATCCAGTTGACCAACAGCTTCCACCATTCTGTTGTGTTCCCAAAGACTCAGTGCTTGTGCTCTTATTATTTTTCCTGTGAAACATTGTTCTCTCCTTTGTCTTCTACAAACACCTCCATGCCATTGACAGTCAAACCTTCATCTTATTGCACCACAGTATTTTCCTTTTCTCCTTTATTGCATCTCTGATAGCCTATCTTATTACTGCTACTTGATGACCCTGTTGTTGTTTACACTGCAATCCTCAAAAATGAAACCCCATTTTGCCTCTCTCTATATATGATGCACCCTGCCTGGTCCTACTTTACTCCTACCTGCCCCGCTTTAGCCATTGCCCATCCTAGAAATCTTGGTTTACTCATAAATATCCAGCACTCAAGACAAAGCTTTAATTGCTGTTTTAAGCAGGATTAGATTATCAACTCTGATACATGGACCCTCATCATCCTACCTTGACAGATGTTAATGTTTTTTCTAAATGTGCAATTTTGAGTGACAAATTATTTTTGAATACTGATGATTTTTATGATGGACATAGTCATAACTGATAAATTATTAACATTGCACTTGAAACAATTTTATTTAGAGTATTAAATTTTTTTGCTACATTGTTTAGTTATGCCACATTTCTGCAAAGATACCATTTTATTAAAATGGATGCTTTTTTTGTATTCTGTTCATCTTCTTCTTACTCATTACCCCTTGTAATCAATGTCCCCCTGTATGTCTTCTCTCTCCACAGTCTTTGTGGCGCACAAGACACTGTGAATCATTTGGTTATTTTCCTTAGAGAGCAGGTATTGTGAATAACAGCCAAAGCTGGTGACTGTGGAACTGGGAATCCAGGTCTGAGTCTCGGTTGGCTCAACGTCCCGTGATTCTGGGTAAATTACTTAATCTCCCCGTGCCTACCAAAAACTAAAAAATTAATGTGTCCTTGTGTAATGTAACTGGTGCCCATGTAAAGTGCTCGAATACCTTCGGGTCGAGTTCGCACTATGTAAAACTACAAAAAAAAAAGTAAATTTTTGAAGGACACTTCCAATGGAAGTTCCAATTTTGGCTTGCTAGAACAGTGGTGCATGAGTCTGTGTTTGTAAAGGTTTCATATTGTGTTCTACGTCTCCAGATTGTGTTGTTGCTGTGGAAGCTGATGGAAGATTTCCTTTGCCTTTGAAACTGATTCATTTTATAATTTTGTTGTGACGACCTTGATTCTGTTTTACTCAATATGTGTTATCACTAGTCATGCCATGCTGCGTAAGCAGTTTTTGCTTTATTACCTATTTGTAAAGTGTGTATAAAAACCTTTGATTTTGGAGGTGAGCCAGAGACTTTTCATTTTCCTGACAGAACACTGTCCGATTATTTTGATGACTTCGCTTTCTCACTGGTGACTCTGTCCATTTATTTTGAGGCTTCCTTTTTCTATTAGAGATGCTGTTTTTATGACTTTTTGCTGCTTATTGGAATAATTCTGAATTCTGACTATGTACTCTGCATTTGAGCCTTCATGAAAGTTGAAATTCTCTGTACTGCCTATTTTAAGACTTTGTAATCAAACCCTTTAACCTTTTATTGATCTAGAACTCAGCTATTGAGTGGTCCTAATCCCTATTTTCTATCACTCTGCTATTACTCTGCTATTTTGTTGGGACAGATTTCGAGAAGAGTGGTGACTTCTATCAGCCGAACCGCAGGAGGTAAATTTTGGGGTGATCGACATATTGGGGTGCAGCAAAATATTGGGGTTCGGCAACTGCACAGACACCAAACTCCTCATTACACTAGACTGGCTAACAGCTAAAAATGACTGGCTATCAAAAAAAGCACTTTACATATTACTGATACTTCAAGGGTATGCGTTTAACATTGTCTATACATCCTATTGAAACCATTCCAATCTGGCAAGAAATATGTGCTTTGACAACTGCTGAAACCTATATTCCCCCTGTACCGCATCACTCTGTCCTTCAGTCTCTCGGACCCCTCCAAAGGTAGTAACTCCATTATGAGCCTGCAAGTTGTGTCTTCCCTTCCACATATCAAGAATGCCCTGAAATCCCCACTCCTCCAGTTGGAGCAACATATTGGCTGGCAACCAGAACACTGTAACTCAAAACTCCCTATCTCCAAACCCTTAACAATCCACCACCTCCTAAAACAACAAGGTTTATAATATTGCAAACATTACTTGTTGCTGTCATCATTATCTTTGTCTCCGTGCAACACACATTCTGAACCAACTCTTATATCTTATATGATTCTCTCAAGTTGGCATTCCCATATTATGGAGTCTGTTGATGTGTATTTGTGGAACAAGTTCTTAAACTCAATCAATAAATGGTGTGAGAAGTTGGCCTGATATATGCTGTCCACTAATTAAAGTGGGCACCCTGCACCAGTCCAAATGACCCTTATGATGTATGAGGTCAAAGATAACCTTTAGAAAGCTATCCTAGTGGTAGCTGTGGAGAGCAGCCTTCAGGCTTAATCTTCAAGGAATGTAAAGCAGCTTGTTTTACCAGAATATCACCTCCTGAATGACTAAATGAAGGGGAACCACACAGTAGTTATATAAAAAATATGTATTTATTAATATAACACTCTCTACTATCCTCTACACGAGGACAGAACACAAAGCATACAATACGAGACCAATAGAACAGTTGTACGTAGCACAATACACAGTGGGTCCAGGGGGAGACCAAACCATATACTAAAATAGTGGTATAACAGTCACGACTGAGAACAAGACAAGGTCTGGAGCACGTAGAATCGCTGGGACCCCAAGGAACCACCCAAGGTGAGTAGACAGGGACCCCACGGAGGCCAGGTGCAGTGTGGGAACACGACCGCGGGCTCCGTACAATTCTATGGGGAAGTCGCGGTTACACTTTTAAAGTTTAAGGACCCTTCTAGGAGGGCTTCGAGCGAACCCGTTGGAACTTAAGAGTTTGAAGAGCCACCCCACCCATGGATACTGAAGTACCCATGAGGTGCCGGAGTGCATAGGTCTGAAGTGGCGTCGGAAACTGCCGTCGTTCTCAATGGAGAGCTGGAAAGTAGTACTGCTGCCGTGAAGGTGAAAAGGGTCCGGTGGAATCCAAGCCTGGATTCAGGAAGGAAGGAACCTGAAAGCAGAGGGGACAGAGTCTGGGTCACTTCAGAGTGACCAGGGGCTTGGTAGACAAGTGCCCTCCGATGTCGGGTGCTTCAGGTGCGAGGAAGGGATGCTTGACTCTGCAGCCACGAGGACCAGGAGATGTCGAGGACGACCAGGAGCCGGAGGTGAGCTGTCCCATGAAGGATGTCGAGTGCTGGGGGGGTCGGTGTCTGGCGGGAGCACGAACAAGCCTTGGCAAAAGCAACCCACGCAGGAAGGTCAAGCAGGTTACGGTGTAGACCAGCAAGGTCCAGGGGACTCCCCAAGCAATGGAGAGTCAGGGCACATCTGGAGCAACCAGGAAAGCCCAATAGAAATCAAGATGGCCCTCAGGAGGACCCACAGGCCGAATGACCAGGAGTCGCAAGGGGACCTTGAGCAAGATTGCAAAGTACCAGCCCACGGAGCACTCGGTGCGAGGTGGCCTGGGTTCTTTGGTGCAAATACTGTTCAGGGTCAGGACTACATGGAGTCTAATGCACAAGCTCGGGAATCGCCAACAAGCATATGCAGTTGCAAATGGACGCGGTGCACAGGGGTTTGGGTTATGCAGTCCCCACAAGGGATACTGGCCTCAAACTCGGTGGGAGGGCAGATCGACCTCAGGGACCTTCGGAAACCCACCTCCTGTGTTGCTGAAATCTTCGGACTCCGCAGGAGCTCAGGAGCAGCAGACGGGTCAGTTGCGGTTAGGTGCCTGCGAATGCAGGGGAGTGACTCCTTCACTCCAGGGGAGATTCTTCAGTTGTCTTTACTGCCGGAGCCTATATGGAGCACGGGCACAAACTAAGCTTCGGACGGAAAGGGGGAGAAAGCCGAGCCCAGTCGAGGTCCAGCGAAGTCCAGAGTGTCCAGACGGTCGAAGGTCAGTGGTTTCTTCTTGTAGAATCTTGTCCATGTTAAATCTAAAGTCTTACAGCCAGGTAAGCCCTTTTGTACCCACGGGAGAGGGTTGTACAGATTCAGGGGACCCTCCTAGGGGAGGGGGCAGGACAGAGGGGTGGTTACACCCATGTCCTTTGTCCAGTTTCGTGCCAGAGCAGGAGCCAATGGCTCCCAGAACTGGTTTGAGCTGGACTATGCACAGGGACACCAAATGTGCCCCAGGTGCAGACTTACAGGCACTCTCAGAGTGCACCCACCCAGCCCCAATACACTAAACCCTGTCTGGGAGGTGGTCACACCTCCCTGTGACAGGATGCCTATTGTGCTGCCTTCCTCTGCTCGAGCTTGGCTCAGCAGCAGGAGGGCAGAAATTTGTCTCTGGTCAGCAGCATCCATTTTGTGCTGTCCGGGTAGAGAAGGCTGGCACCGGTTAGACCAGTGACCCCACGAAGCACGCTTCTGAAGGGTGGAATCATACCTCCCACACCAGTTACTGGTGTGGAGGTATGATTCCAAGGTGTTTGATACCAAACACAATATTATTCTATGCAGCCGTTTTCGAGATAGCATTTACCGCAAGGTTATTATGCACCTCTACCTATATGTCCGGCTGAGTCACAGACAACCCAGGAGAATGGTCTCCAAACGCTGCAGAGGGGCTCTGCTCATGCAGGGGCACCCTCTCACTAAATCCCAGCACCCTGCCTTCAGGATTGTTAAGGCCTGCTATAAGTTTTAAGTGTAGTGACCAGTAGATATAGGTAACCTATATCTAAAGTAAGTGGTGCAAGCACCATCTTACACAGGCTGCTGTAGAAGACCTGGAGTTCCATTTTGCATGGCCTCTCATGGGTGGCATAATACATGCTTCAGCCCATGGGAGGCCTTGGGGGTACCTATGCCCTGGGTACATGGGTACCATATACTAGGGACTTATAAGGGTACCCCAGTATCCAATCTGGAGTGTACCAAAGTGCATGGTTAACAATTTAAGGGAGAAAGCAGATAGACTGGGGTCCTGATTAGCAGGACCCCAGTCAGACTAGTCGAAAACCAGCAAAACACTAGGCAAAAAGTGGGGGGTAACCATGCAGTCAGATCCTACCTTCCTACATAACCCCCCCCAAACGAAAGGAGATAAGGCTAACTTTGCCCAGTTGAGACTTTATTTCCTAAGTGGCCATATAGGGAAGGTCTAGCACTAGCATGGATACTCCCTGTCTTATGGACCACTAAGGAGTCTCTACCATATAGGGTTTTGGATGCTCTCCAAGATTTGGGATAGCTACCTGTAGTTGACTTTGGTATAGAAATAGGCTTGTGGGGTGCCTGAGTAGGAAAGTGAGACCCTAATAGGGTTGGTCTCAGCTTCCTCAGAGGACTGGTTACCATGGAAGCCTTTCTTTCCATGACTGAGTTATATCTGGCCCTGGGGTTCAACCTCTGGCTGCCTACAGCTGGGGGTTGAGTCCCTCTGGTTGGAACAATGGAGGGCCAGGGAAGGTTTGGGACAGCTTTGTCCCAGGTTTTCCTTTGCCCAACAGAGTCCATCTGGGGGATGTCACTACCTAAGGGTAAGAGGGATCCCTCAGAATGTTGAGGAATATTCGCCTGGCTAGTGCTACTAGACTGGGTGTCCCTAATCTGATGATGAGGGGGTTCCTCTGGACAGTGGGCCCCTAGGGGTCCACTGACATCCCTGACATCTGCAGCCCTAAGCTGACTGAGGCTGGGTAGAGAGGGGCAGGATACCGGCTCCAGACTGGGCACCTCCTTGGAAGGGTCCCCTGCCCTCAGTGGTTCTGCCAGGACAGGCCTGACCACCTCTGGGGCAGTTCCTTCACAAGGGGTGGATCAGTTCCCTGAGGAAGCTGACCCTTACCTATAGTCTGGGAGGAAGAAGACTTTTCTCCATTCCCTGTGCTCTCTGGTGGAGAAGAGTGGTCAATTGTTTCAGGCTCCACTACTGCAAAAGTTTCCTGGGGTTGGACTGAGGCCCTAGGGGTCTCACCAACTCTCTCAGGGAGGCCTAACATCTGTAGATGGGCCTTCAGCTCTACTTCAGCCCAGGCTGAAGTTTCTAAATCATTACCCAAGAGGCAATCTACAGGCAAGTTTGGGGACACTGCCACACTCTTTGGACCAGTGACCCCTCCCCAGCTGAGATTGACTATGGCCATGGGATGATCTGTCCTCACACCATCAGTATTGGTCACCTGGTACTTAAACTCAGGTAAAAGCTGAGCTGGGGGCACTAAGGTTCCTGTCACCATGGTGACACTGGCTCCTGTGTCTCTATAGGCTACAGCTTTCTGACCATTGATCAGAGGCTCTTGTCTGTACTTGCCCAAGAAATTGGGACTGACAGTAAAAGTGGCAAACCCCATGCCACCATCACAGACTAAAGTGGCCTGTGTGGGGGACCTGGCTAGGCCAGGGTCCACCTCAGTTCCCCAAGAAAACCCAACCAAATTTTTGGGTGCACTAACACCACCTGGGGGATTACTACCTGTAGTACCAGGAGGTGTAGAAGTAGTGTTGGGAGGAATATTTTCCTTATTGCTGACCTTGGGGCAAATGGCATCATTTTTCCTGTGGACTGGCTTCTTACAGACAAAGCAATAAGGTTTCTTTTCAGGGGAGGAAGGAGTTTGGGACCCACCCCAGAAGAGGATTTTTGGGGCCCTTCAGAGGACTTATCTTTTGACTTATCCCCACCTTTCTCTTGGGGCTTGGAAGAATCTTTCTTCTGGTCACCACCCTGGTTCTTTTGTTTCACCCTGGTTCTGACCCATTTATCTGCCTTCTTTCCCAATTCTTGGGGAGAAGTCAGATCTGAGTCCACCAGGTACTGGTGCAAAAGCTGGTTTTGACAATTATTAAGGATCTGCTCCCTCATAATCAAATTGTACAATCCCAAATAGTCATGCACTTTGCTGCCAAGTATCCAACCTTCCAGAGCCTTTGTAGCACCATCTACAAAGTCTACCCAGTCCTGAGTCTGTGTCTTCTGGGTGTCTCTGAACTTAATCCTGTACTGTTCAGTGGTTAAGCCAAACCCATCAATGAGAGCACTTTTCAGGACTGAATAGTTGTCAGCATCCTCCTCTCTAACAGTGAGGAGCTTATCTCTACCTTTGTCAGCAAAGGAGAGCCACAAGATAGCTGCCCACTGCTCTTGAGGGACCTTCTGTACCTTACAGGCCCTCTCTAAAGCAGTTATCCATTTGCAGATGTCATCCCCACCATGGTAGAGAGGGACTATCTTGCTCAGGTTCCTTTGATCATAAGTATACTCCTTAATCCTAGGGACACTGTTGCTGCCACCATGGGACTCTAGTCCCAATCTCTTCCTAGCCTTCTGGAGTTCCAAGGATTCCCTATATAGTGCCAATTGCTCTTGCCTGAACCTAAGCTTGACTTTCTCAAGCTCTAGAAATTGGCACTCTCTGTCATAAGAGCTATCTCTCTTATGGGATATGGAGGTCCCTATAGAAGTTCCTGAATGGTGAGATTCAGCAGAGGGAGATCTAGATCTCCTGGGTAAACTCTGCACTCTTCCTGGAGGAGTAAAGAGGGGGCCACTGGGGCCTTCTCCACCACCTCCTGGAAGATCTAAGTTGTCCAGGTGGGAATTATTTTGATCCTCCTGGTCAGGGTTTGATTCTAGGTCAAAGAAGGTTTCACTTCCTGGCCTGTCCTCATTCCCTGCCCCACCAACTCTTTCTACCTCATCTGACTCTGGGGTCTTCCTAAGGTCATCTAAGAGTAACACCTCAAAGAGACGTTGGGTGATGGCATTTATCCCTGTCTTCAGCTTCCTAGAAGCACACATGGCTTTCAAATCCTGAAAGGTGAGACCATTGTACCTAGAAGGCAGAGAGCCACTGGCTTCTCCTTTAGAAGACATACTAAGTGTGGTGTGGTGTATGCACCTACCTAACCTAGTGGGAACTAAACTCTCTTAGGTTGGAGAAAGGGTGTGCTAGACCCTTGACTTACCCAACCCCAAGTTCAGTAGAACTTACTTATTCTAATCTTGAAGTATTATATGTGCCTAATACTTTAGTGGTTTTCAGTTAATCACTCAATGAGATTTGTCTGGTAAAACAATAGCAAGCTTGAATCCCACCGCTGCCACCAATGTGAGAAGTTGGCCTGGTATATACTGTCCACTAATTAAAGTGGGCACCCTGCACCAGTCCAAACGACCCTTATGATGTATGAGGTCAAAGATAACCTTTAGAAAGCTATCCTAGTGGTAGCTGTGGAGAGCAGCCTTCAGGCTTAATCTTGAAGGAATGTAAAGCAGCTTGTTTTACCAGAATATCACCTCCTGAATGACTAAATGAAGGGGAACCACACAGTAGTTATATAAAAAAAGATGTATTTATTAATATAACACTCTCTACTATCCTCTACACGAGGACAGAACACAAAGCACACAATACGAGACCAATAGAACAGTTGTACTTAGCACAATACACAGTGGGCTCCAGGGGGAGACCAAACCATATACTAAAATAGTGGTATAACAGTCACGACTGAGAACAAGACAAGGTCTGGAGCACGTAGAATCGCTGGGACCCCAAGGAACCACCCAAGGTGAGTAGACAGGGACCCCACGGAGGCCAGGTGCAGTGTGGGAACACGACCGCGGGCTCCGTACAATTCTATGGGGAAGTCGCGGTTACACTTTTAAAGTTTAAGGACCCTTCTAGGAGGACTTCGAGCGAACCCGTTGGAACTTAAGAGTTTGAAGAGCCACCCAACCCGTGGATACCGAAGTACCCGAGTTACCTATCCCAGAGGAGCCGGGTGCATAGGTCTGAAGTGGCATCGGAAACTGCCGTCGTTCTCAATGGAGAGCTGGAAAGAAGTACTGCTGCCGTGAAGGTGAAAAGGGTCCGGTGGAATCCAAGCCTGGATTCAGGAAGGAAGGAACCTGGAAGCAGAGGGGATAGAGTCTGGGTCACTTCAGAGTGACCAGGGGCTCGGTAGACGAGTGCCCTCCGATGTCGGGTGCTTCAGGTGCGAAGAAGGGATGCTTGACTCTGCAGCCACGAGGACCAGGAGATGTCAAGGATGACCAGGAGCTGGAGGTGAGCTGTCCCACGAAGGATGTCGAGTGCTGGGGGGGTCGGTGTCTGGTGGGAGCAAGAACAAGCCTTGACAAAAGCAACCCACGCAGGAAGGTCAAGCAGGTTACGGTGTAGACCAGCAAGGTCCATGGGACTCCCCAAGCAATGGAGAGTCAGGGCACATCTGGAGCAACCAGGAAAGCCCAATAGAAATCAAGATGGCCCTCAGGAGGACCCACAGGCCGAATGACCAGGAGTCGCAAGGGGACCTTGAGCAAGATTGCAAAGTACCAGCCCACGGAGCACTCGGTGCGAGGTGGCCTGGGTTCTTTGGTGCAAATACTGTTCAGGGTCAGGACTACACAGAGTCTAATGCACAAGCTCGGGAATCACCAACAAGCATATGCACTTGCAAAAGACGCGGTGCACAGGGGTTTGGGTTATGCAGTCCCCACAAGGGATACTGGCCTCGCACTCGGTGGGAGGGCAGATCGACCTCAGGGACCTTCGGAAACCCACCTCCTGTGTTGCTGAAATCTTCGGAGTCCGCAGGAGCTCAGGAGCAGCAGACTCGGTTAGGTGCCTGCGAATGCAGGGGAGTGACTCCTTCACTCCAAGGGAGATTCTTCATTTGTCTTTACTGCCGGAGCCTATATGGAGCACGGGCACAAACTAAGCTTCGGACGGAAAGGGGGACAAAGTCGAGCCCAGTCGAGGTCCAGCGAAGTCCAGAGTGTCCAGAGGGTCGAAGGTCAGTGGTTTCTTCTTGTAGAATCTTGTCCACGTAAAATCTAAAGTCTTACAGCCAGGTAAGCCCTTTTGTACCCACGGGAGAGGGTTGGACAGATTCAGGGGACCCTCCTAGGGGAGGGGGCAGGACAGAGGGGTGGTTACACCCATGTCCTTTGTCCAGTTTTGCGCCAGAGCAGGAGCCAATGGCTCCCAGAACTGGATTGAGCTGGATTATGCACAGGGACACCAAATGTGCCCCAGGTGCAGCCTTTCAGGCACTCTTAGAGTGCACCCACCCAGCCCCAATACACTAAACCCTGTCTGGGAGGTGGTCACACCTCCCTGTGACAGGATGCCTATTGTGCTGCCTTCCTCTGCTCGAGCTTGGCTCAGCAGCAGGAGGGCAGAAATTTGTCTCTGGTCAGCAGCATCCATTTTGTGCTGTCCGGGTAGAGAAGGCTGGCACCGGTTAGACCAGTGACCCCACGAGCACGCTTCTGAAGGGTGGAATCATACCTCCCACACCAGTTACTGGTGTGGAGGTATGATTCCAAGGTGTTGATACCAAACACAATATTATTCTATGCAGCCGTTTTCGAGATAGCATTTACCGCAAGGTTATAATGCACCTCTACCTATATGTCCGGCTGAGTCACAGACAACCCGGGAGAATGGTCTCCGAAGGCTGCAGAGGGGCTCTGCTCATGCAGCGGCACCCTCTCACTAAAAACCCAGCACCCTGCCTTCAGGATTGTTAAGGCCTGCTATAGGGGTGTACAGTTTTAAGTGTAGTGACCACTAGATATAGGGAACCTATATCTAAAGTAAGTGGTGCAAGCACCATCTTACACAGGCTGCTGTAGCAGACCTGGAGTTCCATTTTGCATGGCCTCTCATGGGTGGCATAATACATGCTTCAGCCCATGGGAGGCCTCGGGGGTACCTATGCCCTGGGTACATGGGTACCATATACTAGGGACTTATAAGGGTACCCCAGTATCCAATCTGGAGTGTACCAAAGTGCATGGTTAACAATTTAAGGGAGAAAGCAGATAGACTGGGGTCCTGATAAGCAGGATCCCAGTCAGACTAGTCAAAAAACAGCAAAACACCAGGCAAAAAGTGGGGGGTAACCATGCAGTCAGATCCTACCTTTCTACAAATGGTACAAGCAATACCACATGTAAGCAATTGATCTATGCATCCTGATGCCTTCTATGCATACCCTAGCACATTCCTTCTAATGTTAGGAGGAGCATGGCCCCTCAGGTCTATATCATCTCTCCTAAAAAGTGGTGCTAGCAATACCAAACATACCTGATATGTTATGCATAGGTGAGACTGCCAGATACATTGTTTGTACAGTTGGAGTGACCTGGATCGCTAGCTATTGGGAAATGGAAGGGAACACATATAACCGAGAGTAGCAAGCTGATAATCACTACAAAAAACACCCCCTTGAACCTAAATACAAAACTCAAGTATTCTGGAAACAACATAGACTGTATCACAGAACTGTTCATGTTCTTCTATTTCTATCAAGAGAAAATAGCTTGAAATTTCATCTTCATGAGCAGGCCGTAACTTAATGCATCCTTGATGCCTTGAGCTTGGAAAACCTTTGCCACGATTTGATATGCATAATAGGTTCAACAGAGCTACATTTATTCAGCTGTAGAATTTATTTGTAGTGACATTAACATTTTTACCCACCAGAAAGTGTAAGCTTATTTGTTGATATTTAAATTCATCATGCTAAGTAAGCATCGTTGGGTCATCTGATAGACAGTGAGCAATCTCTAGTCATAAAGTACACTGTTTTTAGGTTCCTGGTATTCCTTTAACATTGACAAGGCATCCTGAGGTGTTCTCCAATAAATAATTAGTAGGCAGGAGACCATAACAGTTGAAGGAACAGGAGAAGTTTATTGTAAGTCCTACTCCAGGGACCTCAGCCACCAACAATCAAGGATAACTGACAAAAGCTTCAAAGAACAACATTCTGTCACTAGGAGGGAGGTTCCACATTGGAACACATCCTAGCAACCTGAACAAAGAAAGATTGCAGAATACAAGGCAGAGAGGGAGAAGACATAATTGCAAGATACCACATAAATGCAGAATACCACATACCTTCCCCCTTATAGCATACACATAAAATTATCATGGTAAAAAAACATAAGATAAAGTCAACATACTTTAGCCAACACAATCATGTAAGCGACGAGGAGTGGTCCTCAACCGGGAAGAACACCTCCTAGGCGCTTGAGAAGTTGAGCAAGCAGCAGAAGCCCCAGTACCATAAGAATCACAAGGGGAACATTTGGCAACCCTACTGAGGTTCCAAATCCTATGGTCACTGGTCTTGACTGCATTGTTGAATAATTTAATTATCTGCATGGGATTACTAAATTTTGAAACAGTAGCACCCTTCCTTGGCAGTTTTACTCTGACCCAGTCACCAACGCTTACAGAAATCTTCTTAACAGCCTTCCTCACATCAAACAAATCTTTCCTCCTCAGCATACACCCCAACTCTTTTTCCCTCCAACCAGCAGTGCTTTCAGACTCACAGTTAGATCTTTTCCTGCAGGAGGCCACCCAAGATGGAATTATATTGGTAATGGCCGCCCTACCCTTAAACAATCTAAAGGGAGCCACCCCCGTGGATGAATGAGGTTTAAACCTATATTCACGAACCTTTCTTTTAATGACCGACTCCCAATTATCAGCAGAAACAACTGCCAGCTGCATGGCATCCTTCAGCACTTTGACAAACCTTTCCACAGTGCCATTACACTCTGGGTGATATAAGGCAGCATTTTTGTGCTTTATGCCCCTTTCCTCCAAAAATTCCTCAAAGAAATGAGAAGTAAACTGAACTCTGTTGTCAGATAATAAAGACAAAGGAAATCCTTCTCGTTCAAAGAGCTCTTCCAAAAATTCTACAACAACCTGAGATTCAATGGAATTGACAATCTTAATTTCAGGCCATCTGGAATATAAGGCTACACAAACCAACACAAAGCGATCCTGAGACCTTAACTTCACAGGCCCCAAAATGTCAATGGCAAGATCAACCCAGGGACTGAAAACACAAGACTGACAGGCTGGGGTCAGTGATGATCCCATTCAACACTAACAAAACGGAGAACATGGTGGCCGCTAGCGTTGTCGGTCGCTAGGTCCCGCTGATACGCTCCGACACCACTGACCCGTAAAGATCCACCACCCCCCACCTACCTGAGTTGAATGTGCCACACGGAGCTGGCAGTTCCGAGCCTTACTCCGGAGCCGTCGTTGAAGAGCAATTCGCTGCGGAGACAGAGTGGGGGAAGCCACTGGTCTCGTGCCGCCCTGGACCTGCGGAAGAGCCGCAGGGCGGTGGCACGGGTCTTCGGAGGAACAGCGGGAGCAGCGTCAGCACAAGCGCTGCTCTCCAGGTGGCAGGCCGAGATACGAAGGAAAGTGCTGCAGAGAACCGCGCTGAGACAGCATTAAGGGGCAGGAAAGGAGTGGGTCCCCGAGGTGGAAGGAAGAAAACTGAGGTGAAAGCTGGTAAGGCTGCTATTGTGGAAGAATATTTGGAGTTTGTTGGACCTAGGGTGCAAGTGGGGAGGCAGCAGGAGCAAGTGTGCAGATCAATAGAAGGTCCTACTAGTGACTCGATAAAGTCAGCCCTGAAACCGAAAATAAGGGGTCCCCCCTTAGACAAAGACTGCATTACCCCTATCTCTGCCAAAGTTAGCACAGAGGATCCCAGAACTAAGGGTGAAATGGATCAAGACTCCCAGAAAGTACGTAGGGGTGGAAAAAACAGGGGAGATATTTTAAATCGCAAAATTAAAGTGACCCCCTCGCATGCAGACTTTCTTCAAGGTTCTCCCACCGGTAGTTATTCTTAATGGTAAGGAAAAAGTCATGGAGAAGCAGTCTAGAAATCCAGGGGGTGACCAGGCGGTGACTGGTCACTTAGCGGAGTCAGCAACATAAGGTGCACCAGGAGGAGTGGGAGGTGATAAAAGTGAGAAGGGGGTAGCCCGCAAGGACAGGGAGACCACCCCCTTAGTAGGGCCACTTAAAACTCATGCCAACCAGGAAATAGACCAGGATGTAGACGCTGGCTGGGGGTGGGTCATTGGAAGACATGTTTGCCTCACTCTCCGGAGATATTAGAAAAGGTTTTGCGGTATCGGAGGCAAACCAGAGCAAGATACGCAACTTCTGCGAAGTACTGGAAAAAAGAAATAGACTCCCTGACAGCAAGAACACAGACACTCGAAACTAATGTTGGCGAATTAAGGGCGGACCTAAACGACAGTAAGAAGGAGATAGTAGCCCTGCAGAAGGCGGAGCAGGCACTGCAGGAAAAGGTGGAACAGCTGGAAAACAGTTCTAGGAAAAACAATTTGCGTTTATTGAATGTTCCCGAGGGACGAGAGGGGGACAACTTGAAATCATTTGTGGCTTCATTAATAAAGGACTCCCTTCAGATAGAAGAAAGTAAGGCAGAAATTAAACAGGACATTCAGCGAATACACAAGGATCCATTTAGGAAAAACCCGAATAGAACGAAGCCACGGAGAATCCTTCTCAATTTCCAAAAGTACACCCTGAAAGAAAAAATTCTCCTGGGTGCACTGAAAATGAAAACTTTAAGGGGGGAAGATTTCTCCTTTGAAATCAGGTCTGACCTGGCCGGGTCACCCTGGACAGACAATGGGAACTCGGTAAACGTCTCGAGGATTTTCGAAAAACAGGTGCCTTGGCACAATTAAAATTTCCCGCCGCCTTCAGAGTCATGCACAACAACAAAATGCACTTTTTGAAAACTGTCAGAGAGGCTTATGAGCTCCTTGAAGCTATCAAGAAGGGGGGGCAGTACACGGAGAATGATATAAAACACAAGAAACGATGAAATAGGAGATATAGTTAAGGGCTGTAGGGGGTGTAGGAGGTGGTGTTTTAATTTATGTTAATATAGGTGGCGGTGCGCAACTAGGGGCTGGGAAGAAAATGGGACCTGTGTTGGGTCCAGTAGGAAGTAAGGAGGGTTCTCCAGGGGAGGAGGTAGGGGGCACAGGGTGGGGAGCATGTGGGAAAAAACTACAAAAAAAAATCCTCAGACATCTCAAACAAACAGAATCTAGTTGAGTTACAATATGACGACCTGCAATCACATTGGAAAGATACAGTAGAAGATGATGCAGATCCTATCGTGGAATGTTAACGGGCTTCGCACGAGGGGTAGAAGGGACAGGATCCTACAATACCTTAAAGATTCCCCAGCACAGATTTTAATTTTACAGGAAACTCACTTGGTCAAGAAGAATGTATGAAACTTTTTAAAAAACAAAGATGGGTACAACAGGTAGGGTGTACAGAACAGACAGCTAACATAAGAGGGTAGCAATTGTCATTAAAAAACAGGGTGGCGTGCGTGAGGCTACTAAGTACCACGAGTGGATAAATCTGGCAGATGGATTATAGCTGATTTAAAAATAGTGGAACATCCACTAACTTTAGTAGGATATTACGGCCCAAATCAAGACGATTGTGAACCCTTAAAGTCTGTTTTTACGAATGTATTAGATTTCCCAGGCTCGGTGATAATGGCGGGGGATTTTAACATCATTTTGGATCCTAAGGTGGATAAATCCTGTAACAGTAAGGCTATACCTACTCCAAAATCCCGGGCTTTTTTGAGATCCATGATGAGGCAGCATGCTCTCAGCCATTTATGGAGAGAGAGGGTAGGAGCTCGACAAGGTGCATCATTCCATAATAAAAAATATGGGCATAGATCAAGGATCGACTATTTTTTGGTAGAATCGAATCTTAAACAAGAGGTGTTAGACATCGAATATCTTCCCGCACACTTATATGACCACTCAGCAGTATTATTAACATTTAGAAAGAATAGTCGACACAAAGATAGAAGGTGGACTTTGGATCGCACCATTTTTTCAGAGACGGATACCATGGATAGACTGAAGATAGATGTAGGGGAGTTCCTTCAGATTAACTGTGGTTCCGCCTTAATCGGGACAGTCTGGGATGTGATGAAAGCCTTCATTAGAGGGTGGATAACTAATATACTTACTTATAGGAATAGACAATACAGACAAGAGCTGAGCAATTTAGAAGCTGAAATAAGAAAGATAGAGTCAGATAGATGTATGACCATTGGCAGTAACACCCAGAGGGAAGAGAGACTGACATCACTTAAAAATCAAATGGAAGAAACCCTACAAAATAGGATCAAGAAAAGATGGAATGCAAGCATGCTAGCCCACTTTGAATATGGAGAGGGAGCAGGGAAGCTCCTAGCCTGGAAAATTAAGTCTGACCAAAATAGAAACTATATCAATGGAATTAAGCTGGGGCAGTCTAGTGCAATGTTAACAAAGGGCTCTGAAGTGGAAGAGGCTTTCTTTGAATATTTCCGGGATCTTTACTCCGAAGAGGAAGAGGTCTTGGAAGAGGAGGTGGTAGCCTGGTTAGCAGAGTCTGTGAAGCCTTTGGACCAGGAGCAAAAAGAGTGTCTTAACCAAGATGTAACAGAGGAAGAAGTGAGGAAGGCTATACAAACATCTAAGGGTGGGAAAGCCGCCGGACCGGATGGGATACCAGCGGAATTGTACAAGGTCCTTGGGGAAGTTCTAATTCCCTTTTTGACAGAGGTAATTAAAGAGATCTTGGATAATGGGATGCAACCTCCAAAATCATGGAATGAAGCAACAATCTCCCTTATCCTAAAACCTGGCAAAAACCCCACTAATCGCGAATCATACAGGCCTATATCCTTATTGAGCAGCGGATTGTGAAAATCTTCACCTCTATATTGGCGGGTAGAGTAAGTAAGGTTACTGGAGGGATAATCCATAACGATCAGAAGGGATTTATTAAGGGGAGGCACATCCATGAATTAACATATGGGCTTATCGGAGCAATCGATGTGGCAACAGCTTACTCTGGCCCCCTTGCGGTTATCATGTTAGATGCCGCCAAGGCCTTTGACAGGGTCAGGTGGTCTTATCTGCTAGTGGTTTTGAAGAGATTAGAGCTGGGGGATAAATTCTGTAGGGCAGTACAATTAATATATCAAAACCCTACGGCAAGAGTTCTAGTAAATGGGAACCTAACTACTCCTTTCAAAATCACAAGAGGTACAAGACAGGGATGCCCTTTGTCTCCCCTGTTATTTAATTTGTATATAGAGCCCTTTGCCCAGAAATTGAGGATGACAACAAACATCCCCGCCTTCTGTTGGGGGTCTTGGGAGAAGAAAGTTGCTCTATATGCGGACGATCTGGTTATCTTCACCTCTGACCTGGAAGCTGCACTATCTCCTGCCCTACAGATAGCTACTAGATTTGGTAAAATTTCAGGGTACCAGGTAAACAAGGCCAAAACTGAGATCATGGTCTGGAATCAGAGGGTGGATAATCCGTTGATTAAAAAGGACATGAAATATTTGGGGATCAAAATAGTGGAGGATATAAGCAAAACTGCAGAAACTAACATACTGAAAATCTATAAGGAAATAGTGCAATTATTGAAGAGCTGGTATATCTTCCCATTACGATCTTTGGACGAGTTAACCTGGTCAAGATGGTGATTCTGCCAAAAATCACATATCTATTTAACACCATACCTCTCCATTTTGAGAAATCAACCATAGACAAAATCCAACAGGCTATAAATTCTTTTATCTGAGCATACAAAGGGGTCCAGAGATCCTGGAAAAAGCTGCAGAGATGGAGAGAGAAAGGGGGACTATCATTACTGGATATTCAGCTATATGCCTGGGCTTTTCAAATCACCAACTCCAGAATGCTTTTTAGAACCCCTGACGACATGGATATCGGATCTATGTTCTCTGCAATGATAAAAATGAGTAGAGGGGGACACGGCGGTTTCCTCTTCAAATTTGGGGACCCAAAATTTTTCAAGAAGATTAAGCTAAAAATACCACAAGCTCTCACTAGAATGTGGTACACGATATGAAGGCGGCTTAGAGTAGATTAGTATTCCTTCTCTGCCCCAATCTGGGACTCCTCAGGAACTCCTGAATGCCTCAAGGATAAACTGGCTTTGTCAATGAGGGAGACAGGTGTACTGGTCTGGGGTGAGATTATTCAGGACGGACAATTAATCTCATGGAGTGAGATAAAGGACCTTATGAAGGACAAAATGTCCCTTTTCAAGTATATGCAACTTAAGAGCTGGGCGCAGGCTCGATAAACACCATTGGGTGTAGCCAACGATCTGGAGGAACAATTGGCCAGCAAACCTTCAGGTGTGAAAGAAGTCTCCCTATGGTACTGGGGTTTACAGGATAACATCGACGGAGAATTCACCTTGGTAGAAGATCTATGGGGCAGATGCTTGACGAGCTGCAACTTACAACTTATCTGGCAAGTATCGATGCGCACACTTTATTCTATTGTCAAGCCTGCTTTTTTTTAAAAGAAACAATTTTTTCTCACTTCATAGGGCATATATAACTCCTGAGAAGCTGTCCAAAATGGGGAAGGGAAAGCCGGCGGCCTGTGCAAAGTGCGGCCTAGAAAAAGCGGCAGATGTACACATGTTTTTCCAATGCATGCATATTCAAAGTTTCTGGCAGGAAGTTGAATCAACACTTGCAGGTATTTTGGGAATACATATAAAGGTAAGCCTCGAGCAAATTATCTTTGGGGTGAAGGAGGGTGTGACAGGAGTATCTAGGAATTTTTTGTTTTATGCAACACTGCTTGCTAGAAGGGAGATCTGTCGCAACTGGATAAGTGAAACACCGCCGCAGCATGCAAAATGGCTAGAGTCCATGTTTTATATATCAAGAATGGACTTGTTGGGCAATGGGTCAAAAAAGAGGAAAAAATTCTGGGAGATTTTACAAAATTGGGTAGGGGATAACCGAAGCCAGTGAGTGGCTTAACGAATAGTAAGAAGGTGATAATAAGAAACCCCTGTCCAATGAATACGCCAATAGAACCCTCTGACTCAGCCGCAATGGGCCCCCATAGTACATCTTATGCAGATGTCGGGACATCGGACGTTGTCTGAGAGATATATACCAGCAGGAGGATGGTGTTTTCTTTGACCTGCGCCTTCTCCTCTACCCCCCACCACCGGTGGGGGGTCTGTGGTCTTCTCTGTCGTAGAGGTTTGGCAAGGGTGAAAGTCATCAATGTCTGAGGTGAATGAGGACAAAAAGTAAAACAAAAAAATAAAAAAAAAGATCAACCCAGGGACCAGAAGACTGTTCCCGAACAAACATGGGTTGGGTCCTACACTTCAGTACCTTGTCACTCCCAGCACACTGAGGACAATTGCGGACAACTCTTTCTATAAAAACATCCATCGCTGGCCACCAGTAAGCCTCCCTTACCCTTTCTTTGGTTTTTGCTATTCCCATGTGACACACATGAGCATTTTCCACCAGCTTACCTTTCAAAGCGTCAGGAACTACCAATTTACTACCTCGCATCAAGATACCATTCACCAAAGTCAACTCATCTTAGACATTCCAAAAGCCTTTAAGATACTCGCCACAATCACGCTTGTTGCCCCAGCCATCACAAACTTTCACCAACACAAGTTTCAAGACATTATCCTGATCAGCACTTGCTCTCCACACTTCCTCTGCAAAAAAACCCTCAGTGATTACACAAGCACTCACCTCCTCCTCAAACTCCTCGCCAAAAAAGAACTCAGGTTACTCAGGTGCATCAGAAATATCTTTTTGACTACAAAGCCTGGAGAGGCAATCTGCCAAGATGTTTTTAGAGCCGGGAAGATAAGAAACATCAAATTGGAACTCTTGCAAAGCATCAACCCACTTCCTTATCCTGTGTGAGACAATATCAACCTCTTTTTTGCAAAAAACACCTCTAAGAGGTTTGTGATCCGACACAAATTGAAACGGTTTGCCCCACAAAATGTTTCTTAGCTTGCGGATGGCTCAGTAGACTCCCAGAGCCTCTTTCTCCACAACCGAGTAATTACACTCAGCACCTCTTAATGGTCTAGAAATGAAAAGAATAGTCCTTTCAGAACCACAAGCTTTCTGTACCAAAACAGCACCCAAACCTTTTGAACTAGCATCTGTCATGAGATAAGACTCAGATGAGGGATCAAAGCTGGATAAAGAAGGAGCATTATTCAGGCACTGTTTAATGACATCAAACCCCTCATAACAAGCATTACTCCACACAAACTCCAAACCCTTTTTAAGCAAACTACGCAACACCTCAGTTTTTTGTGAAAAATTGGGGACAAACTTATTGTAAAATTCTGCCATCCCTAGGAACTTTACCAATTCCTCTTTGTCCTTAGGGTAATCCAAGTTGGAAATGGCTTGTACCAAAGATGGTTTGGGCTTAATACATGAACCAGAAATTAAATGACCCAGGTACTCGATTTCCCCAGCATTGAACTTGCATTTTTCTGACTTTTGAGTGAGACCAGCGCCTTTCCAAAACCAGAGTTAATCTTTCATCATGTTCTTCAAGATTAACACCATGGATAAGGATGTCATCTTGATACACTTTAAACCCAGTAACACTCTTGAGCACTCTCTCCATCACCCTCTGGAAAACAGAGGCCGCTGAAATGAGACATTTAAAAGTACCAAAAGGCGTGATGAAAGAGGTAAGATCTTGTGAAGTTTGATGAAGTTTAACCTGATGGTACGCTGATGAAAGATCCAATGTGGAGAAGTGTTTAACTCCAGTCAATGAAGACAACATTTCAGTGATGTTAGGGAGAGGATAATGATCCACGATGACCTCCTTATTCAACTCCCTCAAATCTATGCATAACCTAGCCTCTCCATTGGCCTTGCGAGCCATAACAACTAGAGAGATCCACTCAGTCGCTTCTACCTCCTGAATGATTCAATTTTTGACAAGCTTATCTAATTAATTCTTCATGTCATCTTTCACTAATCAAAGGCACCCCTGACTTTTGCTACTTTTGGTATAGTACCTGGATTAATCTTAATGTGGTGAACATAGTTCTTGAGACAGCCTAAATCTTTGCTAAAAACTGCTGGATGCTCACAATCCAAATACCAGCACCATCATTCACAGCTTTAACAGCTGGCATATCTTTCAAACACACAGAGGGTGTTTGATTGGGAGTCGAGATACACATAAAGATCCCGCTGGTGAAACCAACTAATCAAAGAGTCCCCTCTCATGAAGACATAAATTTTCCCAGGAACAATTCTGCCTTTGAATTCAATAATGCCCCAGAAATCCCCCAAAAGGTCAATAATCTCCCCTCCATAACCTCTGGGTTTGATGTCCGGCTTGACCAATTTGACCTTATACCGTAGCTGTTCATCATAAAAACTCTTAGGGATGAGTGTGATCTTGGCACCAGAGTCAAATCGCATTTTTACAGACTGATCGTTTATTAAAACATTCTCAAAGGGTCCCTCATTCCTTGAATCAAGAACTTCACAAACTTCCACAACCTCACCATCTTGTTCATAAACATCAACTTCCCTAACTTTCTTCTGCTCCCTCTTGGATCTACAGCAACACGAAAAGTGACCTTTCTTGCCACAATTGGAACAGGGAACCTTCCACCCAGGACAGTCTTTAAAGTTGGCCATGTGACCAAGGTTACCACACCTAAAACATTTACCTTGAAACAAAGTACTCTTAGAAGGTGGGAAACTCTTGGAAGGTTTGGTTGGGAACAAAGTCTTATCAGACCCACTCTTAGAGTTAGATCCCATGTTAACTTCTTTAACCACATCCTTTTCATTTTTCTCTACAGCACCGATTTTGAACATTTTTTTCTAATGGTGTCGACACAAGCTTTTGAATGCTCATGTAACTTTAAGGTAGTGATAACCTCTTGTAAGGAGGGATTATCCTTTGGCCATAAACTGTCTTTGGCCTTATCGATAAAACACCCAAGCATAAGTTGATCCCTCAACCTCTCCTTCAAGGTTGCACCAAAACAACAAGTGGAAGCTAATTTTCTCAAAATGGTGATATATTGTTCAACAGTTTTCTCTTGTCTTTGCATTCTCTTCCCAAAATGATAATGCTCAAGAACCATACTCACTCTGGGAAGATAATGCAAGTCCATTTTTCTAACACAAATTTCATATTCATTTAAAACAGCAGCTTCACTGTCCGGAAGATCAGGGAGATGTTCAAAGGCCTCCTGACCCTCCGAACTGAGACAATGCATAAACAAAGAAGCTTTCCTTTCCGCACTTAAAGAAGTGCCACAGACCCTAGCATAATTAGCAAATACTTTTTACCATTTGATCCATGGAATTAAGGGATCATCAGGTGCAGCTAAAAAAAAATGGAGCAGCAGTAACGTTTTGCATGTTTACAAATTGGTGAGAGTGTTTAGCACAAACTTAAACAATTGTGAGTATTTTTGAGATGTGGGTATCAGCGTTGTCAACTGTGTGCAACATCAAACATTAACGCAATAAATAGTAGCTGTGCACATTAGCGCAGAGAAAACAGTAACAAACTTATCAGCATGAAAACAGTAACAAACTTATTAGCATGAATTACAGCTGTGCGCATCAGCGCAGAGAAATTAACGAAATGGAGAAGCTGTGCGCATCAGCGCTGGCGTAAAATGAAAAAAACTCTGCGCATCAGCGCTAGCGTAAAAGTAATGAATAGAGGCCGCGTACGTAAGCGGAAAAGCTGTGCGCATCAGCGCTGGTGTAACAGTAGTAAATAGAAGCGGAGTACATAAGTGTTGACCTTAAAAGAAAATAATGTGGTTCCAAATGAGTGTCTAAACAAGGTCAAGTAACAGGCCTCCAGCTGAATTTAAGCAGAAGAAAAAAAATGAGTACGTGAGCTTGAGCGTGCTTTACGAAAGGATGGAGATAATAAAATAGCTGTGCGCATCGGTGCCAATATTATAATAAAAAGATTAAAAACTGTGTGTATTAGCGCCGAAGATGAAGAAACAGGCCTGTTCCAACAGGCCTCCAGGCAAGGTCAGGCAGTGCCAAAGATAAAGAAATAGGCCCTCTCCAACAGGCCTCCAGGCAAGGTCAGGCAGAGGCCTCCAGGCAAATTCAGGCAGGGCAACGGTGTCTACGTCGCGTCAGGTACACAAAAGTCAGCTAGGACCAGGCCTCCAGGCAAAGTCAGGCAGAACAACAAAATGGCGCTTGTATTGCGTCGTGGAGCACCAGGCAGACGCAACCCTCCAGGCAAAGTCAAGCAGGGTGACAAAATGGCGCTTGCGTTGCGAGGGAGAGCACCAGGCAGATGTAACCCTCTTGGCAAACTCGTAAGAAACAGTCAGGCAACGTCAGGCAAATGGATGCGAGGGAGGCCCAGAACGGAGCGAAGATGCGCGTTAAATAGTTAGCTTGCTACAAACGATCGCTACAAACAGGCAAAACAGGACCCTACCATGAGTTTCCAGGATGCAGCAACCCAGAGCGCTCCTCAGCAGTGCAGGAATAGCGAAGCAGAGGAGTCACCTGTGCGAGGTCCTCACGCTGAAGGAAAGAAATCAAAGACGAAGTGGACTCGAAGACTAAGTCGAAGTCGCAGCACACCAGAGGGGCTTCACAAGAGAAGTAAGGTGAGATAACCTTGTATAATGAAGCATCTGGATCTTATTGATGAGCAAGGTTGTGTTGAGGTCCCTCTTAGAAGCAAGGTAGGTTCACGAGTCGCTCGTCGCCAAAATGAGGTATTCTCCAATACATAATTAGTAGGCAGGAGACCATAACAGTTGAAGGAACAGGAGACATTTATTGTAAGTCCTACTCCAGGGACCTCCGCCACCAACAGTCAAGGATAACTGACAAAAGCTTCAAAGAACAACATTCTGTCACTAGGAAGGAGGTTCCACATTGGAACACATCCTAGCAACCTGAACCAAGAAAGATTGCACAATACAAGGCAGAGAGGGAGAAGACATAATGCAGGATACCACACAACCCCCCTCCAACTTTCACTAGAGATGTGTTGGAGTATCTCCAAACAGAGATTTGGATATGATTTGGATATGATCTGATGTATTCCATATTGATAAGTTATCTTTTGAAGGAAGGCCTTTACAAACGAGTCAGCAGCCATTCAAGCAGAGATTAGTATCATTTTTTTAAATTAATTTAGGCCTGTTGGTACACTGTTATCTGTATAAGCCTCATTAGAGTTTCATTCTCTTTTCAACTATTACTAACCAGAAGCTTCAATTTAACGCACACCAACTTTCCATTACATCAAAATTTCACTTTCACTGTTCCAGATAGCAGCTTTCACATAAAGGGAATGGGCATATACAGGACATTACATGTTTTTTTGTGCCTTCCTCTAATCATATATTTTCTGGGGCACAGAAGTAGGTTCTGGCTCCTACTCTTCATCTCTATGGTGCGAGTTAGGCTAATATGACAGGGATGAATCTTAACCAGAATAAATGGAGGATCACTAGTAGAATAGATGATCATCTCCTTTTTGAAATTGTACTGAACCAGAGTTGCAGAAAGCAGTCTCATTAAAGAACCAGTGCAAATGATTTTTCTTGCTCCATATGATGTCTATTAGAGATGTACCTTCTTAGAGGTTCCATAGTGACAGATGTAAATGGCTCCAGTCAGGTACTTTTATGCCTCAAGGAAGCAGAGAACATCGTAATGGCGCTCCCGAATTGCGAATCTGCACACCTTTTTCTCTTAAAAGCCTAAATCTCTGCAAGGAACATATTAGTAGGAAGATGTACTGTGTTTATTTCAGCAAGCCATTTATTTGCCTTCTAGAATTTTCCAGATTGCCTTGTCTGTTCCAAAGAAGAGTCGGTGCTGGACTATATAATAATTTCCAATTCAAGATGATGGATACAGTGGATTCCTATGGCTACTTCATAATCCAGGATGGCTTCTGTACTTTCTGTGATGACACTTCCTGTTTTCTGGAATCTTCCTTGTCCCATAGTTCTCCAGGAGGAGGCATAGCTGTTCTATATTGTAATATAGGGGAACCAGAGTCTCAATGCCACATATATTTATTTATATGCTGGAGCAGTTCCTTCAGTGTCTGCTCTCCAGCTCTTATCCTCTAACCACCAACCCTTTTTTTAAAACCTAACATTCTATTCATGTCAATGACCACACCTTTCTATAGTACATCACTAAGTCTCCCCCTTCATTTATATGAAAAACAAGAAAAACAACATTAATACAAATAAACAAATAAATCAATGAATTAATATTAACATTGCTCAATAAGTCTTTGAGGTTCTTAAGTGTTCTTGTTCTTCTAAGAGACTCACAAACACTTACCTTCTCATTTGTACTTTGCTGTTCTTAAATTGAAGTAATTCACTTTTTAAAATGTGCTTTGTTTCTCACTATCATTCTGTTTTCATTCTGTGCAGTAATAGCCTATGCCTTTATTTTTGTTACTTCCAATGGAGATGCATAAAATCTACTTGCAGATTTTCCTATTTGATTTTGCCTTACTAATAGGAGATCTTCAATCTGATAACTTCTTTTTTGAATATTTTTCTTGTGATCTGAGTATTGTTTCATTTTTCGTTTCATTATTTTATCCCTCTTTGCGATCTGAACATGCTCCTTAAAGGGGTTTTAACAGAATCTGTGACAAATGTGTTTGTCTTGCTTGCCCAAGCATCAATTCTGAAGGACATTTTCCTGTTGATCCAGGAGCTGTATTTCTATAGTCAGGTAAAACTAGACAGAGAGCTTGATTTACAGACATTTGTGATAACTTGGCTCTTTGAATCGATTTTATTATAGTAGCCATCAATCTTTCTACCATCCCATGGGCCTGTGGCCAGAGTGGGGTAATTCTTTTGTGTCACTCCCATGTATTCAAGAAATTTGGAAAATTCATTTCTGTTAAAAGGTGGGCCATTGTCTGTTTTCAGCATTTTGTATATGCCCCATGTAGAAAAAATATCATCAAAGACAGGAAGTACCACAGACATAGAAGTGGACGACACCATTTTCACAATTGGGAATCTGGAATATTAATCAATTACAACAAACAGATATTGTCCAGAATCCAACTGCTCATAAAAATCACATGCTAGTTCAGAGTATACAGCATCTGGGAGCTTAGACATGTGTAGTTTATCAACATTTCTTTCGTGGTGCATTGACAGATATGACAGGCTTGCACAATTTCTTCAGCTTGACTGTCAAGTCTAGGGAACCACACTTTTTCACACAACAAAGTTTTTGTCGCTTATTTCCCTCTGTGGCTTTCATGAGCCAGATTAATCACACATTTTCCCCAAAATATCCGAGGTAACTATTCTGTTTCCCCGAAGAAGAATACCAGAAGGAGTTATAGTTAGCTCAGCCTGTACATTCTCAAATGCAAGCACATCTCTTTTATTTATGTATGGTTGAAATTTTGTCACAGCATTTAAATGCTTCCATTTAATGTCATTATTCTCCTCACTTCTGCTAGCGTCTTATCCTTGGTGGATATATGAATCAATTCTTTCTACTAAAATTGTCTCAGGAACTACAGACTTGATTACAAAATTCACTAATTCCTCAACTTCATTGATTTGTTTCTCACTCATGTAAATTGGAGGTTTGGACACATAATCAGCTGGATTATATTATTTTCCAGGCTTGTGAATAATTTTGAAATCATAATCCATCAATTTTATACCCACCTTTCAATGTGAAGGGGTCATTTTATTTTCAGATTTCCATAAATAGTTTTCAGTGCTTGATTATCTGTGACTGTTACAAAAGGTTTACCAAATAAAAAATCATGATAATGTTCACACACCCAAACTACAGCTAGACTCTCTTTTTAAGGCTATGAATATTTCTTTTCAGTTAGACTTTTGCTGGCATGTGCTACTACAAACCTAGGGGTATCCTCGCCAAGTGTTTGTTGCACCAAAATCGCACCTAATCCCAGAGGACTAGCATCTAGTATTAAATCAGTATTTAAATCTGGGGCGAAATACTTTAAGTTTGCTGCTGACACTATGTCATTTTTAATTTTTTTGAATGCACATTCACATTGGTCGTTCCAGTTAAATGCTCTTTCCTTCTAAGTTAATTCTCGAAGAGGTGAGCTAATAGTAGTATAGTCCTTGATATAGTGAGATCAATAACTAGCCATTCCAAAAAAAGAGCGCAACTCTTATATCCTTTGGACTAGTTGTTGACTCTAAGAGGCTGATTACGATCTCGTCCGGAAAGCATTCCAACTGAATCAGTTCCAGAATGCTTTCCAAACGACTCGGATCGGGGAAGTCCGACTGAGCAATTTGGATGCATCCGGATGCTTCCGGATACGATTCGGTTGGACTCCCATTGACTTCAATGGGAGCCTGTGTTCCGAACGAGAGCACAGGCTCCCATTGAAGAAAGGGGTGGCTGGGGAAAATCGTGCACCCTGTGGCGGGCACCCCTTAGTGCCTGCCACACTGTGCATGGTTGGGAACAGGGGACCCCTGGGTACCCTCACAGACCTGATTCAGAGTGCCCCGGTTGAAGGGGGGGCCTGCTACAGGCCCCGAAAGACAGATTCTAACAGACGTTTTGTTTCAGGCAAACCGAATCGGAACAGCTGTCCGAATCTGTCATCGTAATCGCTTGCTCGGAAACCATGTCCATAGAGCTGTAGGATTCGGCTCCGAAAGGCTCGACCTGTCCTAATGCCTTTCGGAACCGATTCAGACCGCCCTAACGGTTTACGGGCATCGTAATCGGTTATTCGGAACTGGGTACGATTTGTTTGGAAACAAGGGTTCCGAATCGGATTCGGCAAACCCGAATCCGACTTGGAGCCCTTCCGAACGGGATCGTAATCGACCCCTTAATATGACACTATTTTAGGATTTGGTCTCATCGCCTTACCTGAAAATATGTGACCATAGAAAGTTAATTCTGCCTTGCCAATTTCACACTTTTCTGGATTTACTGTAAGTCCAGCATTCATAAGTTCTTTACATACTTCCTTTAAGGCTTGATTATGCTGACTTTCTGTTTTTTCAAACACGAGGATGTGGTCACTATAGTTTATCGAGTTTTTTTACCAGGTCTGATAATATTTATGATTTCCTGAAAAACTTTCTGCAGCCGAACAAATCCCAAAATTGAGCCTTTTTTTTATAAAGGAATAGTCCTAAATGTGTAGAGAAAGTTGTGATATATCTAGAGAGCTCATCAATTTCAAATTGATGGTATCCTTTACAGAGATCTAGGTTTGAAAAAACTGCTGCTCCATTTAAAACATTAATCATGTCATTCAAATGTGGTCCTGTGAGTCTTTCCCTTTTCAATTGCTGTATTCAGCACTCTCATTTTACATAGATTTAAATTTGATTTGTATTTTTCTTAGGTACCACTACTATTGGAGACACCAAAGGCGTCGGACAAGTTTCTGGCTCAATAATGTATTGTTTAAGGAGTAAATTTATCTCTGCTTCAACTTTGTCTTGCATGTGAATGGGTACTCTTCTGTGAATTTGCGCCACAGGTTTCACTGTTTCAGTTATGTGCAGAGTATTAGTTTTATCCTTCAATTTTCCCAGAAATCAAAGCAGGAAACTCTCAGCATAAGATGTACCGTTGTTACTTTAAATGCCATGGCCAGTAGCCCCATCAGCTGAGCAGTAACATTGCTTAGTAAACAAAGACCTGCCACTTCTCCTTTTAGAGCATGTACTTCTTTCACAGATGTATTTCCATACGTTATACTTTCTTCAAACTTTTCCTAAACAAGCAACAGGTTGTTTGGCTCCCAATTAGAACACATTGATGTTAGAAGAAGCAAGTGACAGCTTCTCACACATTTTATCATACTCAGTTACACACATGATGTTGCATGTTGCTCCATTGTCAAGAACAAAAGTTACTTTTTGAGTTACTACTAGAATGTTAACATATACAGTTTTCTTTGTTTTCTTTTTTAGCAGATTAATTTGCTCATTTGTACTTTCTTCTGTCATCATATATAACCACTTTTCCTCTTGTTCATCTGTAGAGGATTCATACTCAAAACTTACCATTTGTCCGACATGTTTAACATTCCCTTTGGTTTGCCTTTTCCATGTTTTTTCACTATTTCTCCTTTTCAATCTGCAGAAACTGGCAAAATGGTTTAATTTGCCAAATTCTTTAGATTGTTGTCCTAATGCTGGACGTGCATTAGTAGGTGGGAATTGCTGTCAACATCTGTATCGTGTTCTTTTGTCTTTTTGGAAAATGTTTGGGCTTTCATTTTTGACATCTTTTTTGTTTGCATTAATTTTTTTATCCATTCTGATCATTTGTCTGACTTGTTCCATAGTTTGTATCCTTTCTTCTTCCATATTAGTGGGATATTTCTTAGCCTGGATCTCCGTTCGTGCAATCCAAAAAATTGTTTGTAAGTCATATGTCTTTTCTAGTCGTTTTGTTCAAAATTCTACTGAATAACATCACCGAATAATATTTAATCTGATTGCTTCTTTGTTTCTAAACTTGTCAAATTCACAGAACATGACCAACTTCCTTAGTTTAGTCATGAATTCATCCATGGTTTCATTATCTTGCGACAAGCAATGTTTAAGTTATATCTCTCAAAATCTAAATTTCTTTGTGTATCAAATCTTTTATTTAGACATTTTATAAGACCTTTGTATGTATTTGTATCTACGCTAGGGAATATAACAATTATATATATCACTTCGCCACCTACTAGGTTAACTAGTAAATCTTTAGCTTGGTCATAAGTATGTTTCTTACATGTGGCTTTCAAAAAATGTTCAAATCTCCTCCATTTTTCCCATCTTTGAGCAATAGTTTGCTGATCCGTTATGTCAAATGGTAAAGTTCTCCTGAAAATCATACTAGAAACATTTTCTTCATCTTAAACATATAATAATATAATAATAATAATAATAATAAGTGAGTTTGTAAAGCGCGCAGCTACCTCATCATAGGTGTCCCTGAATAGCAGATTCGTGATGAGGGGTAACCAAGGAGTCAGTCAACGGCAGATTAAAGATCCAGGTTTTTAGAGCCTTCCTAAAGGCCTGTTCTGACTCCATCATGCAGAGGTAAAGGGGCAAAGTATTCCAGAGTTTTGCAGTTTTCACTGTGAACGCTCTGCCACCTATCCTGGCATTAAGAAAGCGGGGAACCATGAGCAGTTGCAGGTGGTTTGATCTCAGGGCCCGGACTTGCTGATGGATTTGCAATCTCTGCCTCAGGTAACCCGGGCCTTGATCTCTGGTGGCTCTGTAGGACATATATATCTTCTAGTTGTGTGTTTGCTGTTGTACTTGTGGAACTTTCAACCTTCTTCTAATATTTTCTTCCTTTTTTTTAGGGGGAAAAATGTCTTGGAATATTCTTTTTATGTTCTTTAATATTATTGTTTAATTGCAGTATTTCAGTAATTATTTCTTTTCCAGGCTGCTTTGATGTGTTTTAGCTTTTGCCTGATTTTAAAATGGCTCCCAGGCTTTTTTTGTATTAATGTCCCGTTAGATAGCCTGTTTCCGAGATGACCGCCAAGATTTGGAGATCTCGGATGAGAATTTGCCTGTTTCCAAGATGGCCGCCGAGTGATACAAATCTCGCAAGATCGTGAGATCTTTAACGGGCCTGCTTCATTGTGGATTCATATCAGGAGTTCAGTGCACGCACTTGAAACTGTGAGGGCTTTTACTTTTATTATTTTAAAATGTTGAATTTCTAATTTTGGAGCGTCCGAGGAGTTTCAAAGTGCATTGGCACTGGCAGGAGTCTCAAGTGAGTTAAAGCGGTCACTGTTTCACATGGAACACAATCTGAATAAGAATCTAAAGGCTGGTTTTTAAAAAGCGTACTCTTAGCAGCATGGGTACGGGTTTAATCTCATCCTCATCACCAATTTGTAATGATGCGAAGCCAGAGTCTCAATGCCATGCATATTTATTTATATGCTGGAGCAGTTCCTTCAGCGTCTGCTCCCCAGCTCTGATTCTCTAACCCCAACCCTTTTTTAAAACCTAGCATTCTATGTATGTCTATGACTACACAGTTTTATATTACATCACAAGATATATATTTATGCGCAACCCAAGATTTTGGATGTAGGCAATTCATATGGTTGCTACCCAGTCCAAGATGGCTCCTGTACATCCAGCAATGTCAATTCCTTTATCTTTAGTATAAAAGATTGCTGAACTCAGGGGAAGGTGCAATGCAACATAGCTGATAGTATTTTTCATCACTTTCTACTCCTCTCACATTATATTGTTGTCCCATTATTTTTCCTCAGGGTTTGTCTTGTATACAAGAATCACTTTCTACAAGTCTCCTGATTTGAGATCCTACAACTCTGAGTTGGGTAGTTGTGTCCTGATACTAATCTTTGAACCTCTGTATCTGATTCTGGAGGCTTTTTTTCCCTTCATTTTGTTCTCTCGTGCGACCTTTCCTGAGCGCAGTCATTGTGTGGTGTGCGTACGTGGAACCATGGCTATGGGCAGAAGGCATGGTAACGTCAGGCAGCACCAAAGTCAAACATATACACAAAACAAACTGACTGGCTGTAGTAAAGAAAAATGTATTCTTTACTTGAACCGGTCATTTATGTTTCTTTTAAAGTATTTTTTAGAAGGCACAGTTGTCACTAGGAGGCATTCCTAAGTAAGGACACAATCCCTTCCACACTGAGTGTGATGCTTCATCATAACAGTGCTACTTTGCCAGCAACAGTTGTGATAGGCAGTCTCAGACAGAACCCTTCAATTGAGAGCAATATATTGATGGTGGGAAAGTCATGATATATTAAAACGGTATTAAGTTAGGAAGAGTATTAGGAATTTTTATTAGGGATTAGCCCTATCAGGACTAATCCTTAATAAAAATTCCTTTTATTGTTCCTGTCTCAATACAATTTTGATTTATCCTGATGCTTCTCACAATCGAAACATGGCTCCCAATTATAGAGCTGTGGATGAGTGCACCTAGCACTTACTGTTGCTAGGGAAGGAGTACCTCTATAATGAAGCATGACA
Source organism: Calotriton arnoldi (assembly GCA_963921515.1). Lineage (NCBI taxonomy): Eukaryota > Metazoa > Chordata > Amphibia > Caudata > Salamandridae > Calotriton > Calotriton arnoldi. Next base: position 67,174 of record CAWUFW010016281.1, read on the forward strand.
TAATGGGGCCTATTATGATGCGGCCCGTAAAGGCTCCGACCGACAGTCTGAGCCTTCCGGACCCCATCGTAATCGGCCCCTCGGTTTTCTTTCCAACCGCCACATTATAATGCAGGCGGTCGGAAACTAAACTGGCCGGTCATTCCGGCTGGCTTCGGAAGAGCCCGTTGGCCAGTCGGAACCGGCTCCTAATCCCAAAGGGCGGGCCTTTCTGCACTTGGGATTACGATGCACATTTTCGAGCATGGCTTCCATGCCGGCCTGCCCGACATGGAAACCATATTGGAAAGCTTGTATGTGGGCCCCCAGCAGGGCCCTCTCGGGTGCACCGCGTCTGATTGGGGACCATGGAAGCACTAATGGTGCCCGCCTGTTGATTCCTACACCTTGTGGGGATGAACGGCACCTCCCATTTCCCTATGGGAGCATGTATTACAGCCGGTTTACGGCCGTAATGCATGCTTCCGTAGGGAAATGTAGGAATGCGAAAAACAGTGTTCGGTCACATCCTAATTAGGTGGTCGGGACCCAAGACTGAGACGGTGTCTTAAGACTTGAGTCCGCCCGACATCGTAATTAGGCCCCTAGTGTGAGTGAGGGGTTGTCTCTTAAGTATAAAGAATACTTCCTACCGACAACAGTCTCTACTACATGAAGGATGTAATATGTGACGTCATCAGCAGTGCATTGCGGGGGCGCGAGTTATAGTTAGCTGAACTAACTATAACGGTGGAATTTCTCTGGTTTTGTGCGAGTGAAATGTCCAACTAACTATAACGTCCCTGAAACCTATGATTTTTTCAGTGAATTTCTAAGGTTTTTAAATGCTAATTTCTAACTATAACGTGCCTGAAACCTATGGTTTTTTCAGTGAATATATATATATATATATGTATGAAATCTGGTTTCAAGCAATATGAAATCTATTGTTTCAAACACTTCAAAAAATAGAGAAGTCTGTGTAATGTTCAAGTGAGATTTAAACATCAGAGATGAAAAACAAGCACAAATTTAAGCAGATGCATGGATAGTGTGTTTAATTTTGTGTTAATTCTAAACTGTGAGAAATGTCATATTTTTTCCATTTCAGTTAATCACATGGGCACCATTTAAAGGAATTAAAATGGCGCCATGCATATGTGAACAAGGCCAAGTGTTGTGGCTGAAATGCATCATGGTGGATCGTGTTGGAATTTATCCAATAAACTTTGGAGAGTATTATGGCGTTTGCGCCTGGTCCTTTACGGATTTTTGAAATATATCTATATATCTATATATAGATACATATATATATTTGCCCATTCCGCTTTTGGGGGATGTGGTCCCCAGGGCCAAATAAGGCTCAGGGAGGGTAGCCACTTGATCCCACTCACCTTTAAATAATATAAGGCCCTGGGGGATGGGGTCCACAGGGCCTAATTTGGCTTGGGGAAGAGGGCCACATGCCCTCCTTCACTTTAAAAAAAAAAAAGGCCCCAGGGGATGGGATCCCCAGGACATAATAAAGCTCTTGGAGGGGGGCCACTTGACCCCCCTCGTATTTAAAAAAAAAGTCCCAGGGGATTGGGTCCTCAGAGTCTAATGGGCTTAATGAGACTTGGGGAGGGGGGCCACGTGATCCCCATCCCCTTTAAAAAACATAAGGTACCTGTGGGGGGTTTCCTGCAAGGTCTGGTCAGCCATGAGCAGCGGGGGCTTGTATGTATAGTAATAAAATATTACTTTATGTAAAAAAATCCCTAGAAATTCACTAAAAAAACAAAGGTTGAAATACCGTTATAGTTAGGAGTGACACAGATTAAGTATTCAATACAAAGATTTATAACGTGTTCAATACCTCTACACACCTAAGATGCATTAGGAGCACATGCTATTTGTAAACACTTACACCCATTAGCTAGGCACAGCCAGTACAAAATTAGGTAGAAAAGTAATATGGTAGAATCTGCCACTATGTAAACTATAGACAAAACTAGCACACTTGTTGGATGATGTCATCAGTGATGTCTTCAGATATGTCATCAATGATTTCATTTGTGATGTCATCAGTGATGTCATAAAATATGTCATACAACATGTCATGAGTGATTAAGTGATGTAATATGTGAGGTCATAAGCAGTGCATGTCAGGGGTATAAGTTATAGTTAGCTTTGCTAACTATAACTGGTGAATTTCTGTGTTTTTTGTTAGTTCAAAATGCCATGCACGGTTTTCTCATAAATATTTCATTACAACTGTTGCTGTGATATTATCAATGATGTCATAGCAGATGTCATGAGTGATGTATTACCTGGGATAATTAGCAGTGCATGGTGAGGGCGCTAGTTATATTTACCTTAGGGCACAAGTTATAGTAACTTGAGATAATTATAACTGGTGACTTTCTATGACTTTTAGAGTTTAAAACATTACGTTGTTATTTGACATTTCACCTAACAATAACGTGCATTTCTACTGTCTTTTAAATGAAAGTGATATTTTATTACTATACCTAAAGCCAATCCCACTGCAGGCACGCAGCCAACCGCATGCTGTGCACGTCTGTGTGACAGGGATTGGCCACAGGCCTGGCCCAACCATACCCTCCCCCCACCCAACAGCCTATATATAAAGCACATATATCATCTTTATCCAACAATTACCAAACATTTTAATCAAATGTATATTTCAATAATACACACAATGCAATGGTTATTAATTTTGAATAATTAAAAATATATAATAACGTTTTAGAGTCTGCAACTCCTTCATTTTACATAGTTTTTATTATTACTTTTTGGGGTGAAAAAATGTGACAATAAGTAGTCAGAGATACATTTTTTTGGGTTAAGAAAATAAATAAAGCAATCATATCTCTTAATCTACCTTTTAATATTTTCTTTTATTTTTAACAACTTGTAGAGCGCACAAATACCCGTAGGTGTCTCGGCGCTATATGCTGGGAAGGTGAGCAGAGAGCTGGTGGGAAGCCTATTGCTTGAAAAGTCAAGTTTTTATTTGTTTTCTAAATGATTGCAGCGTGGGACTAGCCTTAATCTGCAAGGGAAGAGAATTCCACAATTTGGATGTGGCAACTATGAAGCTTCTGTCACCCCAGTTGGCTTTCTTGGTTCTAGGGACAATCAGAAGATTGGCATCTGCTGATCGAAGGGATCTGCTGGGCGTGTAAGCCAGGAAAGCTTTCTTCAAGCATTCCGGTCCAGCATTGTGAATTGCCTTATAGGCAATACAGAGAGCCTTAATTTTCGTTCTGCTTCTTATGGGCAGCCAATGGAGCTGTCGCACCACATTGGAGATGGGCTTGAACTTGGGGTACCTGACAGTATCCTAGCGGCTGCGTTCTGTACCAACTGCAGCCTACCCAAAACCCTTTCTTGGGCATTAATTAAAAGGCTATTGCAGTAGTCAACCTTAGACATGACCAGAGCACAGATTAACTTTCTCCCGGTGCTGGCTGGGATGAAAGGTAACAGTTTCTTTATCATTCTTAAAACATAAAAGGATGAGGAGACCACTGCGTTAGCATGATGTATGAAAGAAAATCTGTCGTCAAAAATGACACCCAAGTTTCTGGCCTTCTTGACAGGGATTGGGGGTAATCCCAAATCTACTGGCCACCAGGTCGGAGACCATCCTGGGGCAAGGTTTCCAAAGACCATTACCTCTGTCTTGGCTGAGTTTAATTTTAGACAGTGATTTGACATCCAGGAGCTAATGGCCAACATGCCATCATGAAAGCTTGTCGAGACTGCGTCTCCATCCTTATGCACGGCGAGCACCAGTTGCGTATCATCCGCATATGACGTGAGACCCATCCCGAATGATTTAATTACTCATGCTAAGTCAGTCACGTAAATGTTGAACAAAGTCGGACTTAGTGAAGATCCTTGCGGAACTCCACAAGGGAGTGAGAAAACTGGTGAGTTGAAGTCACCCAGACTAACTGACTGGGTGCGATTGGATAGAAAAGAGGACAGAAGGGCTTTGGTCTTGTGCCCGATGCCTATGGCTGAGACACGATTGATCAGCGTAGCATGATCAACCATGTCAAATGCTGCCGATAGATCCAGTAGCACCAGTACTGCGGCACCCCCTTTATCAAGCACAAACCTAATTTCATCAGACGCTTTAATGAGTGCGGTTTCAGTGCTATGGCCTTTCCTAAAGCCAAACTGCGTATCATCCAGCAGCTTAGTCTCCTCAATAAATTGAGCCAGCTGAGTATTCATAATCTTTTCAATGAGTTTAGCTGGAAAAGGGAGACGCGCAATTGGCCGATAGTTTTTACACTCCAAAAATGTAATCATAAAAATAATTACAAAAAGGCCTTATATTTTATTTGATATATTATCAGGTCACATAAACTACAACCATACCACCTGCCTCTAGGTGGCACTGCAGTCCCAGCTGCAGAGCAAAAGCTCCTGCCTGGGAAATGTTTTTAAAAAATATGGTAGGTTCTCCTGGGGTCATGGTTTCAATGACCCAGGAGACTTATGTTTATTTCCAGTGTTGTTGGGGGGGCAGCAGAACTTCCTGCAGCCCCCCACAACATAAAATATTTTTGGGGTGATGTGTCTGCCACTTCTATCGCCAAAAACAAAATATATATAAATAGCCCTCCCAGGGCCTTTTGGGATACTCCTTGAAGGAGCAGTGAATAATACATAAGCAGCTGTGGCCCCTCATTTATCAATGACTTTTTTTTCTTCTGGTTGTCTCAGTCCAACCACTATTTTTTTCCTAAACACCAAACGGGGATGCTGGAAGAGCCCCAGGGCCCCCGTGTCCTCACCAGCTTTCTGTTTGTGTATTTTAAGTTTGGCTTGTTTAGAAAGAATAAATAAAGTGTTCCAAACTGTAACAAAGGTTTAACGTTTTTTTTAATTCAATTTCAATGCTTTTTTATTTTTAATAAAATGTTGTTTCATATAGTAGAGTTCACTGTCTTCGAGTGGAGTGTCATTAAGTGGACGGTAGGACAGAAGAGTAAAGGAGAGAGCTGTATGGTGTTGTGCCGTAAAGTATAGTGCTGCAGAGTTGAATAGAGTGAAGTGGTATAGTGGTGTGGCATACAGTAGAATAGCATACTGTGGAGTGGTGTACAGTGGAATGGCGTACAGTGGAGTGTTGCACATTGGAGTGGGGTACAGGTGAGTGGGATAGAGTGGAGTGGTGTAGAGTGGTGTGAAGTAGAGTGAAGTATCATAGAGTGCAGTAGTATAGAGTGGAGTAGAGTGGCATAGTGTACAGCGGAGTAAAGTATTGTATAGTGTAGTGGTATGTTGTATATTATAATGGCGTGGAGTGCACTAGAGTGGACACATGTAGTGTACAGTCAAGTAAATTGTTATAAATTGGAGTGGGGTCTTTTACAGTACAGTGGAATGGTGTTTAGTAGAGTGTCGGAAAATGTTGTAGAGTGAAGTAGAGTGTTTACACTGGGGTGTAGGGGAATAGAGTGGAGTAGAGTGTTGTACAGTGTAGTGTAGGGGCATAGAGTGAAGTATAGTGTTGTAGATTGGAACAGAGTGTAAGAGAGTCTTGTGGAGTGGAGTTGCATAGCGTGGATTAGAGTGTTGTAGAGTGCCATAGAGTGGGGTAAATTGTTGTGTAGAGGAGTAGAGTGCAGTGGAGTCCAGTAGAGTGGCGTAGCATAGAGTAGAGAAGTCTGTTTTAGAGAACATGGCATGGAGTTGAGTAGAGTGGAGTGGCATAGTATTCAGTGGAGTAAATTGTTGCAGAGTCGAGCGATGTGTGGTACAGTGGAGGGGACGGGCATGCTGTAGAGTGCCAGAAAGTGTTGTAGAGTGGAGTAGAGTAGAGTGCTACAGAATGGATTAAAGTGTTGTACAGTGGAGTTGCATGAAGAAGAGTACAGTGCGGTACAGTATGATAGAGTGGAGTGGGATAGACTGTCGTACAGTTGAGTGACATAGAGTAGCGTACAGTGGAGTATTGTAGAAAGCAGTACTGGAGTACAGTAGAGGGAGTTCCATAGAGTGGAGTAGAGTGTCGTAAAGTGCTATAGAGTAAAGTAGAGTGCTGTACAGTGGCATTGAGAGGAGTACATTCTTGTACAGTGCAGTGCTATACAGTGGAGTATAGTGTGTTACAGTGGAAGGGCATACACTGTTGTTGAGTGGAGTATAGTGTTGTTGAGTGGAGCATAGTGGAGTGGCATGGAGTGGTGTTGTTTAGAGTAAAGTGGCAAAGAACAGAGTAGTGTCCATGTGAGTAGCATACAGTGGAGTAGCTTACAGTGGAGTGGTGTACAGTAGAGTCGCCTAGATTGGAGTATGGAATAGCATAGAGCAGAGTGGGGTAGAGAGGAATTACATATAGTAGATTAGCATAGAGTACAATGTCAGAGTGTAGCGCTGTAAGTACAGTGGAGTGACGTTAACTGCAGTGCTGTAGAGAGAAGTGGCATATGGTGGAATAGTGTACAGTGGAGTGCTGTTGAGTGTAGTAGCATAAAGTGGAGTGGGGTAGAGTGGAGTGGCTTGCAGTGGAATAGTATAAGGTGGACTGGCATACAGTGGAGAGGTGTACAGTGGAGTGGGGTATAGTGAAGTAACATCCAGTGAAATTGCGTTAGGGCTGGGCCGAACTGATTCTGCAGAGTTCCGCCAACGGTTTGAAATATGCATGCTGTGCAGCTCGTGCTGCAATTTAACACCTGTGGCGTAAGCAGGGCTGAAAAATCAATGTGAATGGTACCATGTGGTGCATAATAGCACGCCACCTTTCAAGTTGATTTTGCTGCCACTTGGGTAGAAAATCTACTTGAGTGGCAGAAAATCTACTCGAGAAGCAGCCCTCTGACCGTGGCCGTTCTCGACCGCCCGCATTAGAAAATGATGTAATGGGGGTTTAAAATCTGGCTCACATTTCTGGAGCCTCGAGGGAAACAATTCCAGCACACAGAAATTGGTAGAATTTGGCCAGGTGTCCGTATTACAAGAGTAACGCTGAGTCACCAGATTTAACCAGTTCAGCACCCTAAATGCCGCACAGTGGAGTGGTGTACAGTGGAGTGGGGTAGAGTGGAGTAGCATGGAGTCAAATAGCATAGAGTTGAGTGGCATAGAGTGTACTTGTGTACATGGGATTAGCGTGTAGTGGAGGGGTGTAAGTGGAGTGGGTTGAAGTGGAGTAGTATAGAGTGTACAGTGGAGTGGCATAGAGTGGTGTGGCATAGAGTTGAGTGTGCTACAGTTTAATAGAACACAGTGGAGTAGCGTAGAGTGCAGTGGCATAGAGTGGAGCAGCATTAGGTGTAGTGAGGTACAATGTCGTGACATGCAGTACAATAGCATAAAGTGGAGTGACGTAGAGTGGATTGGTGTACAGTGGATTGGAGTAAAGTGGAATAGCATAAAGAGAAGTGCTGTAGAGTGGGTGGCGTAGAATAGAGTGACATACAGTAGAATAGCATACAGTGGAGTGGCATAGAGTGTGGTGTAGTACAGTGTAATAGCATACAGTAGAGTAGCATAGAGTGGGGTGGCGTAGAGTGTAATAGCGTATAGTGGAGTGGCGTAGCATGTAGTAACATAGAGTGGAATAACATATAGTGGAGTATAGTAGAGGGGCATAGAGTGGAGTGGCATAGAGTGGAATAGCTTAGAATGGAGTCTTGAGAGTGGAGTTGTGTACAGTAGAATAGGGTAGAGTGAAGTAGCATAGAGTGGAGTAGTATAGAATGCAGTGTCATAGACTGGAGTGGCATAGAGTGGAGCTGGGTAGAGTACAGTGGCGTAGAGTGGCTTTGAGTCCAGTCGAATAGTGTACAGTGGAGTAGTATAGAGTGGCAGAGCGCACAGTGTACTGGCGTTCACTGGAGTGTCATTAAACAAAGTGCCATAGAGTGTAATTGAGAACAGTGTAGTGGTGCAGAGTGAAGTGGCGGAGAGTGGAGTGGGGTACAGTGGAGTGGAGTGGCATACAGTGGATTCGCGTAGAGTGGAGTGATGTAAAGTGGAGTGGCGTAGAGAGTAATAGCGTAGAGTAGAATGGCGCAGAGTAGAGTGCCATAGAGTGTAGTGGTATACAGTGGAGTGTGGCAACTGAAACAGACCTAGCATGAAAATGTGCTAATGGATGTAGATGTAATGTGTCAGGAAAATGTTTTATTTGGTGTAAATGGTAATTTTTGGTAGTATGTGTGAATAGTGTACATAGTTTTAAAATTATAATTTTTAAAATATTTAGTTATATATTGTGCAGCAGTTTACCATGGTAAGTTAGCTGTATACCCCGGTACATGCTCATGTTAAGGCAATATGTGATTGGCTAGTGGCTGTATTTACCCAAGTTATAAGGCAGCCATGTCGTTTTCATGACATTCTCTCTGCATTCTGCATTTCGATGCGTTCAGGCTTAGGGCCTTTCATCTAGGTAAGTAGTAAGTTTCACTGTTGGTCTCTACCTATTACCACTTTATTAAAGAGTTAATAGGTAAAGAAAGTTTTTTAAAAATTTTCTATGTATTTTTGCCGCAGTTTAGAAAGAACTGCGCATTTAAAAAAAAAAATGTAAGTAATGCGTAGTTTGTACTTATTACCACTGTAGTCCGTAGACCTTCTACTGAAGAATTAAATATGTTGAAAAATGGAAAATCCACTGTAGTACACTTTATTTGTAAGATATAGGGTACTACAGTGTATTTTGAATTTTTCAACATGTTTGGGTTTTTTTATTTATTTTTGGTACTGCTGCACTTCCAATGTAGTACCTGGGTGCTCTGTACATTTTTTTTAAATATATAGAAACTTTTAAATATTTTTCCTTACCTTTTACCACTTTAACAAAGTGGTAATAGATAGGGAAAAGTATCAAATCTAATACTTGCCTCCATTTAAGGGCTAAACGCAGAACACAGGCAAAGTGTACCTAAGAATTAACATGCTTGCCCTTAACTTTTATAAAGGCAGTCATTAGCCAATCACATAATGACTTGTCATCACTACGTGTTGCGTCACCGCTGCGAAATACCAAGAAATATCATGAAAATACTGCGGTCACAGATATCACTAAGTTAAAATGCCTCATAACTTAAAAAATATTTCCCCGCCCTACCCTAATTTAAAGGTGATGCCTAAATTCAAAATTTAATGTATAACTATAACTTAAAAATTTGCAATGTTTATATATTTTAAGTTTGGTTTGTTTAGAAAGAATGAATAATGTTTTCCTACTATAACACTGGTTTATCCTTTGGTTTTTTCACTTCTTGCTCTGCTGTTGACTTGACTGGTAACTTGCCTAAGAATTAACATTGCTATATATACCAATATATATATTTATGATTGATATGGGCTCTCTAAAGCTTCTCTCTTCCCTGTATGTTGCTTGTATGTTTTGTGCTAGATATAATTTAAAAAAAATATCACCCAATTGGAGTTAGTTATAAAAAAACTACACTGAATTGGATGATATTTTTGTAAACGATATTTAGCACACAATATTTATGTCAGATGATATATTCCTGTACACAAAATACTGACACACAACCATGCTATGATGACTATTGCCTGCATTGACCATTATCGTTCCTGACAGCCAATTGACAAACATACATTGACATGGCTGTGCTATCTCGTGTGTTTCTGAGAAGTGTGCTGCCTGATTCATAGGACGAGCAATTGAAAATATTCCTTGGTTTTGCTTCTGCCAGTGGAGACCACCAACAACCTGACTGCCTAGATCAATTCATAGAGAGACAGATCTTGCCAACTGCCCAAGTATATAAAATTACCCAGGGTACAGGGAAACCTTTGCACTACTCTCTGTGAACCTGATTGCCCAGCATCAGCCCATCAGGTGGTATTCAATGTCCTGCTGGTCTACTGCCAAACAACGCATGAAGTCCTAGTAAGCGCTCTAATAACATTGAGGCCGTGTGCCAGCGCTCCTTCTCGAAACACAATATGAATTAAAGGAGTAGAACCCTCAGGATAGAGTTGGCATATGAATTGCCTTTACTTACCCCAGTAAATCAGTGGGTCTGTTAAATACAGGCAGGAGCACAAATGATGGCTGAAGATCAGAGAATTGAGTGCCTGAAGTCTATGCTTCATTTTATGTTTTTTTGCAAACTTTATGCAAGATATACTAGACTTAAACCACTATTGCTATGATCTTAAAAAGTGTAACCCCGCTTTTATATTTCTACTATTATTAGGTAATGAGGAAACAATTTTCCGTTTTGGGTCTTTTTTAAATCTGTTGTTCGAGCTTGCTAATCCAACTTTTTAATGCTAATTTACTGTCTTGATGATCATGTTCTATTTCATAGATATTTATTTGAGCATGCTCATCTTATACCATGTGATGTCCATACGGTCTTTGATTCTGCTTTATTTGCACTTCTTATATTCCGCTCACATGTTTAATGTAATGTATTTTTATGCTCAATTGTTTTTGTGTGATGCTTTCATGGATGCTATGATGCCTCCAAATAAAGTTTACTGAACTGAACTGGGTACCTGAAGTCATGACCTTACAAAGAAAAGTCTATACTGCCAATGCACAGCACTGTATAGTGAAGGAAAGAAAAAAAGTAGATTAGCTGCCTCAGTGTGCAACTGTCTGTCAGAGATATATGCGATAAAGTACCCCCTACTGTACATTATAAGTATGTTGCACGTCATTACGGGTTCCTATACAACAGTGATACTCAAAGTATGGCCAGGAGGCCACTTGTGGCCCTCCTGACCTTTACAAGGAGCCTCTGGTCAATAGCAGCAACGGGCTCTGTTTACTTGACTGAGCATTGACATTCAGCAGACAGATATTAAATAAATGGCAAACATTTATTTACAGGTTAACTGAATTAAAATAAAGGAAGTAACTATGGTGTACTGCACCACTTAACTTTATGAATACCTTCATGTTTAAATACATCTTGCAACAAATTAGTAAAATATGATAATGTCTCTTTAAATTTCAAAAAGTGTATTTCATTAACATACTGAAGCATTTCACATTAGTACATCATAATATATCAGTCCACGGAGAAGTGTTTTTTTTTTAAAGTGATAGTTTTCAAACATGAATTTAGAAACATTCACGCTCCCCACCAACAACAACAAAGCGAATAGTGAACTAAGAGGCAAGTCAGTTGTTATGGCATGCGTGGCTATTACACATGGACAACATTAGAGTTTATTAAATCAAACACTAGAGAAAGTTGTGTACTACGCATATCCTCAAGGCCTGTATTTTGAGGTCCTCTTATATATGATAATGAAAAAATAAAGGGAAATTGAAATAAAACAAGTGCCTAGTATCACCATAATTTGGTCAAGTGGGGAAGCCGGGATTGATTGCAGGTTTTCACATTGTGCAATTTAGTCACTAGATGTACATGCTTCGTTTGCCCCACACCCACCTAAACTCCCCTACCCGACAGCCCCCCTTCTGACATCAGCGCAGCCCTCAGTCACCGACCAGCCCAAATTCTTTTGCACCTGGGAAAATGTTTGTGAGTACCCTTTCTATCACCTGTAACCTAGGAGTCATGGAACTCCTAGGTGACTTGCAATATCTTTTAATATATGGCAGAGTGTACTTATTCCTTATAATACTTGGTCACACCAAACCCACTTAAAACATTGGTGTGCTGCTCTTTCATATGAAAGAGAGAGGATGTTTGCAAGCATGAAGAATTAAAGTAGAATCTGTAGTGCAAAATTAAAAACACTAAAAAGCAGTAAAATATATTTGTGCAACAACATTAGTATCAGTTTACTGTGAGTCAGGTTTGTGTGCAAAAATCAAACATGTTGCCAAAAATGTCTCCTTTCTTCTGATCACTGATCATTTAGACAAAATAGGTCAGAAAAATTAAAAGGCAGGTGTCATTTTTGTTGTAGTAAACCAGTGTTGAAGAGAAACAAGATTGGAGAACAACCATTGGCAGACCATTTGCCATTCACTTAGAACACAGTGAAAATATGGCGCCACCCAGGTCAGCACATCTCTACTTGCAGAAATGCCTCTGTTCTTTGAGCAATGCAATGGTATTTTATTGTAGCATTTATATAGTGCTTAATTCCCCTATGTGGAGCTCTGATGTGCTTGCCTGCACCGGTAGCATGCTACGCCATGAATGGTATGTGGCTGGAAGGGTAATGTCTTTATTTTGATCGTATCTGTGAAGAGTTTCCATGTCATACGTGATGACCTCTAGGGTGCAGTTATCGTGTTAAAGAATTCAGCCTGTAGTGGTGTGATGAATGAAGAGGTGTAAGAGAAAGACATGCAGCTTATAGTTTATATTAAACTGGTAGTATTAATCAGCTCTGCAGGTACATTTGTGTTCTTTTTCATGTACAGTCCTGTTGATGGTCACCTGCATATGTTGAAAGGTAAGAGGTCGGAGGTGGGTGGTCAGAGAGGATTGATTGGATTATGGTCATCCTTCTATGAAAATAATTAAAACATATCAAGAATCTGTAGCAGTATGCGGTTAGCCCAGACCTGCAGAGAGGACTGTTAGAGTCATCTAGTGGCCAGCCATGAGTAGCAGATCTCTCCAGATATTCTATGCCTGTCCAGGTAGTCACTAGGTTTTTTGGACTGGTAGGACATTGTATTAAGACATGACATGAAATGGTTTTGCCATAGTAAGTATGGGGAGCCTTGTGACATATGTTTATTTTTTGTAGCATGCATTGAGTTATATTTGGCTGTATGACTGCTAATTGTTGGAGTGTCAGCCTACTGGATTATAAGAGGGTTCAGGATTGCTGAGTGTTGGAGAATTAGTCAGGGATGGAAAGAGCAAGCATCCTAGAGCAATTGTGCTTGCCTCTTAGTTTAACAGATATGTTTCTTTGGTATATAAATGTGAAGGCATAGCATTTTAGAGTCTTCCTTTCAACAGTTAGAATGGGTGTGGTTAGTTAGCATCGTTCTCGCAGTTCGGGGCTGACTTAGTGTTGATGGCTGGGCTGATATTATATGTTCTACTCGGGTCAATAACTGACATAGTTATCTTGGGAATAGCCAGGTTTTCACCTCTCAATGAAATTTATATGTTCCTGAATGCAATGTATTTTTTTCTGGTAAGGATTTCTAGAGTTTGGATGGCTGAACCGAAAAAACAGATCCTCTGGAGCTTTTAATTGTAGGAAGTATGGCAGTCTTAAATTCACCAATTAAAAGGTTCCCTTGGTAATAGTCTGGTTTTTACTTCTCATATGAACTTTAAATGATCCTAAATCCAAAGTACGTTTTCTGGTAAGGATTTCCAAAGTTAGGCCTTTGAAACAAGAAAGATGATCCTTATTGATTTCTTAATCTGAGATGGTGGACGATCCAAGGTGCAAGTTTACAACATAGGGGCCGATTCCGATTCAGGCCGAAAATCTCCCCGACCGAGCCGGACCTGGAGAGATTTCCGACCGAATCGGACCCTAGCAGTCCGACCGAACGAGTACGATGCGCACGCATGCTATCGGACTCGATTCGGTCGGACTCCCATTGAAGTCAATGGGAGCCAGTCGTACGACGCGTACACGGGCTCCCATTGACTCAATGGGCACGACGCGAACAAGGGCGCCCCTACAGCGTGTTCGCGTCGATGTGGGTCGCACCGTACATGCACGTGTAGGGGGACCCATGGGTCCCCCTGTGTGCGACTCGCACGCCTACGCTTCCAGGGGGGTCCGACACGGACCCCCAAAGTGCGGCTCCGACAGCTCCTTGGAGCCGGACTGCGCGAGTCGGTCGGAGCGGTCGAGGTGCGCATCGTACTTACCCGGCCGTGGAACGTCTCCATTGCGAGGTGCGCGTCATCCCCGTCTGAGTCGGTCGGAGCGGTCGGGTCCTGCGAACGAGTCGGTCGGAGATTTCGCGAGCGCACGCATCGTACTCGCTCGCCCGGACGCACGTACGACTCGGTCGGGAAATAGGGCTCCGAATCGGATCCGGTTAAGCCGAATCCGATTCGGTGCCCTACCGGCCTGGATCGGAATCGGACCCATAGTGTCCTGTGTTGTTCATATTGTTTGAATTTAGCTTTGCAGGTACAATGGTCCTTTTCAATGGGAAGTTCGTGGATGAGTGCCTGGAACATCAATTATCTGACTGCTGGTAACCACTGAAGTGCATGTAAGATCAGGATGTGTGGTCTTTGGAGTGGGGGCGGAGCAGGAGTCTCGCTGTGGCATTCTGTTTTGGTTGTAGTTTGCATATGACGAAACAGGGTGCACCGAATAATAGACTTTTCGCATAGAGTTGGGCCTATCATTTTTGTTGGTAGCCAAGATATGGGACAATATGTTGGAGTGTTTCCATTGTCTACAAGGTACTCTTAGTGACCTGATAGGCATCTGGAGTTAGGGGTTGATCTGAGTCCATCCAACGAATATCTGGAGCACTACACGTTCAAACTAGTAAGCCTACAACCTAATGTGATCAAAAAAGAACTTCATGATGTTTTATAAATCACGGCAAGAAAAGGACATTTTTTTCCCCACATAGATGTAATTGAGTAGTGTTCAGTATAAATCACACATGAACAGTACAAGAGTATTGAAAAAACATACAGTACAAATTAGGCATGTCCTGGATACTGTACAAAAGACGTCATAATACAGCCACAAAGTACAATTATCCAAGCACAGCCAGCCCTGCCAACACGTGTTTCATCTTTGACTAAGACTTCCTCAGGGCTACTGATGTATAACACCAAAGGCTACTAGAATGTAGCCAAATCGTCCATTGGTTTCATCAAGTATGTATTATGTGTAGTTATGGGTAACCTCTAAGGTCACAAACACCATTGACAAAAAGCACGTAGTCAGGCAATGGTCCACGGTGGTATGCAGATCAAATGCGATCAATAAGAAGTACAACAAGTACTCACCCCTTTGATAACGGGTGGTATCCTCAAAGTCAGGATCCGCGTGTGTGTTGTAGCACACTTAACAATTTCCTCTAATTACTGACCACTCTTGGAGGGGGTTGTAGTGCTGGGTGTATCTTCCCACTGCTGCTGTTTTTAGGTCTCGCTGAGCCAGCGCATGCGCTGCTCTGCGAGACATTTAGTAAGGGGCTTTTGAAAGTGCTACCAAGCCGGCCACCAGCTTGCTGTTACGCGCACAAGCGTGCGCGACGTGCACAGCAGCTGCCATCTGGCTTTCTACAGCGCATGAATCCCCTCCCCTACCCCCTCCCACTCCCTCCTCGTCACGCACACAACTCCCGCTTCTCCCCCTCCCCCACCACATATCGCGTCTCGCGGCCGCTCGCGCGCGCAGCCAATGAATGTTCAAGCTCCTTCATCTTTTTGGCCCCTACATCCACCTTTCCACCGGACCCCTTTGACTGGTTGTTTCCTATATTTTTTCCTTTTGTCCAACCCTCCTGTCATTACGGTTTTGAAGGGGTATTCCCACCGTTCCCCGAAGTTTAGTAACTTTTCAGTGGCCTTCACCGAAGCGACACGTCATGCTCCCTGCACTGACGTCACTTTCGAGTCACGCTATAACTACCGGCGTCTCCCGTGACTCGTCTTGTTCCGGGACCGCAGTGACCTTAACCAAGTGACTTAGAGGTAAGATGGGGGCTCCGCACCCCTTACAGACCCACTTACGCTCACCTTATCACACCCTACCGTCTTCCAGCGTGTCTCTCCAGTCACAGACTCACGTCTTCCAGCGCGTTATTTCCTCAGACGCCATGCTCCGTATCCTCCACCCACACATTACTTTAAAACGTACTTCTTAGCCATGGTAATCTAATGCAGATACCTCCCGTACCTCTTGGCATACCAGCTCTCGATACTCACAGCACGTCAGTTTCATATTTGTGGTCAATTCCCCCAGTACCATTACTTTTCACACGCGCATTTTAGCGAATGTTAATTCATTGAAGATACCTCCCATATGTCACGGCATACCAGCTCCTGTGATTTACAGCACGTCAGTCTCTTACATGTGGCAAGCTCTAGTGACCCCTTATGTTTTGTTTACCGTAGGAATACGATTTACCGTAACTAAGCCCTGGTAAGCAGTTGATTTTTATGATGTACCAGCACCGCTTTTCTTTGCCACTCTGCATATTTCGGTTACCTTTAACATATGCTTATCGTTCATTTTCCACTTTACCTACGTTGCTCTATCTACCAATTTGTGTCCACCGCGCATTCACTGTTCAACGTTAACGCATCCCTCCCTTTTAATATGCTGTTCTTCTATATTTATCGTTGTGGCAGTACGATGGTTTTACTGCTGGAGGCCCTATAATGTATCCACCTGTGTATACGGCACATATTAAGTGATTTTTGATATTTGCAATACAAGTAGGCAATTTAGCACTGTCGCCATAATGTATAGAGAGTCTGATTTATATAGAAGCATGCATTGTCACCGATTTGTATAGAGATTCATGTTTTACCAACTATAGGTGTATGGATAGTTACTTACATGTATAGAGGATCCTGTGTCTACTGGACTGTATACATATTTATTTTCATTTGCTTTGGACTATACCATTTCCAGCTTAAAGGCAATATTTCTCTCCATGTGTTCCCATACATGGTGTGTCACGCAGTTTGGTGCTTACTTTCCCTCCATGTTAAATAACAGTAGATGTTTCAGCACCCAGGCTATTGTGCTGCATAGCTAAATACATATAAGGTCCCAAAGGCGAGACCGATTGCATTGCAAATGCTTGTTGTAATAGGTATTGATCTGTGTCCATGATCACCCCTTGTTTACTTACCTCTCTCGATGTATTTAGGTTGTAGGTTGATATTTGTGTCTTTGTCCACATGTCATGATCTCTGTATTAGAAGTGTTGAGTGTTAAGTGTTTGCTCATCATCCAAGTGTCTGTGGTGCAAAGGCAGTCCCCAGTTTAGATTTGCAGAGACCTTCTGTCCCATCCAATTTAAGGATACTTTATCACCTGCATAGTTAGTTGTAAGATAGAAAATTTAGAGTTTTATTACTCAAAACATGTGTCATGCAGCTGACTAAACAATGTTAAAGTCTCTATATCAGCTGTTCATAACCTTTAAACTTCGGTGGACCCTTCACTTAATCATTACTCAAATGGGGAACCCAACTGAGTCGTTATTGGAAGTCTGGGACCCCTGCCTTAATTTCCATGATTTGGACCTCAAAACAATACACACAAAAGTACAAAAACAAGTACACACCAAACACATGCTCAAATATTGAAATATTTTGAACAATTCACAATTTTTAAATTGTCAACGTTGCTTCCTTTATTTATATATACTGTATTCTTTTTAATTTATTAATTTTAATATTATTTAATTTTATGAGACTGGCGTAACCCTTTAGTAGGCCTCGCGGACACCATGGGGGTCATCGGACCACAGGTTAAGAACCACTGCTCTACATGATTAGCACAGTCCCACTGGCTTACACTTCTCAGGCTTGAATTAACTAGTTGCGTAAAACGTATTCAACCACGTACTCGGCAAATGGAGGAATCCAGTTTCTACCTGTTTATTTATACAGTCGTGGCACTTCATTTAAAAGCATCCTTCAAAAGTACTGCAATGCGCGTCAGGAAGGCTTGCTCCGTGCTCCCGGTATGTTCGGTCCCCTCTCCTCCATTAATCATGCTGTTAAGGCTTGGCTTCTGATGCCGTCTCAAGTAGCCGAGCAGGCAGTCCGCCCTGCTCCTCTGAGCGTGGGATAGCAGTTTTCAACAGCGGGGGCGCAGTCTTTGTGAAAATTCCGCGCCAAATGGGTGCTCTCGAGCCCCGACCACCTGCGGCTCCGCTTTAGATGTATTAAGAAAGCACTACTGTGTAAAAGGGCCACCTGCCCCCCTGTCAATGCCACCCAGCGGATAAAATGGGACAGCGTCCTTCTCCGTTTCTAGTGATGGAGCAGTTTACAAAAACACATTTTTAAATCGATCCGGCCCGGATACATATGCCTAAACATTAGATCAATGCAAGAGTCTGCAAGCCAGCTGAGTTCCTTTTAAAATCCATTTATTTAAAAAACTCTGGAAAATATCTGGTTGATGCTTTTAAAATAACTTTATGCGCAGAGCATCAATGCAGGGTTGTCTTTCTCCCCGAACCACGTGTTATATTGTTGTACATGCTGGTCTGTGATTTATTGTAGATTTTAATTGTATTTCTTTCCAGGCTGTTTCCCACATTACAGGATAAGTTTTAATATTGCGCCGTCATGTCACGTTAAGCTATGTTGCGATACACACTACCGCGCTATTCCAGGTTTTGTTAGGTTACGTTTGCTACATATAGGCGAGTTTGTTTTACTTGACCAAAAGGACTGGATGGTGTGCTGATGTATGGCTTATCGAGGGAAAAACGGGAGATTCAAGATTATCTGGAAGACTAGCAGGTTAGTAGTGTCCAGATAAGCCTAAAGGGCTTTGCTTGTCCTCTGTGTTGGTGATCCCAGAATATGAACCCTAAAGTGAGAATTCTGACCGGAGCTGGACTGGCTGACCAGGGCAGGCAGACTGGAGGTGATACTGAGACCCTATAGGGTGCCTCACTTCTAGTCCCGAATACCTTCACGATTTTCCCGTGGTTTGACTCTGCATTGACTTAGTGCATTAACCTGCTGTCACTGAAAGAAGAGCGCTTGATGGTCCTTTCTCATAAATCCGAAAAACAGTTCAATCGAGGAATGTGGAAGCTGGTTTGGTACCACCCTAAACATACCTCCGAGGGACCCCATTTTGCAACATCTGAGATGTACTCTATCAGACCCATGTGGTTTTGTCAAATCATCTTTTTAGGTCGAGCCTAGCGGCAGGGCGCATGCGTTGCTCGCTCTGCGAGGCATGCTGTATTAGGGTATGCACTAGCAGCCCCGCCCACTCTCCGCCCATATTTGTCATTGGCTTTGTGTCATTGTCCTTCTTAAATGGTGGCTTCTGATTAGTAAATGGGCTTGTTAGTCCCGCCTTGGTACCGCCTTGTCTCCATTTGTTACGGCCCATAACGACTGAACCTTTTACTTGGCTCGTTACACGGCCTGCTTTATCTAGGGGTGAGCACTATTTTTTGTTATTGGCACTGAGGGGGACAATGGCGGTTGCATTTTTGGGAATTTGCATAATGAGCGCGGCGCCCGCTTTAGGGACAACACGATCATTTTCAATTTTAATTTTATTTATCTTTCATGTTGAGCGCGGCGTCCACTTCTGGGACACCGTGCTCTGTTTACTTTTTTTTTTTTAAACTTTCACAGTGAGCGAGGTGCCCGCTTCAGGGACACCGCACTCGGTTTCTTTTTTTTTTTTTTAACTTTAACACTGAGCGCGGTGTCCTTGAAGCGGGCGTCGCGCTCAGTTCTTTGCTTCCCCCGGTGTTTGCATGTGTAGCGCTTCGCAGCCCGTTACTGTGAGGCCAGAGAAGGCTGCTCTCAGTACTTCTGTACATGTATGCGTGTGTCGTCAACCCCTCTCCTTTTTAACACGTTGTCTGCTCTTCTACACCAACTCTTTATTTCCCCTGGTGTATGCATGTGTAGCACCTCGCAGCCCGTTACTGTGAGATCCCAAGAGGCTGCTTTCAGTACTTCTGTACACGTATGGGCGTGTCGTCAACCCGTCTCCTTTTTAACTCATTGTCTCCTCTACACCAACTCTTTACTTCTCACTTGTATGCATGTGTAGCTCCTCGCGGCCACTCCAAGTACACCTGTGTTAAAGTTTAAAAAAAACAAAAAAACAACGAGCGCGGTGCCCGCTTCAAGGCTGTGTTCATTTTACATTATTATCATTAGGCTGCAGATATCAGGGCCTGATAATGAGCAGTGCACAACAGAGGAACAGGTACATATTAAAAATAAATATGTAATTCTGACTAACTTTTTTTTTTTTTAAACACACAGGCTGGACTGTCCCTTTTAGTTCTTGAGTGAAGTGTAGTGATTTAAGTGAAGATTCAGCTCTTTTTAAATTACCTAGAACTGTGATGGTGTGTATGTTTAGACACAGTGTCTGAGTGTTTTTTAAGAGTTTAAGAATTTTTTATATACATACACCAAGGTGTATTGAAGAATGAATGGGTGTAATAGTGTCTGAATGGATGATTTAGTGGGTGCATGACTGACTGTATAAGTGTGTGATTAAATGTGTCTTAGTGAATGCATGGGTGAATGATTAATCTGTGTGTATGTCTGTATCAGTCTGTCAGTTGCTGTGTAAGTGGCTGCATGGGTTGGTGAGTAGCTACATGAGTATGTATATGGGTTATTGATTGGTTGTCTGAGTAGCTGTATGGGTGCCTGAGTGTGTGTGTGGATGGGTGGAGGGGTGTGTGACTCCCTGCATGGATGCGTCAGTGGGTGATTCACTGGGTGTATGGGTTTATGAGTGTGTCTGCGAGGTGCTGTATGGGTGAGTGACTGTGCATATGGCTGTGTTGGTGAGTGAATGGATGTCTCAGTGGTATATGTGTTAGTGACTACATATGTGAAAGGCAGTATATGTGAGTGTTGCAGTATATAAGTGACTAAATGTGAGAGTGAGTGATTGTGAGAGAGGCTGTATGGATGAGTGTGTGCTTGTGTCAGTGATTGTATAAGACAGTAAGTATGTGTTAGTAGCTGTATGAATAAGTGAGGTGGTGTGTGTATAACTGCATAGGTGAGTAAATGGCAGTGTTATTGATTCTTTGGGTGACTGACTAGGTGTGTGAGTAACTTTATGGCTGAGTGGTGGTGTGTGAGTGTGTGTATGGGTATATGAGTGTATATATCAGTGGCTGTATTGATTAGTGACAGCATGAATGAGTGACTTTATGCGTGAGTGAATGGATGTGTGTGTAGACATATGAATCAATGAGTGGGTATGTACTAACTGGTATTGGTGTGTGTATGGTTTTGACAATGGTAGTCTGTATTTTAGAGTCAGTGTATGAAAGGTTATATTAGGGTGTGAGGAGGTGCATCAGATATTAAGTGGATGATAATGAATATCAAACGGGAGAGAGAGGAAAAACTATGCTAGTTCACTTCCCCTGTTATGTATGTAATGATCAAGGGGAACTAGCTACATGGTAGAAGCTCCATGTGTATGTTTTTTAATGGAAAAACATTTGTTTTTTTAAAAGACCCTCACCCACCAACCTAGTTGGTGGCATGCTTCATCATCGGGTCCCACCCAAGGTACCGAGTGTACCTTAGGTGTGCTTCGACGCCTGATTACAGCGGAGCAGGTTGTGTGCAGTGAGTGTGCAGTGAAGGTGAAGAGTGTGTGAGTTAAAAAAGCTGTCCCGGGGTGGGCCCTTGGCAGCATTAACAACTGAGAGGCGGATATTTAGTGGAGGTAATATATGGCTCCAATATCCTGTGTGGTCAACATGTTTCAGTCAGGTCTCAGTATTAAACTGGCTGTCTTCAGGACCTATGTGAGTGGTGATAAGGGTGGTCTTAATGGTGTGTATTGGAAGACCAACAATGTGTAGCACGCGCTAAGGTGCTATTAACTGGAAGAGGATGGTTTCCTCTAAAAGCTCAATTCTCTGAGATTTTCAGAAAAGAGCCCCATGAGTCCTGAGGGGGGCCGGACCTATTGTCACACATTCGTCAAGGTCTGCGGCCCTCAGCTCATACCTACAGCTGCCTCCATCGGAACTCCGTCGATCACCGGAGTTCCGATGCAGTCAGCTGTAGGTATGAGCTGAGGTGTAGCACCTTAGCGTGTGCTACACATTGTTGGTCTTCCAATACACACCATTAAGACCACCCCTTATCACATTCACATAGGTCCTGAAGAAAGCCAGTTTAATACTGAGACCTGGCTGAAACATGTTGACCACACAGGATATTGGAGCCATAAATTACCTCCACTAAATATCCGCCTCTCAGTTGTTAATGCTGCCAACGGCCCACCATTAAAATAGTCTTTTAGCATCTGGGACCCCCGGGACAGCTTTTTTAACTCACACACTCTTCACCTTCACTACACACTCACTGCACACAACCTGCTGCGCTGTAATCAGGCGTCGAAGCACACCTAAGGTACTCTCGGTACCTTGGGTGGGACCCGATGATGAAGCATGCCACCAACTAGGTTGGTGGGTGAGGGTCTTTTAAAAAAACAAATGTTTTTCCATTCAAAAACATACACATGGAGCTTCTACCCTGTAGCTAGTTCCCCTTGATCTTTACATTAAGTGAATGATGTCATCAGTGATGTCATTTGGGATGTCATCAGTGATGTCATCAGTGATGTCACTGACCATGTCATGAGTGATGTAATATGTGACATCATCAGCAGTGCATTGCGGGGGCACGAGTTATAGTTAGCTAAGCTAACTATAATGGCTGAATTTCTCTGGTTTTGTTTGAGTGAAATGTCAGCCTAACTATAATGTCCCTGAAAACTGTGGTTTTTTCATTGAATGTCTAAGGATTTTTAAATTCTAATTCCTAACTATAAAGTCCCTGAAACCTGTGTTTTTTCAGTGAATTTCTAAAGTTTTTTAAATGCTAATACTAACTATAATGTCCCTGAAACCTGTGTTTTTTTCAGTGAATTTCTAAGGTTTTTTTAATGCTAATCCCTAACTATAACGTCCCTGAAACCTGTGTTTTTTTCAATTAATTCCTAAGGTTTTTAAATGCTAATTCTAACTATAACGTCCCTGGAACCTATGTTTTTTCCAATGAATTTCCAAGGTTTTGTAGATCATTTTATTTATGAAAAGATGTTTCTAAGTATTTTTTAAATTTTTGTTAAGTATTTCTATTATGTTTTAAAACAATTATGATCTGTTTTCAAAAATATATCTAACATAGCTGATGATAGATTTATAGTATTATCTATTTGAATTAACATTCTTTTATTGTTTGTGATTTTGTACAGTGTGATACAGGGTCGGCTCTAGGGTGGTGCGATCGGTGCCACCGTACCGGGCGCTGACTTGGGGTGGCGGTGTAATTTTTGCAAATATGTGATCATTTTAAAAGCACCTACTGCCGCGTTCCTTGCCTTCAGCAATTCTAGGCATCAATTAAAATGTCAAGATAACTCTGGTGATTAATGGTCTTCCTAGAAAGAGACCGGAGGTTTGTCTAGTGGAAGTTTTGACTCATCCTAAGGTAGCACAGAGAGTTAAAATGCCTGCTGCTAAGAACGTGTACCATGCAGATAACAAAGTGCATATAATGTAAGTAGGTCAGTAGGTTACTGATTCTGTAAGAGAGCTCCTTTTGTTACTTGTCGTTTATAAGTCAAAATCCTAATATAGCACAATAAGCTATTAACTGTCATTAAAGAGCTGCATTCAAACTGCAAGGTATATGTTAGAGCTATATGTTTTTTTGCCCAGTCTTTCATTATCCTAATCTTGCCAAAAGGGTTCATTTGCGTAGAAAACAATTCTTATTATTAAAGAGAACCCTTAACAATGATGTTATGTTTTGAATTCTAAATTTGTGCTTTTCCAGAATAAGGACTCTTAAACTATATTGCCTACCAGTATCGATTACATGTCACTCCTACACTACACCTTGTAGTCCTGTCTGATGTAACATTTCCTATACACTGATTTACACACATATGATTGTCTCTGTGCAATGTGTGTGTGATGTAAAGTGCTCTGACACCTTACATTGGTATGAGTGGTGCTATAAAACTAAATGAATCTGAGAGGCAGTGGTTATGGAGACTTGAGGGACACTGTTAAAGGGTGCTTGTGAGGGAATCCGTGGCAGAGGTGGTTATTGGGGTGGCACCCCCAAACATTGTCGCACAGAGCGCCACCAGTGTTAAAGCCGGCCCTGGTGTGATATTATATAATAGAATTTTCAATTCAAAAAGAAAATATTTTTAAAAATGTATAGCATATTCTTTTAAGTATTTTTTGCTAAATAAAATTTTGTATGATTGCTTTTAATAGTATGAAAGTTGTTTTGTTGTTTTCTTATGATAACTATCTTTTTTATATATATATATATATATATATATTTTTTAATTTACAAAAAAGGGTTGTGCACCGTACGCGACCCTACACGATGGGTGTGCGGATCCGTTATATGAGTATCACTCTAAAAAACATATTTAGAACGAATTAATATATGTTTTTGACATATAGGTTCATTACTGAGTACATAAAAATAGTAATAAAGGTAATATAAATTTGTTTTCAAATGTTTATTACAGATTTTTGTGGATGCAATGGTATCGCGTATGGGACGCGGATCTACGCGTTGGGTGCGCAAATCCGTTATACGAATGTAACCCTAAAATACATATTTACACTCAAATAATATATTTTTTAAACAAAGAGGTTTATTAATCAATGCTATAAATTACTATTAGTGTTCTTGTGCAATATTTTTAAGATGTTTAAAGCACATTTTTATGTATGGGCACCATCGTGCACCGGACGCGTAGGGGTTGCGAATCCTGCTGTCACGTATTTCCGTGATCGCGTAGGAGACGCGACTCTGGCGTAATTTTCAAAAGTATGAAATATGAATGGTTCTAGTTTAAAAATATCTGTTTTGCATAAAGAGTTTTCATTGAAATACTTTGAAACACAATATCCTGATAGTAATATACAGTTCTATATCACATTTACTACATTTTAAGGGTGCGCGACGGATACGCGTAGGGTGCGTGACCCCTACTCGACTCCATGTGACATAGAAAGAAAGCTTGTCATTGGTTGAACAGCTTTTCATTCTCTTGGTGAGTGGAACCAAGACCTCTTACAGTCCTTTCTTCTTGGATGTGTCTGATTGAAGACTACCTATTTTGTAGGCTCTGGCAATTTTCATTTTTGTTTGGTGTTTTTCTTTTTCTACACTGAAAATGGCATCAGCATTCCCTGAGGACCAGGAGGAGGAGATGGAGGAGGTGCAGGAGCCAGTGAGGAAGAGGAAAGAAAGTGTTGTATGGGCCTTTTTCACTGTGCCGGAAGGGGAAAAAAAGTCATTGCGCAAAACGTGACATGCACTATCTGTCACAAAGTGTTGTCAAGATTCTCAGAGAAGAAGTACTCTTGTGGTACTTTTTCAATGAAAAAACATCTAGAGACCATACATCCTGTTCGCCTGGCACGATAGGTGAAGCGTCAAAGACAGGAGGAAGCAGCCAGCAATGATGGACAACAACAATCAACATCTGCATGGGTTGTTTTGACCACTCCACAACCTCTGATAGTTCCGGAGTTGGCGGATGCTGGCATCCACTGCCGCACATGCCTTACAACACTGTGTGTGGGAGAGCTGTCTATAGACGCCATCAAGACGCTCCTCAGAGCCCACAAATGTTAATTTTTTGTTTTGTTTTGTTGCTTATGTTAAACAGAAACAGTAGAGTTGGACTCTTGTACTTTTATTTTTTGTTTCTAAAAAATGAAGAACACCCCAAAAAAAAATGCAGAAAATACAAAAAAAATATAAAATTGTTCTATAAAAAAGGGTCTAATGCAGGGGTCTCCAACCAGTCGATCGTGAGCTACTGGTAGCTCGCTGACACCCTGTGAGTAGCTCGAGGCCCCCATATCCATTTTAGTGCCCTTTAATCCTCTGCTTTAAAAGTAAATGAGGCTTGTCTTATTGTTTTGTTAATTTGAGGCCTTTTGCAGTACTTGCACGACCTCGCACAAAGCAGCTGAACACATTTGCTGAATTGAACTTAGCTGCGGAGGGAGGCGTGGAGAGGGGGATGTCAGTGGAAAAGGCCGGCATATTGTCCATCAGTAACCGCAGCACTTCAGTCCTGCTCTGAGCGGCAACCTTGACCCGGGAGAGGTATTTCAAGGCCTTAGACTCTGGTTAGCTTTTTTGTTGCTGAATACCACAGTGCAGGCATAAGGTTCCTGGCTCCAGTTTGTGGCCAACTTGCGAGAGGTACTCTAAAGAAACAAGAAACAGCAAACCTATACAAAACCTCCCCGGTTTTTGTGATGCACCATCCACCCTATATCTTCCTAACAGTAATTAATATCCAGCACTGAGCCTTATACTCATAATGTGTGCAACTCCACTGCCCCTGCCGTTCCTTTAGGGGCGGTTAAGAAAACCAAAATACAAATTTAGCAACTGCAGGTTGCACCACTCAACAGTATAGTCCAAGTATATCACATATGTAAAATGTCCATCCTGTGTTTTGAAAAAATGAAATCTTTATTCTTCTTCACATATGGTAAAAGAAACGTATCGTAGACAGCCACAACAGCCAACGCGTTTCGTTCTTATCACAAGAACTTCATCAGGGCTGTAAAACAACATACAAATATACATTACTCTCTATAATACAAATTGATAAATTTATACTTTATAAAATGCAAGAAATAAAACATATAATAAAAACCTACTAAGGAATTCACCCAGACCCAATTTTGTCAGGGCTCCTATCCAAGAGTCGCACAACCTCACAGATTAAAACATATTGATTATAAAAGAAAAAGACGAAAAAGAGGAGCTTGCAACAGTTGCTTATATTATTTTTCCTTGGCATAGTCCCAGAATCTAAATATCCATTTATGGGCACTCTTCCTACTATTCCTTTTGTTTTTAACCTCTATGTATCTTAATATATGTTTACCATTAGGCTAACACTAATCATAGGTAGCCAAATGTAAACATATGGACACTGTAGTCCTATTTAGTACTCAACCCGAGTCAACAAAGTGGTATATTCCTTTGTGTACCTGCTAAGCCCGAACCCGACCAATATTACGTTCTGTAACAATAAACAGAAATCTAAAATTATTATTTTTATAAATAAAATGTTATAGCACCTACCAAGTATATTTACTGGTTTCAATAAATTAACCAAACAGTTGAATACCAAGTCCTCAGATATAGTCAGCTCGGCATTAACAGTAGACCACCGAATTCCCAATTGTATTATGGAATGCTGCAGGATATGACTAAGCGTGAGTCATATTGTACCTGCAATGATCATAAAGCACGAAGATTCAGAAAATAGATGTCAAACCAAGCATACACATTCTCAAAACTGAGAATATGCATTATAAGCAAATACTCGCTTACCTACTAGCTGCTCTCAAAACGACCCAGAATCCGGTACGGAAATTCAAATATAAAGGCTGATGTGCCTGCAATGTAAACAGCAAAGAAATAAGAGACCAACTAAACTATGAAGTGAAATCGAAAATATTTGTTATTCCAAGTAAGTACCACAATTAACAGTAATTTATCATTTAGAGCAGAATAACAATATCATGTACGACAAGGAAGCAAAATACCCCAGAGGTACAGTAAGTCCTCTGCGGCAATTCACAAGTATCTTCAAACGAATAATCTCTGACAGTCATCCATATAAGTATTAACAGCCGACCCATACTGTGAAAATTGATGGAAAAAATAAATCGGCAATGAGCCCTCAGTGTAAAGAAACACTGAAGGACCCACAGGCATTCACAGCAATTCCCATAACACATTATTAAGGGCAACCAGCAGTGTCCCACACCACTCGAGACAAAAATGTCGGATGAAGTGCATAGAGCCCCACCCAGGCTTGATCGAAAAGAACCCTGTATATAACCCCCATGATTGGTAAAAAGGGGAAAAAGAAAGGACAAATCTGTCTAACAATCTATCCGTACTTGCCACGAGAATCCGGTCCTGCATCGTGTAACCATCGAACAATATATTTAGGGTGCAAGTGAAAACCCGCCCAAGATTGTCCTTTGTGAGCACCCGTTTAAGTGAGAAACATTGAAAAATCAGTTTCACCTAACACGTAAGTGCAAAAAAAGGGGGGGGGGGGGGGGGGACCACAATAGACTATATGCGTCTCCAAGTAACAATTCCAAAATAAAACCAGATCAATTTCTACTTCCCTGTATGTAACCCCCATGATTAACAAAAGGGGGAGAGAAAGATGACTCTGTCTAGCAATCTATCCGTACTTACCACGAGAATCCGGACCTGCACCACGTAACCGTCGAACAATATATTTAGAGCGCAAGTAAGATCCCGCCCAAGATTGTCCTTTATAAGCACCCGTTTGCGTAAAGAACGTTAGAAAATCAGTTTCACCTGACACGTAAACGCAAAAAGGGGACAACAATAAACTATATAGATCCCCAAGTGATAATTCCAAAACAAAACCAGCTCAATTCCTACTCCGCACTTACGAAGGAATGGTTTTGTTGAAAAACATTGCAACAGTCAATCGCCAAGCAAGACACATAAAGTCTCCTGTTACCAACCGCACACTGTATTTTTGCTCATTGTAGCAAACGCTCTTTTTCAGTATACTGATTTTAGCGACGGCCCCTTGTTACATAATAGTCACAAGAATAGGGCATAGCCTTCATATATTCTCACCACTATTGGATCTTAATTACTTAAGTCTTCCACGAAAAAATCTTAACCTCTGCATAGCTCCGCCGACAAACGCGGAACACAAACCACCACAGTCTCCCTGTTCGAGTCCCCCGCCCGGGGGCAAGAAATCAACACGTATTTTATTCATGGGAATTTATTGTAATTTCAAATAACACAGTTTGATCTTTCTTTATTATCCCAAACTTCCTTATAGGAAAAAATAAGAGAGAGAGGGAATACAGATCCAATTTAAAGCGCCACAATTAAGGCGAAACTTAATCAGAAGCGTAAACCCGGCTCGAGTCCCAGACAGTGATGGAACGCAATCAACACCAGTACCACAGCCCGATGCTCGCCATTAAACCTCCACGGGATAACAGCCATAACAAGCCAGACACCCATCCAAAGTCACTATACTACACTAAATCAAAGAGATGCAAGACTTATAAGAAAGGAGCCCCGGCAAACTGTGTGTGGGTGTGTAGAAACCAAAATCACTCTTACTTTTGGCAAACAATTCTGTTATGACAATTTAATCCAAACAGACTGCACATGTAACAGTTGGAATCCAAGTACAGACGCAATGTCAATTACGTTTTGCCATTTATAATTGGTATACAGATAAAAGTGCCTTAATTTAATGACAATATTTTCAAGTTCTCCACATAAATACAGGTAAATGAAAGGATAGCCACATTTAGTTTCAGGAATATAAGGTCCAAAGAATATTGTCAATTGTTTATCAAAACAGTCACAAAAAATAATGTAACTCTTCATCAATATTATGTCCCAGCTTAATACATCGTAACCGACAAATCCAGCCCGCCTCATTTTGTCGAAGAGACTGCTCCCTATCCCCCCCCTTGGTCTCAGGGGTATATGGTCTATGCCATGGAACCAGATCTCTGGTCTGCCCCCATGGCACTCACGTATATGTGCAGTCATAGGATATCTACTCTCCTGATGCCGGATTGCCCTAATGTGTTCCTGAATTCTAATTTTTAGTGCCCGAGTGGTACTACCCACATAGATAATGTTGCAACTACAACCAATTATATATGTTACATATGCAGTCTTGCATGTTATAATTTGTTGTATTTTATAAGTCCGAGAAGTATTATAACTGAATTCCTTCAGTCTATTTTTACCATACTGACATACATTGCAATCTGTACATGTGAAGAAACCCTTCACTTGTAACGGCAACCAGGTCCTCCCTATCCTTGTTGGTAGCACATAACTCGGGCGCAGCATCTCTCTTAATGTTCTACCTCTTCTATAAGTCACTTTAGGTTTTATCGAAATTTCCCCTTTCACTCCCGGCACTTCCTGTAATAGCTTCCAATGTTTATACAGTATTTTGTAAATATCCTGACTATATTTGTTATACTTCGTGACAAAATTAATTGAAGACCGGGTCATTGGGCCACCATGTGCAGAGCCCTGATGTAACATTGTGGATTCCCTTGTTTTCTGCACTACTTTCTTTTCCGCATTGTCCAATATCCGTTTCTGATAACCTCTACATTCAAATCTTCTTCTAGTTGTTATTAAATTTTCTTTGAACACTTTGCTGTCACTACAATTCCTCCGTGTCCTCAACATTTCTCCATATGGAATGTTATTAATAGTGGCCTTGGGGTGTGCACTGGTAGCATGTAATACGCTATTACTCTCTGTTGGTTTCCGATATAATTTACTATGTAGTTTGTTACTTTCTACATAAAACGTAATATCCAGGAAGTCAATTTGCTCAGCAGAGTGGCTCATTGTAAGCACCACATTGTATGGGTTCCTGTTAAGGTAATCATAGTATTCCTGTAATCCCTCAACTGTACCACTCCACAGCAAAATAATATCATCAATATACCTCCCCCAGAAAATGATGTTATTAACCCAGGGGGAGGCATATTTACCCCATGCATGCTCTCTTTCCCACCAACCCATAAACAGTCCCGCGTACGAGGGCGCAAATTTAGCTCCCATCGCCGTACCCTGGAGTTGGTGGTACCACTGTGTATCATGAAGAAAAAAATTCTTCGAAAGAATTAAGTCCGTCATCTCGAGTAACATTTCATTATGTTCAAACCACTCTGCTGTTCTGTTTTTTAGAAAATGACCTAATGCACGAAGCCCCAGATCTTTTCTAATGCAGGTGTATAGACTGGCTACATACAGTGTAACCAAATGCAGCCCCTCAGTCCAAACGATGTCATCAAATTTACTTAGAATATCCTTACTATCCTGTATGAATGCCGGTAGATTTCTTACTAGTGGTTGTAGATAATTGTCCACATACTCTGATAGTCGCTCAGTTGGAGAATCTATTCCTGCTATTATTGGTCTCCCAGGGGGAAATCTCCCCCTTGTGTATTTTTGGTAATACATAAATGCAGGGATAACTGGGTTTACTAACCCTCAAATAGTTCAGTTCTCCATCATTCAAGAGACCTCTTTCATTCCAATCCAAGAGTCTCATATTGATAAAAATAGTCAGATCAGACATGGGATTAGATGGAATTGTTTCATAACAGGCACCATCCATTAATTGCCTTTCTATCTCACCCATATAATCACATTTATTCATCACAACCACGTTGCCACCTTTATCGGCTTCACGTATTGTTATATCATCTCGATCACAGAGGGAATATAATGCCTGTTGTTCATTTCGAGTGAGATTGAATGGACCCTTGTCCCTGTACTGATTCGAATTTAATAGTTTGTGCAGATCCTCCGTTACCCGTGCATTGAACAGATCTATTCTAGGGTGGGATACTTGAGGTGTAAATTTGGAACGTTTTTTAAACCACTGTCTGTATCAAGCTTATTAGGGACTCCCAATTCCACATTAAGTTCATTGCGAGTAATTTGTGTGTCTTCATTCAATGACATCAATACATGAATAGTATCCACCTCCCCCACAGTATATTCAGGAATTTCAGAATTCGAGACATCAGACAAATTACATCTTGGATTTACATGGAAAAAATGTTTTAATTTTAGCATCCTCGTAAATTTATACAAATCCACAATTACATCAATAATTCTGCAAGTTTGTGTTGGACAAAAACCTAGTCCCTTTCTCAAAACACTGCATTCATCATTATCAAGACTGTGACTTGAGAGATTAACAATTGACAAGCTATAATCATTATGCTCCTGAATATTTGACCATTCCTGTATTGGCTTTAAGGTAGTAACCACATCTATTTTCTCCTGGATGACCGAAGATCCACTGCTAATTTTGGCAATTCTTTTTTGTTTTTTGTGCCAGGCCCCACCTCCCCGCCTTGTCTTGCGTATCTTTTTGCCTGCACATTGTTGAGGCGTAGCCTCTCTAACTCCACTAAAAAATTGCTCTTTTCTTGCGGTATTAATACATCATTTTTATCACTTGATACCGAAATGCTCTCTGTGGAAGTAAGGGAACCACTACTGATTGATCTTGAATCAGAAATATCCTCCCTACTTCTCTTTGTTGACTCTAGGCTTTTAACAGTGTCAAATTTCTTTGCAAAGGTATATATTCTACCATCGCGATAGTCTTTCTCATCTCTTTGTATCTTTTTCGCCTTTTTATCTCTTTGATACAACTGATATTCCTCCATCACTTTATCAAGGATCTCAAAGTTCTTTTTAATCACTTCAGTAAGTGGATTAGCCTCTATTTCCTTTTCCAGCTTATCTATCTCCACAAGAAGGGAAGCTGCTTTCTTCTCTGCATGTATTATTAAAATTTTCATCATAGTTACTGATGAGTTTGATAGATTATCTTCCCATTCTTTTAGAAGTGATTCATCTAGATCTTCAAACGTCGGGAAGATCAAAATCCTCAAGCCTCTGGGAACCCTATCATTATCCAAATATTTTTGAAGGGTAATACCGTCCCACCACCTCGCAAGTTCTTGTTTTTTCAATCTCTCAAGCTTTTGGAATTGAGATTTTAAACCTCCCCTGTGGTAAGGTCACCAGTTGTGTTTTTGATTGATTTCTGTGAGGAAAATAAGTTCAAGGCAAATTCCTCCCTTCTATCTTTAAATTTAGCCATTTTATCTAATTCCTCCGTAAGTTTCAAAGATCTAAGTTTCAAGGGAAAGGGGAGTGCAACAAGGTTTAGATAAACTCTAAAGAAACAAGAAACAGCAAACCTATACAAAAACTCCCCGGTTTTTGTGATGCACCATCCACCCTATATCTTCCTAACAGTAATTAATATCCAGCACTGAGCCTTATACTCATAATGTGTGCAACTCCACTGCCCCTGCCGTTCCTTTAGGGGCGGTTAAGAAAACCAAAATACAAATTTAGCAACTGCAGGTTGCACCACTCAACAGTATAGTCCAAGTATATCACATATGTAAAATGTCCATCCTGTGTTTTGAAAAAATGAAATCTTTATTCTTCTTCACATATGGTAAAAGAAACGTATCGTAGACAGCCACAACAGCCAACGCGTTTCGTTCTTATCACAAGAACTTCATCAGGGCTGTAAAACAACATACAAATATACATTACTCTCTATAATACAAATTGATAAATTTATACTTTATAAAATGCAAGAAATAAAACATATAATAAAAACATACTAAGGAATTCACCCAGACCCAATTTTGTCAGGGCTCCTATCCAAGAGTCCCACAACCTCACAGATTAAAACATATTGATTATAAAAGAAAAAGACGAAAAAGAGGAGCTTGCAACAGTTGCTTATATTATTTTTCCTTGGCATAGTCCCAGAATCTAAATATCCATTTATGGGCACTCTTCCTACTATTCCTTTTGTTTTTAACCTCTATGTATCTTAATATATGTTTACCATTAGGCTAACACTAATCATAGGTAGCCAAATGTAAACATATGGACACTGTAGTCCTATTTAGTACTCAACCAGAGTCAACAAAGTGGTATATTCCTTTGTGTACCTGCTAAGCCCGAACCCGACCAATATTACGTTCTGTAACAATAAACAGAAATCTAAAATTATTATTTTTATAAATAAAATGTTATAG
The DNA here is from genome assembly GCA_963921515.1 of Calotriton arnoldi. Lineage (NCBI taxonomy): Eukaryota > Metazoa > Chordata > Amphibia > Caudata > Salamandridae > Calotriton > Calotriton arnoldi. The sequence goes on from CAWUFW010016281.1 coordinate 100,487, forward strand.
CACCTACCAAGTATATTTACTGGTTTCAATAAATTAACCAAACAGTTGAATACCAAGTCCTCAGATATAGTCAGCTCGGCATTAACAGTAGACCACCGAATTCCCAATTGTATTGTGGAATGCTGCAGGATATGACTAAGCGTGAGTCATATTGTACCTGCAATGATCATAAAGCACGAAGATTCAGAAAATAGATGTCAAACTAAGCATACACATTCTCAAAACTGAGAATATGCATTATAAGCAAATACTCGCTTACCTACTAGCTGCTCTCAAAACGACCCAGAATCCGGCACGGAAATTCAAATATAAAGGCTGATGTGCCTGCAATGTAAACAGCAAAGAAATAAGAGACCAACTAAACTATGAAGTGAAATCGAAAATATTTGTTATTCCAAGTAAGTACCACAATTAACAGTAATTTATCATTTAGAGCAGAATAACAATATCATGTACGACAAGGAAGCAAAATACCCCAGAGGTACAGTAAGTCCTCTGCGGCAATTCACAAGTATCTTCAAACGAATAATCTCTGACAGTCATCCATATAAGTATTAACAGCCGACCCATACTGTGAAAATTGATGGAAAAATAAATCGGCAATGAGCCCTCAGTGTAAAGAAACACTGAAGGACCCACAGGCATTCACAGCAATTCCCATAACACATTATTAAGGGCAACCAGCAGTGTCCCACACCACTCGAGACAAAAATGTCGGATGAAGTGCATAGAGCCCCACCCAGGCTTGATCGAAAAGAACCCTGTATATAACCCCCATGATTGGTAAAAAGGGGAAAAAAGAAAGGACAAATCTGTCTAACAATCTATCCGTACTTGCCACGAGAATCCGGTCCTGCATCGTGTAACCATCGAACAATATATTTAGGGTGCAAGTGAAAACCCGCCCAAGATTGTCCTTTGTGAGCACCCGTTTAAGTGAGAAACATTGAAAAATCAGTTTCACCTAACACGTAAGTGCAAAAAAGGGGGGGGACCACAATAGACTATATGCGTCTCCAAGTAACAATTCCAAAATAAAACCAGATCAATTTCTACTTCCCTGTATGTAACCCCCATGATTAACAAAAGGGGAGAGAAAGATGACTCTGTCTAGCAATCTATCCGTACTTACCACGAGAATCCGGACCTGCACCACGTAACCGTCGAACAATATATTTAGAGCGCAAGTAAGATCCCGCCCAAGATTGTCCTTTATAAGCACCCGTTTGCGTAAAGAACGTTAGAAAATCAGTTTCACCTGACACGTAAACGCAAAAAGGGGACAACAATAAACTATATAGATCCCCAAGTGATAATTCCAAAACAAAACCAGCTCAATTCCTACTCCGCACTTACGAAGGAATGGTTTTGTTGAAAAACATTGCAACAGTCAATCGCCAAGCAAGACACATAAAGTCTCCTGTTACCAACCGCACACTGTATTTTTGCTCATTGTAGCAAACGCTCTTTTTCAGTATACTGATTTTAGCGACGGCCCCTTGTTACATAATAGTCACAAGAATAGGGCATAGCCTTCATATATTCTCACCACTATTGGATCTTAATTACTTAAGTCTTCCACGAAAAAATCTTAACCTCTGCATAGCTCCGCCGACAAACGCGGAACACAAACCACCACAGTCTCCCTGTTCGAGTCCCCGCCCGGGGGCAAGAAATCAACACGTATTTTATTCATGGGAATTTATTGTAATTTCAAATAACACAGTTTGATCTTTCTTTATTATCCCAAACTTCCTTATAGGAATAAAAATAAGAGAGAGAGGGAATACAGATCCAATTTAAAGCGCCACAATTACGGCGAAACTTAATCAGAAGCGTAAACCCGGCTCGAGTCCCAGACAGTGATGGAACGCAATCAACACCAGTACCACAGCCCGATGCTCGCCATTAAACCTCCACGGGATAACAGCCATAACAAGCCAGACACCCATCCAAAGTCACTATACTACACTAAATCAAAGAGATGCAAGACTTATAAGAAAGGAGCCCCGGCAAACTGTGTGTGGGTGTGTAGAAACCAAAATCACTCTTACTTTTGGCAAACAATTCTGTTATGACAATTTAATCCAAACAGACTGCACATGTAACAGTTGGAATCCAAGTACAGACGCAATGTCAATTACGTTTTGCCATTTATAATTGGTATACAGATAAAAGTGCCTTAATTTAATGACAATATTTTCAAGTTCTCCACATAAATACAGGTAAATGAAAGGATAGCCACATTTAGTTTCAGGAATATAAGGTCCAAAGAATATTGTCAATTGTTTATCAAAACAGTCACAAAAAATAATGTAACTCTTCATCAATATTATGTCCCAGCTTAGTACATCGTAACCGACAAATCCAGCCCGCCTCATTTTGTCGAAGAGACTGCTCCCTATCCCCCCCTTGGTCTCAGGGGTATATGGTCTATGCCATGGAACCAGATCTCTGGTCTGCCCCCATGGCACTCACGTATATGTGCAGTCATAGGATATCTACTATCCTGATGCCGGATTGCCCTAATGTGTTCCTGAATTCTAATTTTTAGTGCCCGAGTGGTACTACCCACATAGATAATGTTGCAACTACAACCAATTATATATGTTACATATGCAGTCTTGCATGTTATAATTTGTTGTATTTTATAAGTCCGAGAAGTATTATAACTGAATTCCTTCAGTCTATTTTTACCATACTGACATACATTGCAATCTGTACATGTGAAGAAACCCTTCACTTGTAACGGCAACCAGGTCCTCCCTATCCTTGTTGGTAGCACATAACTCGGGCACAACATCTCTCTTAATGTTCTACCTCTTCTATAAGTCACTTTAGGTTTTATCGAAATTTCCCCTTTCACTCCCGGCACTTCCTGTAATAGCTTCCAATGTTTATACAGTATTTTGTAAATATCCTGACTATATTTGTTATACTTCGTGACAAAATTAATTGAAGACCGGGTCATTGGGCCACCATGTGCAGAGCCCTGATGTAACATTGTGGATTCCCTTGTTTTCTGCACTACTTTCTTTTCCGCATTGTCCAATATCCGTTTCTGATAACCTCTACATTCAAATCTTCTTCTAGTTGTTATTAAATTTTCTTTGAACACTTTGCTGTCACTACAATTCCTCCGTGTCCTCAACATTTCTCCATATGGAATGTTATTAATAGTGGCCTTGGGGTGTGCACTGGTAGCATGTAATACGCTATTACTCTCTGTTGGTTTCCGATATAATTTACTATGTAGTTTGTTACTTTCTACATAAAACGTAATATCCAGGAAGTCAATTTGCTCAGCAGAGTGGCTCATTGTAAGCACCACATTGTATGGGTTCCTGTTAAGGTAATCATAGTATTCCTGTAATCCCTCAACTGTACCACTCCACAGCAAAATAATATCATCAATATACCTCCCCCAGAAAATGATGTTATTAACCCAGGGGAGGCATATTTACCCCATGCATGCTCTCTTTCCCACCAACCCATAAACAGTCCCGCGTACGAGGGCGCAAATTTAGCTCCCATCGCCGTACCCTGGAGTTGGTGGTACCACTGTGTATCATGAAGAAAAAAATTCTTCGAAAGAATTAAGTCCGTCATCTCGAGTAACATTTCATTATGTTCAAACCACTCTGCTGTTCTGTTTTTAGAAAATGACCTAATGCACGAAGCCCCAGATCTTTTCTAATGCAGGTGTATAGACTGGCTACATCCAGTGTAACCAAATGCAGCCCCTCAGTCCAAACGATGTCATCAAATTTACTTAGAATATCCTTACTATCCTGTATGAATGCCGGTAGATTTCTTACTAGTGGTTGTAGATAATTATCCACATACTCTGATAGTCGCTCAGTTGGAGAATCTATTCCTGCTATTATTGGTCTCCCAGGGGGAAATCTCCCCCTTGTGTATTTTGGTAATACATAAATGCAGGGATAACTGGGTTTACTAACCCTCAAATAGTTCAGTTCTCCATCATTCAAGAGACCTCTTTCATTCCAATCCAAGAGTCTCATATTGATAAAAATAGTCAGATCAGACATGGGATTAGATGGAATTGTTTCATAACAGGCACCATCCATTAATTGCCTTTCTATCTCACCCATATAATCACATTTATTCATCACAACCACGTTGCCACCTTTATCGGCTTCACGTATTGTTATATCATCTCGATCACAGAGGGAATATAATGCCTGTTGTTCATTTCGAGTGAGATTGAATGGACCCTTGTCCCTGTACTGATTCGAATTTAATAGTTTGTGCAGATCCTCCGTTACCCGTGCATTGAACAGATCTATTCTAGGGTGGGATACTTGAGGTGTAAATTTGGAACGTTTTTTTAAACCACTGTCTGTATCAAGCTTATTAGGGACTCCCAATTCCACATTAAGTTCATTGCGAGTAATTTGTGTGTCTTCATTCAATGACATCAATACATGAATAGTATCCACCTCCCCCACAGTATATTCAGGAATTTCAGAATTCGAGACATCAGACAAATTACATCTTGGATTTACATGGAAAAAATGTTTTAATTTTAGCATCCTCGTAAATTTATACAAATCCACAATTACATCAATAATTCTGCAAGTTTGTGTTGGACAAAAACCTAGTCCCTTTCTCAAAACACTGCATTCATCATTATCAAGACTGTGACTTGAGAGATTAACAATTGACAAGCTATAATCATTATGCTCCTGAATATTTGACCATTCCTGTATTGGCTTTAAGGTAGTAACCACATCTATTTTCTCCTGGATGACCGAAGATCCACTGCTAATTTTGGCAATTCTTTTTTGTTTTTTGTGCCAGGCCCCACCTCCCCGCCTTGTCTTGCGTATCTTTTTGCCTGCACATTGTTGAGGCGTAGCCTCTCTAACTCCACTAAAAAATTGCTCTTTTCTTGCGGTATTAATACATCATTTTTATCACTTGATACCGAAATGCTCTCTGTGGAAGTAAGGGAACCACTACTGATTGATCTTGAATCAGAAATATCCTCCCTACTTCTCTTTGTTGACTCTAGGCTTTTAACAGTGTCAAATTTCTTTGCAAAGGTATATATTCTACCATCGCGATAGTCTTTCTCATCTCTTTGTATCTTTTTCGCCTTTTTATCTCTTTGATACAACTGATATTCCTCCATCACTTTATCAAGGATCTCAAAGTTCTTTTTAATCACTTCAGTAAGTGGATTAGCCTCTATTTCCTTTTCCAGCTTATCTATCTCCACAAGAAGGGAAGCTGCTTTCTTCTCTGCATGTATTATTAAAATTTTCATCATAGTTACTGATGAGTTTGATAGATTATCTTCCCATTCTTTTAGAAGTGATTCATCTAGATCTTCAAACGTCGGGAAGATCAAAATCCTCAAGCCTCTGGGAACCCTATCATTATCCAAATATTTTTGAAGGGTAATACCGTCCCACCACCTCGCAAGTTCTTGTTTTTTCAATCTCTCAAGCTTTTGGAATTGAGATTTTAAACCTCCCCTGTGGTAAGGTCACCAGTTGTGTTTTTGATTGATTTCTGTGAGGAAAATAAGTTCAAGGCAAATTCCTCCCTTCTATCTTTAAATTTAGCCATTTTATCTAATTCCTCCGTAAGTTTCAAAGATCTAAGTTTCAAGGGAAAGGGGAGTGCAACAAGGTTTAGATAAACTCTAAAGAAACAAGAAACAGCAAACCTATACAAAAACTCCCCGGTTTTTGTGATGCACCATCCACCCTATATCTTCCTAACAGTAATTAATATCCAGCACTGAGCCTTATACTCATAATGTGTGCAACTCCACTGCCCCTGCCGTTCCTTTAGGGGCGGTTAAGAAAACCAAAATACAAATTTAGCAACTGCAGGTTGCACCACTCAACAGTATAGTCCAAGTATATCACATATGTAAAATGTCCATCCTGTGTTTTGAAAAAATGAAATCTTTATTCTTCTTCACATATGGTAAAAGAAACGTATCGTAGACAGCCACAACAGCCAACGCGTTTCGTTCTTATCACAAGAACTTCATCAGGGCTGTAAAACAACATACAAATATACATTACTCTCTATAATACAAATTGATAAATTTATACTTTATAAAATGCAAGAAATAAAACATATAATAAAAACATACTAAGGAATTCACCCAGACCCAATTTTGTCAGGGCTCCTATCCAAGAGTCCCACAACCTCACAGATTAAAACATATTGATTATAAAAGAAAAAGACGAAAAAGAGGAGCTTGCAACAGTTGCTTATATTATTTTTCCTTGGCATAGTCCCAGAATCTAAATATCCATTTATGGGCACTCTTCCTACTATTCCTTTTGTTTTTAACCTCTATGTATCTTAATATATGTTTACCATTAGGCTAACACTAATCATAGGTAGCCAAATGTAAACATATGGACACTGTAGTCCTATTTAGTACTCAACCCGAGTCAACAAAGTGGTATATTCCTTTGTGTACCTGCTAAGCCCGAACCCGACCAATATTACGTTCTGTAACAATAAACAGAAATCTAAAATTATTATTTTTATAAATAAAATGTTATAGCACCTACCAAGTATATTTACTGGTTTCAATAAATTAACCAAACAGTTGAATACCAAGTCCTCAGATATAGTCAGCTCGGCATTAACAGTAGACCACCGAATTCCCAATTGTATTGTGGAATGCTGCAGGATATGACTAAGCGTGAGTCATATTGTACCTGCAATGATCATAAAGCACGAAGATTCAGAAAATAGATGTCAAACCAAGCATACACATTCTCAAAACTGAGAATATGCATTATAAGCAAATACTCGCTTACCTACTAGCTGCTCTCAAAACGACCCAGAATCCGGCACGGAAATTCAAATATAAAGGCTGATGTGCCTGCAATGTAAACAGCAAAGAAATAAGAGACCAACTAAACTATGAAGTGAAATCGAAAATATTTGTTATTCCAAGTAAGTACCACAATTAACAGTAATTTATCATTTAGAGCAGAATAACAATATCATGTACGACAAGGAAGCAAAATACCCCAGAGGTACAGTAAGTCCTCTGCGGCAATTCACAAGTATCTTCAAACGAATAATCTCTGACAGTCATCCATATAAGTATTAACAGCCGACCCATACTGTGAAAATTGATGGAAAAAATAAATCGGCAATGAGCCCTCAGTGTAAAGAAACACTGAAGGACCCACAGGCATTCACAGCAATTCCCATAACACATTATTAAGGGCAACCAGCAGTGTCCCACACCACTCGAGACAAAAATGTCGGATGAAGTGCATAGAGCCCCACCCAGGCTTGATCGAAAAGAACCCTGTATATAACCCCCATGATTGGTAAAAGGGGAAAAAGAAAGGACAAATCTGTCTAACAATCTATCCGTACTTGCCACGAGAATCCGGTCCTGCATCGTGTAACCATCGAACAATATATTTAGGGTGCAAGTGAAAACCCGCCCAAGATTGTCCTTTGTGAGCACCCGTTTAAGTGAGAAACATTGAAAAATCAGTTTCACCTAACACGTAAGTGCAAAAAAGGGGGGGACCACAATAGACTATATGCGTCTCCAAGTAACAATTCCAAAATAAAACCAGATCAATTTCTACTTCCCTGTATGTAACCCCCATGATTAACAAAAGGGGAGAGAAAGATGACTCTGTCTAGCAATCTATCCGTACTTACCACGAGAATCCGGACCTGCACCACGTAATCACGAACAATATATTTAGAGCGCAAGTAAGATCCCGCCCAATATTGTCCTTTATAAACACCCGTTTGCGTAAAGAACGTTAGAAAATCAGTTTCACCTGACACGTAAACGCAAAAAGGGACAACAATAAACTATATAGATCCCCAAGTGATAATTCCAAAACAAAACCAGCTCAATTCCTACTCCGCACTTACGAAGGAATGGTTTTGTTGAAAAACATTGCAACAGTCAATCGCCAAGCAAGACACATAAAGTCTCCTGTTACCAACCGCACACTGTATTTTTGCTCATTGTAGCAAACGCTCTTTTTCAGTATACTGATTTTAGCGACGGCCCCTTGTTACATAATAGTCACAAGAATAGGGCATAGCCTTCATATATTCTCACCACTATTGGATCTTAATTACTTAAGTCTTCCACGAAAAAATCTTAACCTCTGCATAGCTCCGCCGACAAACGCGGAACACAAACCACCACAGTCTCCCTGTTCGAGTCCCCCGCCCGGGGGCAAGAAATCAACACGTATTTTATTCATGGGAATTTATTGTAATTTCAAATAACACAGTTTGATCTTTCTTTATTATCCCAAACTTCCTTATAGGAAAAAATAAGAGAGAGAGGGAATACAGATCCAATTTAAAGCGCCACAATTAAGGCGAAACTTAATCAGAAGCGTAAACCCGGCTCGAGTCCCAGACAGTGATGGAACGCAATCAACACCAGTACCACAGCCCGATGCTCGCCATTAAACCTCCACGGGATAACAGCCATAACAAGCCAGACACCCATCCAAAGTCACTATACTACACTAAATCAAAGAGATGCAAGACTTATAAGAAAGGAGCCCCGGCAAACTGTGTGTGGGTGTGTAGAAACCAAAATCACTCTTACTTTTGGCAAACAATTCTGTTATGACAATTTAATCCAAACAGACTGCACATGTAACAGTTGGAATCCAAGTACAGACGCAATGTCAATTACGTTTTGCCATTTATAATTGGTATACAGATAAAAGTGCCTTAATTTAATGACAATATTTTCAAGTTCTCCACATAAATACAGGTAAATGAAAGGATAGCCACATTTAGTTTCAGGAATATAAGGTCCAAAGAATATTGTCAATTGTTTATCAAAACAGTCACAAAAAATAATGTAACTCTTCATCAATATTATGTCCCAGCTTAGTACATCGTAACCGACAAATCCAGCCCGCCTCATTTTGTCGAAGAGACTGCTCCCTATCCCCCCCTTGGTCTCAGGGGTATATGGTCTATGCCATGGAACCAGATCTCTGGTCTGCCCCCATGGCACTCACGTATATGTGCAGTCATAGGATATCTACTATCCTGATGCCGGATTGCCCTAATGTGTTCCTGAATTCTAATTTTTAGTGCCCGAGTGGTACTACCCACATAGATAATGTTGCAACTACAACCAATTATATATGTTACATATGCAGTCTTGCATGTTATAATTTGTTGTATTTTATAAGTCCGAGAAGTATTATAACTGAATTCCTTCAGTCTATTTTTACCATACTGACATACATTGCAATCTGTACATGTGAAGAAACCCTTCACTTGTAACGGCAACCAGGTCCTCCCTATCCTTGTTGGTAGCACATAACTCGGGCACAACATCTCTCTTAATGTTCTACCTCTTCTATAAGTCACTTTAGGTTTTATCGAAATTTCCCCTTTCACTCCCGGCACTTCCTGTAATAGCTTCCAATGTTTATACAGTATTTTGTAAATATCCTGACTATATTTGTTATACTTCGTGACAAAATTAATTGAAGACCGAGTCATTGGGCCACCATGTGCAGAGCCCTGATGTAACATTGTGGATTCCCTTGTTTTCTGCACTACTTTCTTTTCCGCATTGTCCAATATCCGTTTCTGATAACCTCTACATTCAAATCTTCTTCTAGTTGTTATTAAATTTTCTTTGAACACTTTGCTGTCACTACAATTCCTCCGTGTCCTCAACATTTCTCCATATGGAATGTTATTAATAGTGGCCTTGGGGTGTGCACTGGTAGCATGTAATACGCTATTACTCTCTGTTGGTTTCCGATATAATTTACTATGTAGTTTGTTACCTTCTACATAAAACGTAATGTCCAGGAAGTCAATTTGCTCAGCAGAGTGGCTCATTGTAAGCACCACATTGTATGGGTTCCTGTTAAGGTAATCATAGTATTCCTGTAATCCCTCAACTGTACCACTCCACAGCAAAATAATATCATCAATATACCTCCCCCAGAAAATGATGTTATTAACCCAGGGGAGGCATATTTACCCCATGCATGCTCTCTTTCCCACCAACCCATAAACAGTCCCGCGTACGAGGGCGCAAATTTAGCTCCCATCGCCGTACCCTGGAGTTGGTGGTACCACTGTGTATCATGAAGAAAAAAATTCTTCGAAAGAATTAAGTCCGTCATCTCGAGTAACATTTCATTATGTTCAAACCACTCTGCTGTTCTGTTTTTTAGAAAATGACCTAATGCACGAAGCCCCAGATCTTTTCTAATGCAGGTGTATAGACTGGCTACATCCAGTGTAACCAAATGCAGCCCCTCAGTCCAAACGATGTCATCAAATTTACTTAGAATATCCTTACTATCCTGTATGAATGCCGGTAGATTTCTTACTAGTGGTTGTAGATAATTGTCCACATACTCTGATAGTCGCTCAGTTGGAGAATCTATTCCTGCTATTATTGGTCTCCCAGGGGGGAAATCTCCCCCTTGTGTATTTTTGGTAATACATAAATGCAGGGATAACTGGGTTTACTAACCCTCAAATAGTTCAGTTCTCCATCATTCAAGAGACCTCTTTCATTCCAATCCAAGAGTCTCATATTGATAAAAATAGTCAGATCAGACATGGGATTAGATGGAATTGTTTCATAACAGGCACCATCCATTAATTGCCTTTCTATCTCACCCATATAATCACATTTATTCATCACAACCACGTTGCCACCTTTATCGGCTTCACGTATTGTTATATCATCTCGATCACAGAGGGAATATAATGCCTGTTGTTCATTTCGAGTGAGATTGAATGGACCCTTGTCCCTGTCCTGATTCGAATTTAATAGTTTGTGCAGATCCTCCGTTACCCGTGCATTGAACAGATCTATTCTAGGGTGGGATACTTGAGGTGTAAATTTGGAACGTTTTTTAAACCACTGTCTGTATCAAGTTTATTAGGGACTCCCAATTCCACATTAAGTTCATTGCGAGTAATTTGTGTGTCTTCATTCAATGACATCAATACATGAATAGTATCCACCTCCCCCACAGTATATTCAGGAATTTCAGAATTCGAGACATCAGACAAATTACATCTTGGATTTACATGGAAAAAATGTTTTAATTTTAGCATCCTCGTAAATTTATACAAATCCACAATTACATCAATAATTCTGCAAGTTTGTGTTGGACAAAAACCTAGTCCCTTTCTCAAAACACTGCATTCATCATTATCAAGACTGTGACTTGAGAGATTAACAATTGACAAGCTATAATCATTATGCTCCTGAATATTTGACCATTCCTGTATTGGCTTTAAGGTAGTAACCACATCTATTTTCTCCTGGATGACCGAAGATCCACTGCTAATTTTGGCAATTCTTTTTTGTTTTTTGTGCCAGGCCCCACCTCCCGCCTTGTCTTGCGTATCTTTTGCCTGCACATTGTTGAGGCGTAGCCTCTCTAACTCCACTAAAAATTGCTCTTTTCTTGCGGTATTAATACATCATTTTTATCACTTGATACCGAAATGCTCTCTGTGGAAGTAAGGGAACCACTACTGATTGATCTTGAATCAGAAATATCCTCGCCTCAACAATGTGCAGGCAAAAAGATACGCAAGACAAGGCGGGGAGGTGGGGCCTGGCACAAAAAACAAAAAAGAATTGCCAAAATTAGCAGTGGATCTTCGGTCATCCAGGAGAAAATAGATGTGGTTACTACCTTAAAGCCAATACAGGAATGGTCAAATATTCAGGAGCATAATGATTATAGCTTGTCAATTGTTAATCTCTCAAGTCACAGTCTTGATAATGATGAATGCAGTGTTTTGAGAAAGGGACTAGGTTTTTGTCCAACACAAACTTGCAGAATTATTGATGTAATTGTGGATTTGTATAAATTTACGAGGATGCTAAAATTAAAACATTTTTTCCATGTAAATCCAAGATGTAATTTGTCTGATGTCTCGAATTCTGAAATTCCTGAATATACTGTGGGGAGGTGGATACTATTCATGTATTGATGTCATTGAATGAAGACACACAAATTACTCGCAATGAACTTAATGTGGAATTGGGAGTCCCTAATAAGCTTGATACAGACAGTGGTTTAAAAACGTTCCAAATTTACACCTCAAGTATCCCACCCTAGAATAGATCTGTTCAATGCACGGGTAACGGAGGATCTGCACAAACTATTAAATTCGAATCAGTACAGGGACAAGGGTCCATTCAATCTCACTCGAAATGAACAACAGGCATTATATTCCCTCTGTGATCGAGATGATATAACAATACGTGAAGCCGATAAAGGTGGCAACGTGGTTGTGATGAATAAATGTGATTATATGGGTGAGATAGAAAGGCAATTAATGGATGGTGCCTGTTATGAAACAATTCCATCTAATCCCATGTCTGATCTGACTATTTTTATCAATATGAGACTCTTGGATTGGAATGAAAGAGGTCTCTTGAATGATGGAGAACTGAACTATTTGAGGGTTAGTAAACCCAGTTATCCCTGCATTTATGTATTACCAAAATACACAAGGGGGAGATTTCCCCCTGGGAGACCAATAATAGCAGGAATAGATTCTCCAACTGAGCGACTATCAGAGTATGTGGACAATTATCTACAACCACTAGTAAGAAATCTACCGGCATTCATACAGGATAGTAAGGATATTCTAAGTAAATTTGATGACATCGTTTGGACTGAGGGGCTGCATTTGGTTACACTGGATGTAGCCAGTCTATACACCTGCATTAGAAAAGATCTGGGGCTTCGTGCATTAGGTCATTTTCTAAAAAACAGAACAGCAGAGTGGTTTGAACATAATGAAATGTTACTCGAGATGACGGACTTAATTCTTTCGAAGAATTTTTTCTTCATGATACACAGTGGTACCACCAACTCCAGGGTACGGCGATGGGAGCTAAATTTGCGCCCTCATACGTGGGACTGTTTATGGGTTGGTGGGAAAGAGAGCATGCATGGGGTAAATATGCCTCCCCTGGGTTAATAACATCATTTTCTGGGGAGGTATATTGATGATATTATTTTGCTGTGGAGTGGTACAGTTGAGGGATTACAGGAATACTATGATTACCTTAACAGGAACCCATACAATGTGGTGCTTACAATGAGCCACTCTGCTGAGCAAATTGACTTCCTGGATATTACGTTTTATGTAGAAAGTAACAAACTACATAGTAAATTATATCGGAAACCAACAGAGAGTAATAGCGTATTACATGCTACCAGTGCACACCCCAAGGCCACTATTAATAACATTCCATATGGAGAAATGTTGAGGACACGGAGGAATTGTAGTGACAGCAAAGTGTTCAAAGAAAATTTAATAACAACTAGAAGAAGATTTGAATGTAGAGGTTATCAGAAACGGATATTGGACAATGCGGAAAAGAAAGTAGTGCAGAAAACAAGGGAATCCACAATGTTACATCAGGGCTCTGCACATGGTGGCCCAATGACTCGGTCTTCAATTAATTTTGTCACGAAGTATAACAAATATAGTCAGGATATTTACAAAATACTGTATAAACATTGGAAGCTATTACAGGAAGTGCCGGGAGTGAAAGGGGAAATTTCGATAAAACCTAAAGTGACTTATAGAAGAGGTAGAACATTAAGAGAGATGCTGTGCCCGAGTTATGTGCTACCAACAAGGATAGGGAGGACCTGGTTGCCGTTACAAGTGAAGGGTTTCTTCACATGTACAGATTGCAATGTATGTCAGTATGGTAAAAATAGACTGAAGGAATTCAGTTATAATACTTCTCGGACTTATAAAATACAACAAATTATAACATGCAAGACTGCATATGTAACATATATAATTGGTTGTAGTTGCAACATTATCTATGTGGGTAGTACCACTCGGGCACTAAAAATTAGAATTCAGGAACACATTAGGGCAATCCGGCATCAGGATAGTAGATATCCTATGACTGCACATATACGTGAGTGCCATGGGGGCAGACCAGAGATCTGGTTCCATGGCATAGACCATATACCCCTGAGACCAAGGGGGGGGGATAGGGAGCAGTCTCTTCGACAAAATGAGCCGGGCTGGATTTGTCGGTTACGATGTACTAAGCTGGGACATAATATTGATGAAGAGTTACATTATTTTTTGTGACTGTTTTGATAAACAATTGACAATATTCTTTTGACCTTATATTCCTGAAACTAAATGTGGCTATCCTTTCATTTACCTGTATTTATGTGGAGAACTTGAAAATATTGTCATTAAATTAAGGCACTTTTATCTGTATACCAATTATAAATGGCAAAACATAATTGACATTGCGTCTGTACTTGGATTCCAACTGTTACATGTGCAGTCTGTTTGGATTAAATTGTCATAACAGAATTGTTTGCCAAAAGTAAGAGTGATTTTGGTTTCTACACACCCACACACAGTTTGCCGGGGCTCCTTTCTTATAAGTCTTGCATCTCTTTGATTTAGTGTAGTATAGTGACTTTGGATGGGTGTCTGGCTTGTTATGGCTGTTATCCCGTGGAGGTTTAATGGCGAGCATCGGGCTGTGGTACTGGTGTTGATTGCGTTCCATCACTGTCTGGGACCCGAGCCGGGTTTACGCTTCTGATTAAGTTTCGCCGTAATTGTGGCGCTTTAAATTGGATCTGTATTCCCTCTCTCTCTTATTTTATTCCTATAAGGAAGTTTGGGATAATAAAGAAAGATCAAACTGTGTTATTTGAAATTACAATAAATTCCCATGAATAAAATACGTGTTGATTTCTTGCCCCCGGGTGGGGACTCGAACAGGGAGACTGTGGTGGTTTGTGTTCCGCGTTTGTCGGCGGAGCTATGCAGAGGTTAAGATTTTTTCGTGGAAGACTTAAGTAATTAAGATCCAATAGTGGTGAGAATATATGAAGGCTATGCCCTATTCTTGTGACTATTATGTAACAAGGGGCCGTCGCTAAAATCAGTATACTGAAAAAGAGCGTTTGCTACAATGAGCAAAAATACAGTGTGCGGTTGGTAACAGGAGACTTTATGTGTCTTGCTTGGCGATTGACTGTTGCAATGTTTTTCAACAAAACCATTCCTTCGTAAGTGCGGAGTAGGAATTGAGCTGGTTTTGTTTTGGAATTATCACTTGGGGATCTATATAGTTTATTGTTGTCCCCTTTTTGCGTTTACGTGTCAGGTGAAACTGATTTTCTAACGTTCTTTACGCAAACGGGTGCTTATAAAGGACAATCTTGGGCGGGATCTTACTTGCGCTCTAAATATATTGTTCGACGGTTACGTGGTGCAGGTCCGGATTCTCGTGGTAAGTACGGATAGATTGCTAGACAGAGTCATCTTTCTCTCCCCTTTTGTTAATCATGGGGGTTACATACAGGGAAGTAGAAATTGATCTGGTTTTATTTTGGAATTGTTACTTGGAGACGCATATAGTCTATTGTGGTCCCCCCTCCCCTTTTTGCACTTACGTGTTAGGTGAAACTGATTTTTCAATGTTTCTCACTTAAACGGGTGCTCACAAAGGACAATCTTGGGCGGGTTTTCACTTGCACCCTAAATATATTGTTCGATGGTTACACGATGCAGGACCGGATTCTCGTGGCAAGTACGGATAGATTGTTAGACAGATTTGTCCTTTCTTTTTCCCCTTTTACCAATCATGGGGGTTATATACAGGGTTCTTTTCGATCAAGCCTGGGTGGGGCTCTATGCACTTCATCCGACATTTTAGTCTCGAGTGGTGTGGGACACTGCTGGTTGCCCTTAATAATGTGTTATGGGAATTGCTGTGAATGCCTGTGGGTCCTTCAGTGTTTCTTTACACTGAGGGCTCATTGCCGATTTATTTTTTCCATCAATTTTCACAGTATGGGTCGGCTGTTAATACTTATATGGATGACTGTCAGAGATTATTCGTTTGAAGATACTTGTGAATTGCCGCAGAGGACTTACTGTACCTCTGGGGTATTTTGCTTCCTTGTCGTACATGATATTGTTATTCTGCTCTAAATGATAAATTACTGTTAATTGTGGTACTTACTTGGAATAACAAATATTTTCGATTTCACTTCATAGTTTAGTTGGTCTCTTATTTCTTTGCTGTTTACATTGCAGGCACATCAGCCTTTATATTTGAATTTCCGTACCGGATTCTGGGTCGTTTTGAGAGCAGCTAGTAGGTAAGCGAGTATTTGCTTATAATGCATATTCTCAGTTTTGAGAATGTGTATGCTTGGTTTGACATCTATTTTCTGAATCTTCGTGCTTTATGATCATTGCAGGTACAATATGACTCACGCTTAGTCATATCCTGCAGCATTCCACAATACAATTGGGAATTCACTGGTCTACTGTTAATGCCGAGCTGACTATATCTGAGGACTTGGTATTCAACTGTTTGGTTAATTTATTGAAACCAGTAAATATACTTGGTAGGTGCTATAACATTTTATTTATAAAAATAATAATTTTAGATTGCTGTTTATTGTTACAGAACGTAATATTGGTCGGGTTCGGGCTTAGCAGGTACACAAAGGAATATACCACTTTGTTGACTCTGGTTGAGTACTAAATAGGACTACAGTGTCCATATGTTTACATTTGGCTACCTATGATTAGTGTTAGCCTAATGGTAAACATATATTAAGATACATAGAGTTAAACAAAAGGAATAGTAGGAAGAGTGCCCATAAATGGATATTTAGATTCTGGGACTATGCCAAGGAAAAATAATATAAGCAACTGTTGCAAGCTCCTCTTTTTCGTCTTTTTCTTTTATAATCAATATGTTTTAATCTGTGAGGTTGTGGGACTCTTGGATAGGAGCCCTGACAAAATTGGGTCTGGGTGAATTCCTTAGTAGGTTTTTATTATATGTTTTATTTCTTGCATTTTATAAAGTATAAATTTATCAATTTGTATTATAGAGAGTAATGTATATTTGTATGTTGTTTTACAGCCCTGATGAAGTTCTTGTGATAAGAACGAAACGCGTTGGCTGTTGTGGCTGTCTATGATACGTTTCTTTTACCATATGTGAAGAAGAATAAAGATTTCATTTTTTCAAAATACAGGATGGACATTTTACATATGTGATATACTTGGACTATACTGTTGAGTGGTGCAACCTGCAGTTGCTAAACTTGCGAGAGGTACTTGATTAAAAAAAATTTAAAAAATCCCAGTTAAACGCTGTTTATTAGTGAAATGGTAAAAATTTAAAATGTGAGAGGTACTTCATTTAAATAAAAAGAGATCTCTGTGAATCTCTGCATTAATTTAATCATTAAATAAAGTTTAATTTAAATCAGACCCTCGTGTAAAGAAGTGTATATAAAAAATGAATTTGCAGGATGCTGTGTAATACAGTTTCAACTGCATGTCTCCGTTTTTCATTGGACTGCACCCCTCCACAAGCACTGTTAAGTGCACAAAACTTACACCAGGTTTAAAATGTTTCTGTTGTGAAAAATGCTGTGTGATGTATAGTGTCCTTGGTTTATGGCTGGTAGGATGCCTCAATTGCCTGAAGTCCTGCTCCCAGATCTACAGGACCCGGTTTGAATTCCAGCAGGGCCTACTTTGCCTTCAATCCTTACAAAGTCAATAACGTGTTCAATCCCATTACCATAACACCGGTCATTCAAGTGCCTGGAGGCCATCTGTTTTTTGAGTCGACCAAATAAAAGCCACGCAGTTATAGATTTCAACTACATGTATTCAGAGAGCTTTTTATCCTAACATCCACTACGTTTCAGAAGGTGTGGCACTCGGAACCTATCTCTGTTTTAGAATGCGATTTCATTTGATGGATCTCTGTGAAGTACTAGTGGCATGTTTGCTTTTGAAAACTTTGCAAGGAGTAATCTCGACAAGAGCAGGGTGTTTAAGGTGCCTCTTGATGGCAGGATATATGAAGCTTGTCAGTCAAGGGGCAACAGCAGCTTCCTGGGAGGGCCAGAGAGAAAGCTTATTATAGCCCTGCCTTGAAGGCGCTGTATGCAAACAGCCAGCAACACCTCCTACCAGACTGTGATGTGCATTGTACCATGCTGTTGTGGCTCAGTCCCCGAATAGCGATGCACAATATACTGCATTGCCAGATTGTGGTGCACTTTGTCACAGTTTTGTAACTGCGTTATCTGAATTGTGGGACTCTATAAAAAAGCAGTCTGCCACCTGGACCAGTGCACATTTTATCGTAGAGTTGCTACTCCACCACTCAGACTGCAGCCCACATTATCGTGCATGGCATGGAGGTCTCTGGGAACAGTGCACAAATTGCTTGGCCTGTAGTAGCTCACAGTGATTTTCACTGATCAGAAGTAGTTCTCACTACAGAAAAGGTTGGAGACCCCTGGTCTAATGGAACCACCTAAACTGGTAAAAAATAAAAAAATTGTATGTAATGAAAGGGATTACTTGTATGAATGTGTGTATGATTAATGTTAGAATTGTGTATAAGTAGTGTCTCAGTGAGTGAATGAGTGCATGGGTAGTGTTTGAGGAATGGATGAGATCAACAGTAGTGCCTGAGTGATTGCATGGCAAGTACACTTTTTATTTCAGGTTCGACATGCGAAGGTACGTGGAGGCAGCAAGCCAGAGCTGCAGGTAGAAGCTTAAGTAGACAACTTCAAGAAGTGATTGGGGGTGTCACCTTTACCTCTGGCGTCATCACATTAGAGGTCATTACAGCACCGGTTACTTTTTCTGCATCGAGCTTCTTTAGGTCATATAAACGTAGGACCACAAGCCCTAAAGTCTTCTTAAAGTACCTTAAGGTTCAGTGGTTAAGCCAAACCCATCAATGAGAGCACTCTTCAGGACTGAATAGTTGTCAGCATCCTCTTCTCTAACAGTGAGGAGCTTATCTCTACCTTTGTCAGCAAAGGAGAGCCACAAGATAGCTGCCCACTGCTCTTGAGGGACCTTCTATACTTTACAGGCCCTCTCCAAAGCAGTTATCCATTTGTGGATGTCATCCCCACCATGGTAGGGAAGCACTATCTTGCTCAGGTTCCTATGGTCATAAGTATACTCCTTAATCCTAGGGACACTGTTGCTGCCACCATGGGACTCTAGTCCCAATTTCTTTCTAGCCTTCTGGAGTTCTAAGGATTCCTTATCTTGCCTGAGCCTAAGCTTGACTTTCTCAAGCTCTAGAAATTGGCACTGCCTTCTGTTAGAACTGGGGGTCTCTAGTTGGCAATGGTTTGCACCTTTGTCCAAATAGGGACCCTTGCTTCTAGTCAGGATAAGGGGGATACACTCCTAAAATAACCCCTGCTCACCCCCTGGTAGCTTGGCACGAGCAGACAGGCTTATCTCAGAGGCAGTGTGTAAAGCATTTGGGAACACATACAGTAATACAGTGAAAACACTACAGATGGACACCACACAGGTTGTTATGTAAAAATAAGTAATCTTTATATAGACTTATCACAAGACCCAATAGCAAAAATCCACAATACTGTACTCAAAAATAGACTTTTAAAAGGTTATAAAATAGTTCAGTTCTCTCAAGTTGTAAATGCGACACTTTACTCTCAATGTACCTTGAATGCGTAAGGCAAAGAAAACAAAAGGGTCGCAGGGAAGGTGATGCGTCGGTTCCTTACACTCAGGGGAGTGGATGCGTTGGTTCCTTATTGCTGCGCAGGGGAGTTGATGCTCGCTTCCTTACTGTGTGGGGAGGTGATGCGTCGGTTTCTTACTGCTTTCCGGTGCGATGCGACAAGATGGCACCTCGAATCGATACTCTTCTCCGGTACGATGCGACAAAATGGCGTCTTGGTTGCGATGTGACAACGTTGGTGTGATGTGTGCACGCCCGACGGCCTTGCGGCGACTCGATGATCTTTGGAGCCGCGACAGGCCCTGCGACGCGCTTCTCCGGTGATGCGACGATGACCTCTGTGGCAGCGTCCCGCTTCTCCGGTGATGCGCCGCGCTTCGGCGATGCGAGGATGACAGCGGCAGCGGCGTCTCGCTTCCTTGGCGATGCGATGACAGCGGCTGCGGCGGCGACACGCTTCTCGTTGTTGCATCGCGCTTCCAGCTCCCAGCGACACACAGTCTCTCAGAAGGCCCAGCACAACAGCAGGCACTTTAATTCCCAGCAAGGGAATGCAGGGGGGGAGCTGGTTGGTGAAGTCTTGTATCCCTGAGACTTCAGGCAGGAGGCAAGCTCTAGTTCAAGCCTTTGGAGATTCTCTTCTTCAAGATGACAAAGCACAGCAAAGTCTTTTCTCCTGTCCTTGGTAGAAAGCAACCACTGCAGGCCAACCCCAATCAGCAAAACAGCACAGGGGCAGTACTCCTCCTTCAGCTTCTCCGGTTCTTCTCCTTGGCAACAGGTTTCTTGATTTCCCAGAAGTGATCTAATTTCCTAGGGGTCTGGGTCCCCTTTATACACAGTTTCTCTTTGTTCTCTGAAGGCAGAGAGGCCTCTGCCTAGTCCAAAACCAGTTCTGGTCAGTCCTGGAGCACTTTGTTTTTCTGACTCCTTCTTTCCTTTGTGAGTGAGGGGCAGAGCCATCAGACGCCCGGCAGGAGGTGGAGCCAGCATTGTGGAAGGCAGGCACAGCCCTATTCAGACCCAGGTGCAACTCCTCTCTCCACTCTGGATGCAGATCTTTCTATTCAGCCCTGTGCTGACTCACCCTGTCTCCTGTAGCCACCCCCAGCCCCTGTCACTCAATCTCCAGACAAGGAATACACAACCTAGCAGAGGCAGGCTTGAAGTTTAGGCAAGAAAATACCCACTTTCTAAAAGTGGTATTTTCAAACACAGAATGTTAAAACCAACTTCACTAAAATATGTATTTTATCATTCTGAGTTCAGGCATACTAAATTTGTTTTTCTACCATGTTCCCTGGGTCAGTTAGGATTATAAGGTGTAATAATCAAACTGCCCATTCTGGCCTATGGAGAACAGGTAGCCTTGCAATAGTGAAAAACTAAAATGGCTGTAATTCACTATTAGGACATGCCACACACACCAGGGCATGTCCTACCTTATACTTACAATGCACCCTGCCCTTGGGCCTACCTTAGGGGTGTCTGATATGAAGATAAGGGAAGGTTTAGGGACTGGCAAGTGGGTGCACTTGCCAAGTCGACATGGCAGTCACAGATCGCACACAGGCTCTGCAATGGCAGGCCTGAGACACATTTTACAAGCTGCTTCTGTGGGTGGCACAACCAGTGCTGCAAGCCCACCAGCAGCATTGGATTTACAAGCCCTGGGCACACTCAGTGCACTGTACTAGGGACTGACAAGTAAACCAATCATCCAATCATGGAGTCACTAATCCATACATCAATTTACAGTAGGGAGCACTTGCACTGTGGCACTGAACAGCAGTGGCACAGTGCCCAAAAGCATCTAAAACCAGCAAAACATAAGAGGCAACAGCAAAAAAATGGAAGGGAGACCCACGCCAATGGTGCCAAGTCTAACACCTTCCATAAGAGTTATTTCTCTTATGAGATATGGAGGTCCCTATAGAATGTCCTGAATGGTCAGATTCTGCAGAGGGAGATCTAGATCTCCTGGGTAAACGCTGCACTCTTCCTGGAGGAGTAAAGAGAGGGCCACTGGGGCCTTCTCCACCCTCTTCCTGAAGATCTAGGTTGTCCAGGTTGGAATCATCTTGATCGTCCTGGCCAGGGTTTGAGTCTAGGTCATAAAAGGTGTCACCTCCTGACCTGTCTTCATTCCCTGCCCCACCCACTCTTTCTACCTCATCTGACACTGGGGTCTTTCTAAGGTCATCTAAGAGTAACACCTCAATGAGACGTTGGGTGTTGGCATTTCTCCCTGTCTTCAGCTTCCTAGAAGCACACATGGCTTTCAAATCCTGAAATGTGAGACCATTGTACCTAGAAGGCAGAGAGCCACTGGCTTCTCCTTTAGAAGACATACTAGTGTGGTGTGGTGTATGCACCTACCTAACCTAGTGGGAACTAAACTCTCTTAGGTTGGAGAAAGGGTGTGCTAGACCCTTAACTTACCCAACCCCA
This sequence comes from Calotriton arnoldi, assembly GCA_963921515.1. Lineage (NCBI taxonomy): Eukaryota > Metazoa > Chordata > Amphibia > Caudata > Salamandridae > Calotriton > Calotriton arnoldi. Next base: position 122,520 of record CAWUFW010016281.1, read on the forward strand.
AGTTCAGTAGAACTTACTTATTCTAATCTTTAAGTAGTATATGTGCCTGAATACTTTAGTGGTTTTCAGTTAATCAATACAAAGAGATTTATCTGGTAAAACAATGCAGGCTTTAATCCCAACCGCTGCACTCCAATGTGAGAAGTTGGCCTGGTATATGCTGTCCACTAATTAAAGTGGGCACCCTGTACCAGTCCAAACGACCCTTATGCTATATGAGGTCAAAGATAACCTTTAGAAAGCTATCCTAGTGGTAGCTGTGGAGAGCAGCCTTCAGGCTTAATCTTGAAGGAATGTAAAGCAGCTTGTTTTACCAAAACATCACCTCCTATATTGACTAAATGAAAGGAGAACCACACAGTAGTTATATAAAAATATGTATTTATTAAAATAACACTCTCTACTACCCTCTACACGAGGATAGAACACAAAGCACACAATACGAGATCAATAGAACAGTTGTAAGTAGCACAATACACAGTGGACTCCAGGGGGAGACCAAACCATATACTAAAATAGTGATATAACAGTCACGACTGAGATCAAGACAAGGTCTGGAGCACGTAGAATCGTTGGGACCCCAAGGAACCACCCAAGGTGAGTAGATAGGGAACCCATGGAGGACGGGTGCAGTGTGTGAACACGACCGCGGGCTAAGTACCATTCTATGGGGAAGTCGCGGTTACACTTTTAAAGTTTAAGGACCCTTCTAGGAGGACTTCGAGCGAACCCTTTGGAACTTAAGAGTTTGAAGAGCCACCCCACCCGTGGATACCGTAGTACCCAAGTTACCTATCCCAGAGGAGCCAGGTGCATAGGTCTGGAGTGACGTCGGAAACTGCAGTCGTTCTCAATGGAGGGCTGTGAAGAAGGACTGCTTCCGTGAAGGTGAAAAGGGTCCGGTGGAATCCAAGCCTGGATTCGAGACGGAAGGATCCTGAAAGCAGAGGGGACAGAGTCTGGGTCACTTCAGAGTGACCAGGGGCTCGGTAGACGAATGCCCACCGATGTTGGGTGCTTCAGGTGCGAAGAAGGGATGCTTGACTCTGCAGCCACGGGGACCAGGAGACGTCGAGGATGACCAGGAGCCAGAGGTGAGCTGTCCCCTGAAGGATGTCGAGTGCTGAGGGGTCGGTGTCCGGCTGGAGCACCAACAAGCCTTGACAAAAGCAACCCACAACGGAAGGTCAAGCAGGTTACGGTGTGGACCAGCAAGGCCCAGGGGACTCACCAAGCAAGGGAGAGTCAGAGCACATCTTGAGCAACCAGAGAAGCCCAACAGAAATCAAGATGACCCTCAGAGAGACCCACAGGCCGAAGGACCAGGAGTCGCAAGGGGACCTCAGGTAGGATTGTAAAGTACCAGCCCACGGAGCACTCAGTGCAAGGAGGCCGGAGTTCTTTGGTGCAAATACTGCTCAGGGTCAGGACTACACAGAGTCCAATGCACAAGCTTGGGAATTGCCAACAAGCGTATGCAGTTGCAAATGGACGCAGTACACAGAGGTTCAGGTTATGCAGTCCCCACGAGGGATACTGGCCTCAAGCTTGCTGAGAGGGCATATCAACCTCAGGGACCTTCGAAAACCCACCTCCTGTGTTGCTGAAATCTTCAGAGTCCGCAGGACCTCAGGAGCAGCAGACCGGTCAGTTGCGTTACGGTGCCTGCAACAGCAGGGGAGTGACTCCTTCACTCCAAGGGAGATTCTTCAGTTGCCCTTAGTGCACCCCAGGTCCTGCACAGAGCCTGTATGGAGCAAGGGCACAGACAAAGTTTTGGACGGAGAGGGAGACGAAGTCGGGCCCAGTCGAAGTCCAGCGAAGTCCAGAGTGTCCAGACGGTCGAAGGTCAGTGGTTTCTTCTTGTAGAATCTTGTCCACGTAAAATCTAAAGTCTTACAGCCAGGTAAGCCCTTATGTACCCACGGGAGAGGGTTGGACAGATTTGGGGGACCCTCCTAGGGGAGGGTCTGGACAGAGGGGTGGTTACACCCATGTCCTTTGTTCAGTTTCTACACAGAGCAGGAGCCAATGGCTCCCAGAACTGGTTTGAGCTGGACTAAGCACAGGGACACCAAATGTGCCCCGGGTGCAGACTTTCAGGCACTCTCAGAGTGCACCCACCCAGCCCCAATACACTAAATCCTGTCTGGGAGGTGGTCACACCTCCCTGTGACGGATGCCTATTGTGCTGCCTTCCCCTGCTCGAGCTTGGCTCAGCAGCAGGAGGGCAGAAGTGTGTCTCTGGTCAGCAGCATCCATTTTGTGCTGACCGGGTCGTGAAGACTGGCACCAGATAGACAAGTGACCCCACGAAGCTCGCTTCAGAAGGGTGGAATCATACCTCCCACACCAGTTACCTGCATGGAGGTATGATTCCAAGGTGTTTGATACCAAGCACGATATGTTTCTATGCAGCCGTTTTCGAGATAGCATTTACCGCGAGGTTATAATGCACCTCTACCTATCTGTCCGGCTGAGTCACAGACAACCCGGGAGAATGGTCTCTGAAGGCTGCAGATTGGCTCTGATCATGCAGGGGCACCCTCTCACTAAAAACCCAGCGCCCTGCCTTCAGGATTGATAAGGCCTGCTATAGGTGTGACATAAGTTTTAAGTGTAGTGACCTATAGATATAGTTAACCTATATCTAAAGTAAACGGTGCAAGCACCAACTTACACAGGCTGCTGTAGCAGACCTGGAGTTCCATTTTGCATGGCCTCTCATGGGTGGCAAAATACATGCTTCAGGCCATGGGAGGCCTCTGGAGTACCTATGCCCTGGGTACATGGGTACCATATACTAGGGACTTATAAGGGTACCCCAGTATCCAATCTGGAGTGTACCAAAGTACATGTGTGACAATTTAGAGGAGAAAGCAGATAGACTGGGGTCCTGTTTAGCAGGATCCCAGTCAGACTTGTCAAAAACAGTGCAACATCAAGCAAAAAGTGGGGGTAACCATAAGAAGCACATCCTACTTTCCTACACAACCCCCCCAAACGAAAGGACATGAGACTAACCTTGGCCAGTTGAGTCTTCATTTTCTAAGTGGAAATATCTGGAGAGTCCATCTGCATTGGCATGGTTACTCCCAGGTCTATGTTCCACTGTATAGTCCATCCCCTGTAGGGAAATGGACCACCTCAAAAGTTTGGGGTTTTCACCCTTCATCTGTTTTAGCCATAAGAGGGGCTTATGGTCTGTCTGAACAATGAAGTGAAAGCCAAACAAGTATGGCCTCAGCTTCTTCAGAGCCCAAACCACAGCAAAGGCTTCCTTCGCAATAGCTGACCAACGTTTCTCTCTGGGGGTCAGCCTTCTGCTTATAAAAGCTACTGGCTTATCCTAACCCTCTTCATTCAGTTGTGATAACACAGCCCCTACCCCCAACTCAGAATCATCAGTTTGAATAATTAATTGTTTGGAATAGTCAGGACTTTACAGAATGGGAGCAGTGCACATGGCCTGCTTCAGGTCATCAAATGCCTTCTGACAGCTAACTGTCCACTGAACTTTCTTAGGCATTCTTTTAGAGGTCAGATCATTTAAGGGGGTCACTATAGATCCATATCCCTTAACAAACCTCCTGTAGTACCCAGTCAGGCCCAAGAAAGCTCTGACCTGAGTATGGGTAGTTGGAGCAACCCAGTCCATGACGGTCTGGATTTTGTTCTGCAAGGGTTGAACCTGGCCTCCACCCACAAGGTGGCCCAGGTACACAACCTTACTCTGCCCTATCTGGCACTTGGTGGCCTTGAAAGTGAGGCCTGCCTTTTGCAGGGCCTCCAGAACATTTCTTAGGTGGACCAGGTGATCCTCCCAGTTGGAACTAAAGACGGCAATATCATCAAGATAAGCTGCACTGTACTCTTCCAGCCCTGTGAGAACTTTATTCACCAACCTTTGAAATGTGGCAGGTGCATTTTTCAAGCCAAAGGGCATCACCACAAAGTGATAGTGCCCACTAGGGGTTGAAAATGCTGTTTTGGGTTTGGCATCCTCAGCCAGTCTGATTTGCCAATATCCAGCTGTGAGGTCAAATGTACTCAAGAACTTGGCTGAGGCCAAAGTATCAATGAGCTCATCTGCCCTAGGAATACCCGGACGCTTCACTCGTCCCCTGCCTTCCCGCATGCTCAGAGATTGGATCTCTGCTTCCCTGATTGATCCTGCTCTCCGCACCCTGGTACGGCCCAACCACGCGGAATCAAAGCGGGCTCCATCCCGCACGCTCTGAGATTGGATCTCCGCCTCCTCGGATGACTCTGCTCCCCACACAGGTCGTGACTGCCCCGGATCCTGTGGAACCGTTAACTGATAATTACCTACCTTGCTCCGATTTCTCGACCACCCCTGTTTTCCCACGCCGGACCATCTACTGATCTCGTACAGTGGATTCCCCGCGATTTACTGCCTTGTTGGACCCTTAAAGGCCGCTCCGCATGACCGCATGACCCAAATTCCTGCTGGACCTCTAAGGCCGCCCGCATGACCCGTTTTTCTGCGGCTCTCAGCACTACTTTTAAATTAGTGACCATTGTCCTGATGATGACCTGGAATTGATCAGGTCGAAACGCCGTCGACTACCCAGCACAGAACTTTGGCGCTGCTGTGGTCAATCGATTCATCCTGAATCAAAAATACTGACTTTGTATATATCTGCATTGTAGCATTGACCACATTATTTTTTGTTCTTATCCTTTCGCAGTTCATGCTGTTTTTTCACCCCAGTGTCACTGCGCCGTTCACCGTCACTAGCACGTTCAGTGCACACTTGTGTGGTATGGTCACTGTATATAAAATTGTACTGTAGTGCTGTCAGAAACTACCTACAAATATTACTTTACACCTTACCAATCTCGTTGTGGTCTCCCTTCCTTTGTTTCCTTTTTCTTGTGATTTATACTATCATTTTAATTGCCCTGATCGAATGACTTCCAGTTGAGATTTTGTTGCTTTGTTATAACTAGGAATAGGATGAGCATCAGTCCTAGTGACTGCATTGAGCCCCCTGTACTCTACACAAAACCTCATTTCTCTCTTACCACCCTGGGTATGAGGTGTGGGTACCAGGACTACTGGACTAGCCCAAGGGCTATCTGAGGGTTCAATGACTCCCAAATCCAGCATCTTTTGGACTTCAGTCCTGATGCAGTCCCTGACATGGTCAGGTTGCCTATTATTTTTAACAGGCAGACTTTCACCTGTGTCCACTTCATGGGTACACCAAGTGGTCTGACTAGGAGTCAGGGAGAACAGATGTCTGTACTGATTGAGGACCTTACTGCAATCAGTCTGTTGCTGCTCAGAGAGGCTGCCTGCCAAGGCTACACCATCAACTGAGCCATCATCAGGGTTCTGTGAGAGGAGGTCAGGGAGTGGGTCACTCTCTTCCTCCTGTCCCTCATCAGTAGCCATGAGCAAGCCCATGTCTGCCCTGTCAACATATGGCTTGAGCCTGTTCACATTGAGCACCCTGTGGGGGCTCCTGGGAGTTCCAAGGTCCACCAGGTAGGTGACCTCTCCCTTCTGCTCAAGAATGGTATGGGGTCCACTCCACTTATCCTGGAGAGCTGCTGGGGCCACAGGCTCCAGCACCCATACCTTCTGTCCTGGCTGGTACACAGTCAGCACAGCCTTTTGGTCATGCCAAGCTTTCTGTAATTCTTGGCTAGCCTCAAGGTTTTTACTTGCCTTCTTCATATACTCAGCCATCCTGGAGCGGAGACCAAGTACATAGTCCACTATGTCTTGTTTAGGTGGATTGAGAGGTAACTCCCACCCCTCCTTCACTAAACATAAGGGACCCCTAACTGGATGTCCAAACAGAAGTTCAAAAGGGCTGTAGCCAACCCCCTTCTGAGGAACCTCTCTGTAGGCAAAGAGAAGGTAGGGCAACAGGACATCCCTATTTCGCCTAAGCTTTTCTGGGAGGCCCATGATCATGCCCTTCAGGGTTTTGTTGAATCTCTCAACTAACCCATTGCATTGTGGGAGATAGGGGGCAGTAAATTTGTAATTTACTACACACTCCTTCCACATAGCAGTAATGTAACTGGACATGAAGTTTGCACCTCTATCAGTTAAGACCTCCTTAGGGAAACCCACTCTGGAAAAAATTCCCAGGAGGGCCCTGGCCACCCCAGGAGCTGTGGTGGTTCTAAGGGGTATTGCTTCTGAGTATCTAGTGGCATGGTCCACCACCACTAGAAGATATTTGTGCCCAGATGCAGTTGGAGGATCCAAAGGACCATTTATGTCAATCCCAACCCTCTCAAAGGGAACCCCCAACACAGGTAGTGGTATCAGGGGGGCTTTTGTGGTACCACCTGCCTTACCACTGGCTTGACAGGTGGTACAGGAGCGACAAAACTCCTTTGAGTCCTCTGACATGTGAGGCCAGTGAAAGTGAGGGACAAGCCTGTCCCAAGTCTTACTTTGGCCTAGGTGTCCTGCTAAAGGGATATCATGTGCCAGTGTCAGTAGGAAGCCCCTAAACTTCAGAGGTATAACCAACCTCCTGGTAGCACCAGGCTTGGGGTCTCTACCCTCTGAGTAAAGGAGTCCTTCATCCCAGTAGATCCTGTGGGACCCACTGGCACTCCCAGCAGCCTCAGCAGCAGCTTGCTGTCTGAGGGTTTCAAGAGAGGGACAGCTGTGCTGCTCCTGACTCAGTTCTGCCCTGGAAGGGCCCCCTGTCCCCAAGAACTCAATCTGATCAGGTTCAAGTTCCTCTGAGACAGTTCCTTCACAGGGACTGGGGTCATCTCCCGCAGGAGACTGATCCTCATTCTGAGTCTTGGGGGAAGACACTGCCTTACCCCTAATGCTCCTTCTCTTGGAAGGCACCTGGTCCATTTGTCCAGGATCCAGGGCCTGTTCAGTTGAAGACAGTTTGGCCTGTGACCTAGTCATAGCAAACATATCTGCAGAGATGTCCAACATTGCTGCATGTGTCCTGAGTTCCACTTCAGCCCAGGCTGAAGTTTCCAAATCATTGCCCAACAAGCATTCCACAGGGAGGTCTGAGCTAACCACAACCTTCTTAGGGCCAGTTACCCCTCCCCAGCTGAAATTAACAACTGCCAAGGAATGGTCTGTCCTGGCATTGTTAGCATTGGTCACTTGGTACATCTCACCAAGTATGATCTGGTCAGGGCCCACAAGATCTCTTGTCACCATTGTGACACTAGCTCCTGTGTTCCTGTATGCCATGGCCTCCTTATCATTGATTAAAGGCTGTTGTCTGTATTTGCCCAGATTACTGGGACTGACAAATAGGGAGGCAATATCCATGCCTCCATCACAGACCAAAACAGCCTGAGCTGGAGTTCTGACTAAGCCAGAACCCAGCTCAGATCCCAGGGTTAACCATACTATACCCTTTTTCCCTGTACCACTACTTTGAGCTGAACTAGGGGGAACAGTTGCCTTAGCGGCCGTGGTGGTGGTAGGAGGATCCTTGGCCCTTGGACAACTGGCATCTTTTGTCCAATGGGTTTTCTCCTTACACAGGAAGCACCAAGGTTTCTTTTTGCCTTTACCTTTGTTAGACTGTGACTCCCCCCAGATGCAGGTTTTTGGGGCCCTGATGAAGACTTCTGGTCTTTACCCTTTTCCCCACCCTTATCTGAAGGTTTAGCATCTTGCTTCTTCTGGTCACCACCTGTGGTCTGGTTTTTCTGCTTCACCCTGGTTCTGACCCACCTATCTGCCTTCTTTCCCAACTCTTGGGGAGAAGTCAGATCAGAGTCAACCAAGTACTGATGCAACAACTGATTTTGGCAATTATTAAGGATCTGCTCCCTCATATTCAAATTGTACAATCCCTTGAAATCATTCACTTTGCTGCCAAGCAACCGCCTTCCAGAGCCTTAGTAGCACAATCTACAAAGTCTACCCAGTCCTGAGTCTGTGTCTTCTGGGTGTCTCTGAACTTAATCCTGTACTGTTCAGTGGTTAAGTCAAACCCATCAATGAGAGTACTCTTCAGGACTGAATAGTTGTCAGCATTCTCTTCTCTAACAGTGAGGAGATTATCTCTACCTTTGTCAGCAAAGGAGAGCCACAAGATAGCTGCCCACTGCTCTTGAGGGACCTTCTGTACTTTACAGGCCCTCTCCAAAGCAGTTATCCATTTGTGGATGTCATCCCCACCATGGTAGGGAGGGACAATCTTGCTCAGGTTCCTATGGTCATAAGTATACTCCTTAATCCTAGGGACACTGTTGCTGCCACCATGGGACTCTAGTCCCAATTTCTTTCTAGCCTTCTGGAGTTCTAAGGATTCCTTATCTAAGGCCAATTGCTCTTGCCTGAGCCTAAGCTTGACTTTCTCAAGCTTTAGAAATTGGCACTGCCTTTCATAAGACTTATCTCTCTTATGAGATATGGAGGTCCCTATAGAATGTCCTGAATGGTCAGATTCTGCAGAGGGAGATCTAGATCTCCTGGGTAAACGCTGCACTCTTCCTGGAGGAGTAAAGAGAGGGCCACTGGGGCCTTCTCCACCCTCTTCCTGAAGATCTAGGTTGTCCAGGTCGGAATCATCTTGATCCTCCTGGCCAGGGTTTGAGTCTAGGTCATAAAAGGTGTTACCTCCTGACCTGTCTTCATTCCCTGCCCCACACACATTTTCTACCTCATCTGACCCTGGGGTCTTTCTAAGGTCATCTAAGAGTAACACCTCAATGAGACGTTGGGTGTTGGCATTTCTCCCTGTCTTCAGCTTCCTAGAAGCACACATGGCTTTCAAATCCTGAAATGTGAGACCATTGTACCTAGAAGGCAGAGAGCCACTGGCTTCTCCTTTAGAAGACATACTAGTGTGGTGTGGTGTATGCACCTACCTAACCTAGTGGGAACTAAACTCTCTTAGGTTGGAGAAAGGGTGTGCTAGACCCTTAACTTACCCAACCCCAAGTTCAGTAGAACTTACTTATTCTAATCTTTAAGTATTATATGTGCCTGAATACTTTAGTGGTTTTCAGTTAATCAATACAAAGAGATTTATCTGGTAAAACAATGTAGGCTTGAAACCCAACCGCTGCACACCAATGTGAGAAGTTGGCCTGGTATATGCTGTCCACTAATTAAAGTGGGCACCCTGTACCAGTCCAAATGACCCTTATGATGTATGAGGTCAAAGATAACCTTTAGAAAGCTATCCTAGTGGTAGCTGTGGCGAGCAGCCTTCAGGCTTAATCTTGATGGAATGTAAGGCAGCTTGTTTTACCAGAACATCAACTCCTATATTGACTAAATGAAAGGAGAACCATACAGTAGTTATATAAAAATATGTATTTATTAATATAGCACTCTCTACTATCCTCTACACGAGGATAGAACACAAAGCACACAATACGAGATCAATAGAACAGTTGTAAGTAGCACAATACACAGTGGGCTCCAGGGGAGACCAAACCATATACTAAAATAGTGGTATAACAGTCACGACTGAGATCAAGACAAGGTCTGGAGCACGTAGAATCATTGGGACCCCAAGGAACCACCCAAGGTGAGTAGATAGGGACACCACGGAGGACGGGTGCAGTGTGTGAACACGACCGCGGGCTCCGTACAATTCTATGGGGAAGTCGCGGTTACACTTTTAAAGTTTAAGGACCCTTCTAGGAGGACTTCGAGCGAACCCTTTGGAACTTAAGAATTTGAAGAGCCACTCCACCCATGGATACCATAGTACCCGAGTTACCTGTTCCAGAGGAGCCGTGTGCATAGGTCTGGGGTAACGTCGGAAACTGCAGTCATTCTCAATGGAGGGCTGTGAAGAAGTACTGCTGCCGTGAAGGTGAAAAGGGTCCGGTGTAATACAAGCCTGGATTCGGGATGGAAGGAAGCTGAAAGCAGAGGGGACAGAGTCTGGGTCACTTCAGAGTGACCAGGGGCTCGGTAGACGAATGCCCACCGATGTCGGGTGCTTCAGGTGCGAAGAAGGGATGCTTGACTCTGCAGCCACGGGGACCATGAGACGTCGAGGATGACCGGGAGCCAGAGGTGAGCTGTCCCCCAAAGGATGTCGAGTGCTGAGGGGTCGGTGTCCGGCTGGAGCACCAACAAGCCTTGGCAAAAGCAACCTATGAAGGAAGGTCAAGCAGGTTACGGTGTGGACCAGCAAGGTCCAGGGGACTCACCAAGCAAGGGAGAGTCAGGGCACGTCTAGAGCAACCAGGGAAGCCCAACAGAAATCAAGATGACCCTCAGAGAGACCCACAGGCCGAAGGACCAGGAGTCGCGAGGGGACTTCGGGCAAGATTGCAAAGTACCAGCCCACGGAGCACTCGGTGCGAGAAGGCCATAGTTCTTTGATGCAAATACTGCTCAGGGACAGGACTACACGGAGTCCAATGCACAAGCTCAGGAATTGCCAACAAGCATATGCAGTTGCAAATGGACGCGGTGCACAGAGGTTTGGGTATGCAGTCCCCACAAGGGATACTGGCCTCAAACTTGCTGAGAGGGCATATCGACCTCAGGGACCTTCGAAAACCCACATCCTGTGTTGCTGAAATCTTCCGAGTCCACAGGACCTCAGGAGCAGCAGACCGGTCAGTTGCATTACGGTGCCTGCACCAGCAGGGGAGTGACTCCTTCACTCCAAGGGAGATTCTTCAGTTGTCCTTAGTGCACCACAGGTCCTGCACAGAGCCTGTATGGAGCAAGGGCACAGACAAAGCTTTGGACGGAGAGGGAGACGAAGTCGGGCCCAGTCGAAGTCCAGAGTGTCCAGACGGTCGAAGGTCAGTGGTTTCTTCTTGTAGAATCTTGTCCACGTAAAATAAAAGTCTTACAGCCAGGTAAGCCCTTATGTACCCACAGGAGAGGGTTGGACAGACTTGCGGGACCCTCCTAGGGGAGGGTCAGGACAGTGGGGTGGTTACACCCATGTCCTTTGTCCAGTTTCCTGCCAGAGCAGGAGCCAATGGCTCCCAGAACTGGTTTGAGCTGGACTATGCACAGGGACACCAAATGTGCCCCGGTGCAGACTTTCAGGCACTCTCAGAGTGCACCCACCCAGCCCCAATACACTAAATCCTGTCTGGTTGCACCTCCCTGTGACAGGATGCCTATTGTGCTGCTTTCCCCTGCTCGAGCTTGGCTCAGCAGCAGGAGGGCAGAAGTGTGTCTCTGGTTGGCAGCATCCATTTTGTGCTGACCGGGTCGAGAAGGCTGGCACCGGATAGGCCAGTGACCCCACGAAGCTCGCTTCAGAAGGGTGGAATCATACCTCCCACGCCGGTTACCAGTGTGGAGGTATGATTCCAAGGTGTTTGTTACCAAACATGATATGTTTCTATGCAGCCGTTTTCGAGATAGCATTTACCACGAGGTTATAATGCACCTCTACCTATATGTCCGGCTGAGTCACAGACAACCTGGGAGAATGGTCCCTGAAGGCTGCAGAGTGACTCTGCTCATGCAGGGGCACCCTCTCACTAAAAACCCAGCACCCTGACTTCAGGATTGATAAGGCCTGCTATAGGGGTGACTTATAAGTTTTAAGTGTAGTGACCTATAGATATAGTGAACCTTTATCTAAAGTAAGGGGTGCAAGCACCAACTTACACAGGCTGCTGTAGCAGACCTGGAGTTCCATTTTGCATGGCCTCTCATGGGTGACATAATACATGCTTCAGCCCATGGGAGGCCTCTGGGGTACCTATGCCCTGGGTACATGGGTACCATATACTAGGGACTTATAAGGGTACCCCAGTATCCAATCTGGAGTGTACCTAAGTACATGTGTGACAATTTAGAGGAGAAAGCAGATAGACTGGGCTCCTGTTTAGCAGGATCCCGGTCAGACTAGTCAAAAATAGTGCAACATCAAGCAAAAAGTGGGGGTAACCATAAGAAGCAGATCCTACTTTCCTACAGTTATTTTGTCATTTCACCTTACCGGCTGCTCTTTTATTCGGCATTCTTCTCCCGCCTGCAGTGATTTACCGCACCTCTCCCCGGTCCACCAAGGGTTTTCCCGATTGTGTGGAGGGAGTTAGCGGTAACACTTTCTTTCACTTCCGGGCAGGGGTGGAGCCACAGGGTTAGTAGTCTAGCTGCTTCCTGGGTCTATTTAAACCGATGCCTGCCCCGACGTGCAGCAGACGTGCTACATAGTAAGGCTGCTACTTTTTAAAAATACGCTGATAATATCGGCTGACTATTAATTGTTTTAAACTACTTGGCACTTCGTTTTTTTGTCATTTCACCTTACCGGCTGCTCTTTTATTCGGCATTCTTCTCCCGCCTGCAGTGATTTACCGCACCTCTCCCCAGTCCACCACGTGTTTTCCCGATTGTGTGGAGGGCGTTAGCGGTAACACTTTCTTTCACTTCTGGGCAAGGGTGGAGCCATAGGGTTAGCAGTCTAGCTGCTTCCTGGGTCTATTTAAACCCATGCCTGCCCCGACGCGCAGTGGGCATGCTACATAGTAAGGCTGCTACTTTTTAAAAATACGCTGATAATATCGGCTGACTATTAATTATTTTAAACTACTTGGCACTTCGTTATTTTGTCATTTCACCTTACCGGCTGCTCTTTTATTCGGCACTCTTCTCCCGCCTGCAGTGATTTACTGTACCGCTCCCCGGTCCACCACGGGTTTTCCCGATTGTGTGGAGGGAGTTAGCGGTAACACTTTCTTTCACTTCCGGGCAGGGGTGGAGCCACAGGGTTAGCAGTCTAGCAGCTTCCTGGGTGTATTTAAACCCATGCCTGCCCCGACGTGCAGCAGACGCACTACATAGTAAGGCTGCTACTTTTTAAAAATACGCTGATAATATCGGCTGACTATTAATTGTTTTAAACTACTTGGCACTTCGTTTTTTTGTCATTTCACCTTACCGGCTGCTCTTTTATTCGGCATTCTTCTCCCGCCTGCAGTGATTTACCGCACCTCTCCCCGGTCCACCACGTGTTTTCCAGATTGTGTGGAGGGCGTTAGCGGTAACACTTTCTTTCACTTCTGGGCAAGGGTGGAGCCATAGGGTTAGCAGTCTAGCTGCTTCCTGGGTCTATTTAAACCCATGCCTGCCCCGACGTGCAGCGGACATGCTACATAGTAAGGCTGCTACTTTTTAAAAATACGCTGATAATATCGGCTGACTATTAATTGTTTTAAACTACTTGGCACTTCGTTATTTTGTCACTTCACCTTACCGGCTGCTCTTTTATTCGGCACTCTTCTCCCGCCTGCAGTGATTTACTGTACCTCTCCCCGGTCCACCACGGGTTTTCCTGATTGTGTGGAGGGAGTTAGCGGTAACACTTTCTTTCACTTCCGGGCAGAGGTGGATCCACAGGGTTATCAGTCTAGCTGCTTCCTGGGTGTATTTAAACCCATGCCTGCCCCGACGTGCAGCAGACGCGCTACATAGTAAGGCTGCTACTTTTTAAAAATACGCTGATAATATTGGCTGACTATTAATTGTTTTAAACTACTTGGCACTTCGTTATTTTGTCATTTCACCTTACCGGCTGCTCTTTTATTTGGCATTCTTCTCCCGCCTGCAGTGATTTACCGCACCTCTCCCCGGTCCACCACGGGTTTTCCCGATTGTGTGGAGGGAGTTAGCGGTAACACTTACTTTCACTTCCGGGCAGGGGTGGAGCCACAGGGTTAGCAGTCTAGCTGCTTCCTGGGTCTATTTGAACCCATGCCTGCCCCGACGTGCTGCGGATACGTGCAGCCGACACCCCGCCGGCGCGCCGCCCGTCTGCACCTGTCCACACCCAGCCGCGCCAGGGGCCAGGACCCCAGCCAGGACCCCTGCTCCTTTTAAACCAGGGGTTAGCCACAGACAGAAACACAGAGCTTTTAGCACTAAGATGGGTAAGTGCTTCCAAATGTACTTCCAAGGACCTCCCAGAGATGGAGGGACCTTTTGCATGCAGAAACTGCCAATTCCACAGCCTGGAATTGTGGCTGGAAAACGTAGGTCCTCTGTTACCCGCCCCAGGAAAGAGCCACCCAAAGTTGGAATCCAATAATCTCCCTCTCCTCCCTAACCCCTCTATCAGCAATTCTAGCCTGGGCTGGCACTGCTTCCTGGCTAATATCAGATCATTGCCCAAGCATGCTATCGAAATCTGGGATTTGTTTTCTTCAGGGCACACCAATATGTGCTTTCTAACGGAAACTTGGCTCAAACCCAGTTCCACCCCCGCTATCATGGTGACGATCCCTGATGGCTACCGTATTCAAAAGCTTGATAGGCAGTCTAAGGTAGGCGGAGGTATAGCCATTGTTCATAAGGATTCTATTAAGGTAACTATACTTGAACAATGCAGTGGCAATAAACTAGAAATATTTGTTTTCAGAATTGACTTCCAATCTCACTATTGTTGGAAAGGTGCACTTATATACCGGCCTCCAGGCCCCCTCCAGGATTTCTCGCTACAACTCATGGAACTAATTGCTCCCATATTATCTCCACTAATCCCTTCTTACTATTAAGAGACTTTAACGTACATAGCGAGATCACCTCTAATGTGGACACCTCGATGATCTTGGCGGACCTAGCTACCTTAGGAATAGAAAAGATCAATGTAGGTCCCGCACATCTTGTGGAACACACTTTAGATCTTCCCTTGACCACCTCTTCCAATATCTGCTAGGAGGCCCCCTGCCCATTCACATGGTCTGACCACTCTCTACTTAGTTTTCAAATAAAAGGACCTAGGGCCAATCCCGTCTCCGCCAATGCCTCTCAATGGCATAAAATCACACCTGATCGCTTAGCTGACACATTTCTAGTCAATGACAATTTGGCATTAGGAAATATCGAGGATTGTTTGGCTAGCTATAACACCATAGTAGAAACAACTTTAGATCAGTTGGCCCCATTAAAATCCTACCCTAATGTGACTAGACGCACTCATGCAGCATGGTTCTCTCCAGATCTACGGAAGGAAAAAAGCCTCTGCAAAAGGCTGGAAAGACGCTGGCGTCTCTCCCATGAAGCAAATGATAAAGAAATGTACAAGATCTCTCTAGCCCACTATCATAAGAACCTAAAAAGTGCGTGCAGAATCCATATTGAGTCACAACTTAATCATTCAGGAAAATCCTCTAAAGAACTCTACCGCATCCTTAACTCCTTCACGAATCCTAAGGCCTGTCACAATGAAGTAACTCCATCAAAAGAACTCTGTGATAAGTTAGCCAACCACTTCATCCAGAAAATTGAGATTTTTACGATAAAATCACTAAAGATAGGGACCCTTTGAATGACATTTCAACCCTCTATCCCTTACACTCACTCACTGCGCATTCATTGTAATGCTTCCCCCCTCTCACAACTGATACTGTGGAGTCTCTTCTGAAAACGGTCAAATCAGGTTCCCCTCAGGATATTCTACCTGCTAAAGTATCTTCATTACTCCATAAACAGCTGTCACCTGCTATTTGCTCAATTCTTAATCTTTCCTTGAGCAAGGGCCATTTACCACCCGAATGGAAGGCCGCCCAAATAATTCCCATCCGGAAGAAACCTAATGCCCCGTGGCATGATCTGTCCAACTACCGCCCTATTTCTCTGTTACCTTTTTTGTGCAAACTCTTGGAAAAACACCTTAACAAACATCTCTCAGAGTACATTGAAGCAATGGGATGCCTCGACCCCTCTCAGTCTGGGTTTCGATCTAGGTTTAGTACGGAATCAGCATTGATTGCCGTCACAGACAACCTAAGACACTCCCTGGATAACGGACAAGCAGCACTATTGGTGCTGCTGGATTTCTCAGCTGCGTTTGACACAATATCCCACTCCATCCTACTCAACAGACTGAGAAACATTGGAATCCACGGCCTAGCCTTTCAGTGGTTGTCATGTTTCTTAACTCACCGTACCCAAACCATCAATCTCGGTGCAGCACTATTGGTGCTGCTGGATTTGTCATCTGCGTTTGACACAATATCCCACTCCATCCTACTCAACAGACTGAGAAACATTGGAATCCACGGCCTAGCCTTTCAGTGGTTGTCATGTTTCTTAACTCACCGTACCCAAACCATCAATCTCGGTGCCTTCCGATCTCAAACTTCAGAGTTGACCAAAGGAGTACCTCAGGGATCATGTCTCAGTCCCACTGTGTTTAACATTTATGTGGCTCCTTTAGCAGACTTACTTAGGGAACTGGGCTTCATTCCAATCTCATACGCTGATGACACCCAGCTTTTAATGGCTTTTGATAAAAACTCTCCCAATACCCAGTCGACCTTCTAAGAAGGCATGACAGCCATGGCTGCTTGGATGAGGAACAACTTCCTGCAGCTTAATGAAGGGAAAACGGAGATCATGCTATACGGAGAAGCTCCGCTGCTCTGGTCCCCAGATTGGTGGCCAACTGAACTGGGTGCCGCCACAGTCCCCAAAGCAGTGGTAAAAAACTTAGGTGTACACTTGGACCAAAAACTTACAATGAAGGAGCAAGTCACTACCACCGTAGGCTCCTGCTTCCATATGCTAAGCCTTTTACGGAGGGTTTTCCCTTTTCTCCCTATGACAGTTCCTAAATCACTCCTTCAAGCATTAGTAATAGGCCGTCTAGACTACTGTAATGCCCTCCTGATTTCAGCCAACGAATCCTCCCTTAATAGACTTCAGGTGGTTCAAAACACTGCGGCCCGCCTAGTTTCCAACTCTCCTGCCAGGACCGCCTCTCTGCCGCTACTTCATGGACTACACTGGTTACCAATCCGCAAGCGGATCCAATTTAAGATCTGCTGCACTGTGCACAAGGCACTAAACAGCAATGGCCCTGGCTACTTAGCAGATCGACTCACCGTTATCAGCCTTCCAGAGCACTCCGGTCAGGCTCTAAGTCGCTACTTTTGGTGCCCCATGTTAAGAAATCCCGCATAGGTGGGAAAGCTTTCTACTACCTAGCCCCCTCCTATTGAAATCAACTCCCCAGTTACCTCCGGAAATGCCCTGACTATTTACTCTTCCAAAAGCTCCTCAAAACTGAGCTTTTCTGAAAACCTCTTCTTTACCTAACTGTAGCACATCTGTAGCGCGGAGATACCCCTTTGGGGGTGATTCGGGCGCTTTACAAGACATGAAATAAATGAGTGCATGGGTAGTGCCTGGGTGATTGCATGAGTGCATGGGTAGTGCCTGGGTGATTGCATGAGTGCAGGAGTAGTGCGTGAGTGAATGGATGAGTGCATGGGTACTGCCTGAGTGAATAGATGAGTGCATGTGTAGTGCCTGAGTGAATGGATGAGTGCATAGGTAGTGTTTGAGAGAATGGATGAGTGCAACAGTAGTGCCTGAGTGATTGCATGAGTGCATGGATAGTGCCTGAGTAATTGCACGAGTTCAGGGGTAGTGCCTCAGTGAATGAATGACTGCATGAGTAGTGCCTGAGTGAAAGGATGAGTGCATGGTTACTGCCTGGGTCATTGGATGAGTGCCTGGGTAGTGCCTGAGAGAATGGATGAGTGCATGAGTAGTTCCTGAGTCAATGGTTGAATTCAAGAATAGTGCTTGAGTGATTGCATAAGTGTATGGGTAGGGCCTGGGTGATTGCATGAGTGCAGGGATAGTGCCTGGGTGATTGGATGAGTGTATGGGTAGTGCCTGAGTGAAAGGTGACTGCAAGGGTAATGTCTGGGTCATTGGATGAGTGCATGGGTAGTGCCTGAGAGAATGGATGAGTGCATGGTTAGTGCCTGAGTGAATGGTTGAGTGCAAGAGTAGTGCATGAGTGATTGCATGGCTGCAAGGGTGCTGCGTAGGTGATTGGATCAGTGCATGGGTTGTGCCTGAGTGAAAGGATGAGTGCAGGGGTAATCCCTGAGTGATTGCATGAGTGCATGGGTAGTGCCTAAGTGATTGCATGAGTTCATGGGTAGTGCCTGGGTGATTGCATGAGTGCAGGAGTAGTGCGTGAGTGAATGGATGAGTGCATAGGTACTGCCTGAGTGAATGGATGAATGCAAAAATAGTGCCTGGGTGATTGGATGACTGCATGGGTAGTGCCTCAGTGATTGCATAAGTGCAGGGGTACTGCCTGGGTGATTGAATCAGTGCATGGGTAGTGCCTGCGTGAAAGAAAGAATGCAAGGGTAATGACTGTGTCTTCCTATTAGTGCAAGACTTGTGCTTCAGAGAATGGATAAGTACATGGGTAGTGCCTGGGTGATTGCATAACTGGAGAAGTAGTGCTTGGGTGATTCGATGACTGCATGGTTAGTGCCTGAGTGAATACATGAGTGCATGTGTAGTGCCTGAGTGAATGGATGAGTGGATAGGTAGTGTTTGAGGGAATGGATGAGTGCAACAGTAGTGCCTGAGTGATTGCATGAGTGCATGGATAGTGCCTGGGTGATTGCATGAGTGCAGGGGTAGTGCCTCAGTGAATGGATGAGTGTATGAGTAGTGCCTAAGTGAAAGGATGAGTGCATGGTTAGTGCCTGGGTCATTGGATGAGTGCATGGGTAGTGCCTGAGAGAATGGATGAGTGCATGGGTAGTTACTGAGTCAATAGTTGATTTCAAGAATAGTGCTTGAGTGATTGCCTAAGTGCATGGGTAGTGCCTGGGTGATTGCATGAGTGCAGGGGTAGTGCCTGGGTGATTGGACGAGTCTATGGGTAGTGCCTGAGTGCCTGAGTGAAAGGTGAGTGCAAGGGTAATGTCTGGGTCATTGGATGAATGCATGGGTAGTGCCTGAGAGAATGTATGAGTGCATGGTTAGTGCCTAAGTGAATGGTTGAGTGCAAGAGTAGTGTGTGAGTGATTGCATGACTGCAGGGGTACTGCCTGGGTGATTGGATCAATGCATGGGTAGTGCCCAAGTGAAAGGATGAGTGCAAGGGTAATCCCCGGGTCATTGCATGAGTGCATAGGTACTGCCTGGAAGAATGGATGAGTGTATGGGTAGTGTCTGAGTGAATGGTTGAGTGTGAGTAGTTCCTTTGCATGAGTATACAGGTAGTGCTTTAGTGAATGGATGAGTCCATGGGTAGTGTGTGAGTGAATGGATTAATCCAACTGTGGTGCCTGGGTCATTGGATGAGTGCATGGGCAGAGCCTTGGAGAATGGATGAGTGCATGGGTAGTACCTGGGTGATTGCATGAGTGCATGGGCAGTGCCTGGGTGATTGCAAAAGTGCAGGGGTACTGCCTGAGTGATTGCATGAGTGCATGGGTAGTGCCTGAGTCACTTCATGAGTGCAAGAGTAATGTGTGGGTGATTAGACTGGTGCATGGGTACTGCGTGAGTAAAAGGATGATTGTAAGAGTAATGCCTGGGTCATTTAAAGAGTGCATGGGTAATGCCTGAGGGAATGGATGGGTGCATGGGTAGTGCCTGAGTGAATGGTTAAGTGCAAGAGTAGTGGCTGCGTGATTGCCTAACTGCATGGGTAGTGCATAAGTGATTACATGAGTGCATGGGTAGTGCCTGGGTGATTGCATGCATGCAGGGGTAGTGTGTGAGTGAATGGATGAGTGCATGGGTACTGCCTGAGTGAATGGTTGAATGTAAATATAGTGCCTGGGTGATTGGATGACTGCATGGGTACTCCCATAGTGATTGCATGAGTCAAAGAATAGGAGACGGGGTCCAGGGGGTCAAATCGGATCTCCTTGCAGGGTCTAACAACGCACTCACAGAGGTAGCTCACTAAGAGCTGCTGAAGCAATCTCAAGTTCCTTCTTATATTGCCATTGTACAAATGGATTTTGCTGAAAGCTAGGTATTGGCAACTGTAATAAACCCTGGGACATTCTGATATTGCCTTTTGCACTCCACACTTTCCTTCTGGCTCTAAATGGCCAAATTTGACATTCTTGCCGTCAACCAGAAATGCTCCTTAGGAACTGTTATTAATCTTGTACTGCTTGCTTTTATAATGTGCTTTTAAATTTTAATCCCTGTTTTAATTAAGTATCAATGCGATGTTTGTACGTTACGGTTTTAATTAATTGTATAATAAAGAGTAAAGAGAGTGCAGGGGCACTGCCTGGGTGATTGGATGAGTGCTTGGGTAGTGCCTGCGTAAAAGAAAGAATGCAAGGGTAATGACTGTGCCTCCCTATTAGTGCAAGAGTTATGCTTCAGAGAATGGACAAGTGCATGGGTAGTGCCTGTGGGATTGCATAACTGGAGAAATAGTGCCTGGGTGATTCGATGAGTGCATGAGTAGTGCCTGAGTAGAAGGATGGGTGCAACACTAATGCCTGGGACATTGGGTGAGTGTATAGGTAGTGCCTGAGTGAATGGATGAGTGCATGGATAGTGCCTGAGTGAATGATTGAGTGGTGCAAGAGTAGTGCCTGAGTGATTTCATCAGTGCATGGGCAGTGCTTGAGTGATTACATAAGTGCAGGGGTACTTCCTGGGTGATTGGAAGAGTGCATGGGTAGTGCCTGAGTGCAAAGGTAATAACTGGGTACTTAGATCAGTGCATGAGTAGTGCCTGAGTAAAAGAATAACTGCAAGACTAATCCCTGGGTCATTGGATGACTGCATGGTTAGTGCCTGAGTGAATAGACGAGTGAAAGTGTAGTGTCTGAGTGAATGGATGAGTGCATAGGTACTGTTTGAGGGAATGGTTGAGTACAAGAGTAGTGCCTGAGTGATTGCATGAGTGCAGGGATAGTGTCTGGGTGATTGGATGAGTGTATGAAAAGTACCTGAGTGAAAGCATACGTGCAAGGGTAGTGCCTAGGTGATTGGATGAGTGTATGGGTACTGCCTGAGTGGAAGGTAGATGCATGGGTAATGCCTGGGTAATTGGATGAATGCATAGGTAGTGCCTGAGTGATTGCATGAGTGCAGGGGTAGTGCCTCAGTGATTGGATGTATGCATGAGGAGTGCCTGAATGAAAGGACGAGGGAAAGGGTAATGCCTGGATCATTGGATGAGTGCATAGGTTGTGCCTTGGAGAATGGATGAGTGCATGTGTAGTGCCTGAGTGAATGGTTGAGTGGAAGAGTTGTGAATGAGTGATTGCATGATTGCAGGGGTACTGCCTGGGTGATTGGATCAGTGTATGGGTAGTGCCTGAGTGAAAGGACGTGTGCAAGGGTAATGCCTGGGTCATTGGATGACTTCATGGGTAGAGCCTTAGAGAATGGATGAGTGCATGGGTTGTGCCTGAGTCAATGGTTGAGTGCAAGAGTAGTGCCTGAGTTATTGCATGAGTGCATGGGTAGTGCCTGGGTAATTGCATGAGTGCATAAATACTGCCTGGGTGATTGCATGAGTGCAGGGGTACTGCCTGGGTGATTGCATGAGTGAATAGGTAGTACCTCAGTGAATGGATGAGTGCATGAGTAGTGCCTGGGTGAAAGGATGAGTGCATGGTTAGTGCCTGGGTCATTGGATGAGTGCATGGGTAGTGCCTGAGAGAATGGATGAATGCATGGGTTGTTCCTGAGTCAATGATTGAATTCAAGAATAGTGCCTGAGTGATTGCAAAGTTCATGGGTAGTGCCTGGGGGATTGCATGAGTGCAGGGGTAGTGTTTGAGGGAATGGTTGAGTGCAAGAGTAGTGCCTGGGCGATTGCATGAGTGCAGGGGTAGTGTCTGGGTGATTTGATGAGTGTATGAAAAGTAGCTGAGTGAAAGTATGCTTCAAAGGTAATGCCTAGGTCATTGGATGAGTGCATGGATAGTGCCTGAATAAATGGATCAGTGCAAGAGTAGTGCCTGAGTGAATGGTTGAGTGGAAGAGTAGTGCTTGGGTGATTGCACGAGTGCATTGGTAGTGCCTGGGTGATTGCATAGGTGCAGCGGTACTGCCTGGGTAATTGGATGACTGCATGGGTAGTGCCTGTGTAAAAGAAAGAATGCGAGGGGAATGACTGTGTTTTGCTATTAGTACAAAACTTGTGCTTCAGAGAATGGATAAGTGCCTGGGTAGTGTCTACGTGAAAGGATGACTGCCTGCCTGATTACAAGAGCAACATAATGATAATTTGCAAGTAGTCTAAAGGATCAACATTATTTATATTAGAAACAAATAACATATAATTAAACTTTAAACATTTTTTCACTGTATCATGCATATTATATTATGTATTCTTACCTTTTAAATAATTTAGATACATTACTCAGTAGAAGTATTTTAGGGTAGTATTGTCCTAAACAGCATTAAAACTCTTCTCAAACTTCAACAGTACCTACTATAAAGAAGAAGAAGAAAAACTGTTATTTAATGATAATATATTACTGAAATTATAATATTATATGTTTAGCAACTCAACATAAATTTAGAATTACATAACATTTTCAGATTCCCTTTTTTGCTGTTCTCAGATTCCACTTAACTTTACCAGACACAGTGATTTCAATGTGGTATCATCATTGAACAGCGGGGAAAAAAACAATCAAATTGATTGTAGAAAACCCCCCCAAATTAGCATACAGCATCATTTTCAATATGTGTAGCTAGCTATGTGCTTTTCTATCTACACTTTGTTGATTACTTTTTTCATCTACATAAACTTTATTATCTATCTCAAATATATTTGTCAAAATATAGACTCTCATTTACATCTGGTACAAAATAGACAACAAATATATAAACTATTTCCTTTTAAACTGAATTTTCCAAATGCAATATCAATTACCGCAAATAATAATCCAAACACTAATTATAAATACTAATAGTTTGCATTCCTGTTTACTTTCTGTTTACATCTTCCCAATTGGCTGAATGATGTACTCAAAACTTTGACTTCAAAAATAACAAATATGAATTTGGTAATTCATAAGGCAATCAAGGTTTGAATTCCAAGTAGGCATCATTGCAATGTGTCCATCTTTTATTACACTTCAAATACACAGTATAGTGTCCAGATGTTGTCGTAGGTCCATCATGGAAAATAATAGCCACTGCTATAAAAGTTCTTCCTGAAATAGATATTTGACTTGCATTAAAAAAATGTAATTTTCGTTTCCAATTTTCTTCCATTTGCTCTACAACGTTGTAGCATTAAAATGAGATATTTTCCAAATCTTTCTATATATAATGTAGACAACATCTCTGATCTACAATGTGAACATCTCATATCCTGATTGGCTGTTTTGATCAATTTGTTAAACGGTACTGATTTGCAGTCTGGTATCTTCAAGTATATTAATCGTTCTGTTTGTATTTCAGTGCTGGTAGTAAATGAACACTCTTCACATTTATGATCCCATCTGTAACTTAGTCCAAATAAGTGTCCAATCTGTATTCCTTCGTGTTTTAATACTCCAAGCATAAGGATTAGAAATTCTTGTGCATCTTGTTGTATATTAAGAGTAAATGTCAAAGAACCAGTAGATATATCCAAAAGATGCAGAATGCCAGAAGCAGTATGGATTTTACTTCTGTCAGTTACCAACTGTTAAACAACAATCAAATAAGAGGGACTAAGGGCTTTTTATGAGAGGTCCAGCATACATGCCCTAATCAAAGTACAAAAAACAGGGTATGCAGTTCCTGCAGGGGAGAAATGAGGGTGAGACCCCCGAGAAGAAATATTAGGTTGTCCTTGTGAAAGGAAGGGAAGGTGGGGGATCCCTCCTTTCGGAATTAGGGCCCTCACACACCCAGACCGCTAGGTGTCATGCTTCATCATAGGGCATGCTCCTCATCTGGTCGGCGCTACAATACCTGACGGGCAACCTAAAAACTAATAGCGACTGGCCCCATCAAATTCCGGCAGGTAAAAGACACGTTGAAGTAACTTGTGTCAGTTGTAGAACGCCCAGGTGACGATCGACCTACCCCACACTGCCGGATACAGTTTTTAGGTTGGTCGCCGTATCGACAGGTACTTCACCTTTCGGTGCCACACATGGTATTTTCAGGTTATGACACCCCAATATCATAGTTTTCAGTGTAGGTTGATTAAACTCATATTAGGTCCTGAGGAATTGCCGCTAGATCTTTCAGACTACAAGGCAAGAAACATGTCGACCTCAAGAGATTGAGCGCAACACCCTGCAGCATTATTGCAGCTTGACGTCACTCTATTCTTTTAATCAGGTTGGAAGGCAGGGTCATTAAAATTGTTTTGCCTGTTCCTTCCTTTCCTGTTTTAATTCACGTGGTCTACTGACCCCCACATCCACACATCTACACTTTGTAGGTCCCTCACACCCACTGCACCAAACGGCAAGGAATAAAAGATCTCCGCTAAAGAGCCCCTTCATAGGGTGCTCGTCAGGTATTGCAGCGCCGACCAGACGAGGAGCATGCCCTATGATGAAGCATGACACCCAGCGGGCTGGGTGTGTGAGGGCCCTAATTCCGAAAGGAGGGATCCCCCACCTTCCCTTCCTTTCACAAGGACAACCTAATATTTCTTCTCTGGGGTCTCACCCTCATTTCTCCCCTGCAGGAACTGCATACCCTCTTTTTTGTAGTTACCAACTGTTGAAATACATGATGTAGTAAAGAACAGAATCTTTTTTCATGATTTCCCATGATTTCATGATGAAGTTCTTGTAGATAAAACACAACATTCAGAATCACATTAGCATAACAGTTGATACCTGAACTATTTTCCAACTGGTATCGTACAATGTCATCAACAGTTTCTATTTTCCTTTTCTTTACACCTTCAAGTTTCTCTTCAATTGTTTTCTTTTTGAACCTCGGTTGAATGTTTGACATATTTCCATTTTGGACACACTACGGGGCCGATTCCGATTCGGGCCGGAAATCTCTCCGACCGAGCCGGACCCAAAGAGATTTCCGACCGAATCGGACCCGTGCAGCCCGACCGAACGAGTACGATGCGTCCGTATGCTGTCGGACTCGATTCGGTCGGACTCCCATTGAAGTCAATGGGAGCCTGTTGTACGACGCGTACACGGGCTCCCATTGACTCAATGGGTGCGATGCGGACAAGGGCGCCCCACAGCGTGTACGCGGCGAAGCGATTCGCCCCGCACACGCACAGGTAGGGGGACCCATGGGTCCCCCTGTGTGCGACTCGCGCGGCTACGCGTTCAGGGGTCCGACACGGACCCTCGAGTACGGCCCGACAGCTCTTCTGAGCCGGAGCGTGCGGCTCGGTCGGACTCGCTCGCGGCGCGCATCGTACTCACCCGGCCGGGAAACGTCTCCATTGCGCGGTGCGAGTCGAGTCCGAGCGAGTCGGTCGGTGCGGTTCGAGCCGGGAACGAGTCGGTCGGAGCGGCCGGGATGCCCGGACGAAGTCGGTCGGCGATTTCGCGATCGCATCTCGCCGTCCGGATGCGCTGCACGGATCGGTCGGAAACAGGCTCCGATCGGATCCGGTAAAGCCGAATCCGATTCGGAGCCCTACCGGCCGAGATCGGAATCGACCCCTACATGTTTCTCATGTATGGGATAGTCACTTAAATCAGGTGTATAAAGTCTTCTTAAACGATTATACTCTCTTACACAATTTGCATCAGCACTAACCTTTTTCTCATCGAAATCTATCAAATACAAACCAGACACTGTTCTTACTCGAGATAATGCAATGTATGCCATTCCCTTTTTGAACACTGTACTTCTGATGTTTACAAAAGCACTGTCTATACTTAAACCTTGAGATTTATGAATAGTTACTGCATATGCTAAAGACAGAGGAAACTTTTTCTGCGAACATACAAATCTTTACAAGCAAAAAAGTACAACACAACGCCCAATCTGTCTTACCTCTTTAATCTGATCAAATTTTATAATCAAAAATTCTATTCCATCTCTGTTCTGACATTTTACAAAATCAACAACTTTTCCCATTGCTCCATTTACTAAATCGTCTTCTACATTCAAATTACGCCATAAAATTACTCGACAGTTTATAAATACATGTAAAGTCTTTTCTAAGCCTGCAGTTTTAGATACAAACTTTTCCAAAGAATGCAATTTAGCCTGTAGTTTCTGTGTGAGAAGAATAATCACTCCCTGGTGTTCAATTTTATCAATAGCTTCAATTTCCACTATTTGTTGTTTTTCCAGTTTCAAAAGTTCTTGATTAAATGTAGAACACTCTTGCAGCGTAGGCATTAGGCAAACTATAGACTTCTTTCTCCAAGCGTATTGTACATTATTTCAGTCGCTTAGTTTCCAGTTGTAAACAAGTTCCTTAGTAGCCGACTTTCTAAAGCTTGTTTACCATGTTTTGTCAAGACACCAATTCTTATATCTTGAAGAATATTTCCATAATCTTCATCACTTGCTTGTCACATATTCTTAATAAGTTCTTTATATTCAAAATGTGACCAAATGTTCACATTTCCAATACTTAACAAAGATTTCCTACTGTCTTCATGTACAAGTGTTTTAAAAACAGGTTATCCTTTTACAGGAGTTAGTTGTAGTAGATCTCCAAATACAATTAAATGTTTTCCACCAAACAGAACATCGTATTCTGTTTTTAAAATCTGTTGCATTCTTACATGTACAGAGGCAAGCATTAAGTTTGAGACCATGCTCACCTCATCAATGATTAAGAGTTTCATTTTCTTCAGTACTCTTTACACTTTATAACAAGCTTCTCTAGATAGCTTCTGATATTCCAATTTATTATCATGTTCAACTGGTAGCATAAGTAATCTATGTAAAGTAATCCCTTTAATGTTGTGTGCTGCTTATCCAGTTGGAGCTGTTACAACACACGATAAATGTGATTCTGCACTTTCGTGTAGATAACTGGTCAAAACTTTAATTAAGAAACTTTTTCCTGTTCCAGCTTCACCACTGATGTACATTAGAATAGGTTTAAATGATGAACATTGGCATTCTTTTTTTTCATGCAGCAAACCATGTTGTATCTGTTCTTTCACTTCTAGATATATTTCTTTCTTGTCAATATTTAGTTGTTCTTTTAACTTTTCCAACTGAATAATATCCTGTTGCGCTTGTTGCATTGCAGTTTCTACTTCATTCATGGCTATTGCTGCTTCATTTTCGATAATTGGTTGTCCCTGTGGATCTTGACTTAGTGGAGCAGAACTTTGAATATCTTGAGAACTGTCTCAAACTATTTCAGCTGCAATAGTACTTTCTTGTTCAATCTCATCATTTAATATTTGTAGATATGTAGGGAAAATTGTGCATTGAATGCTATCTTTACATGCATTAAAAGAATCTTCATAGTAGTCAAAATCTCCAAGTAATTCCGTTTCACTACGCTAAGGCTTGAATAGTTGCACTTTCGCAACTGAGTTTTCTGTGGTTAAGAAAGATTTCCTTTGGCATGTTTTACCGAACATACATCACATCCAATTACTGCATATTTTTCTTCTTTTCATATTTTCTGTAACGTTTCTTTTAAAGCTGTAATGTTGAAGTATTTCATACAGGCATAGGTTTTCCAGATGGGGACTTCTTTTGGGATAGTATGTATCCAACATATTAGTTTTAACAATATCTGTACTTTCTGGTTCATTCAGTGCTAAGTATTCGATTTCTTGTAATGTTTTCAATACTCTATTTCATGTGGAGGCAAGACCTAAACTTACCCAAAGGATTCCTCTTGACTTTGAATATAAACTTGCAGAGCTCAAGCGATCTGAACATTCATAGGATCCACTCTCTTGATAGGAAAGCATCTTCAAGCTAAAGCTGTACAATTTCTTGCTAAGACTCTTTTCTTGTGAAATTTCTTCCCACATTTCCTTGATCTCTGTCTTTTCAGATTTGGTTATATATGATGTAACATAGCAAGCAACAGCAATTGAATTATCTGCAGCATATTGAATATCCATGTTTGCATTCCACATTTTCAAAATCACTGGATTGTAGTCATTAATATACTTTGAATCTTTGGTTCTTTTTAAGTTATATGTATTCTTCAGAGATTTCCGAGTTATTGTATGCCTTACTGCTGACATAAAATTATTTACTCTTCCTTTAGAAATTATTGGACGTGGGAATCCAAAACGACATTGTGTATAAAATTTCCCTTTAGACTTGTATTTTCGTCTACAGTATTTTCCACATCGATGACTTTGAAACCATAAAACTTGTTGTCTCAAGCTGTTTTCTACTCCTTCTCTTGGAATGGCACAGGTAACATACTGTTCAATGAAAGACAAAACACTTTCATCAGTATCAGTTCCAAATTTTGGAGCATTCTTGATTCATAATAGCATGTGTATATGAGGAGCACCTCTGGCTTGGTACTCTTTTTGCCAAAAGAAATCAGTAACTTCTCCAAGAGGAGGAATATTTTTATCGCAGATAAATGACACCATACTTTGAAACCTATTTTTAAAATACCTGCAGACATTTACAGGATCCAAGGAACAGAGTTCTCCAGGTATCTCCAAATCAATATTTTTTACATTTGAATTTGTTTCTCGTAGTTCAAGAAAATGGTCCCACGCATATTCAGCACAGCTAAGTGTTACAAACCATGTAGGGGTACCTAAGTTTCTTAACATACATTTAAGTTCACTGTGACGACGAAACCAATATTCATTGGTACCACGTTGACATGCCTTCAAATTAATTAACTGTGATTCTAAATTTTCATCTCTTTGTTGAACTTTGTCCATGAATTCTTTTGCAGAAGCATGTTGAAGATGAACTCCTGTTTTTAATATGTGGTTCACTGCATATGAAAGTGCAGACACATCACTTTCAAACAAAAGATGAAATACATATGGAATGCACTATCAGAATCTTGGATCTTCAGAGTACAATCTTGTCGAGCGATATTCTAAGCTGGAATCTGTACAGGTCGCTCATCAAATCCTCCACCTTTTCCAGTGGGGAACAGCTGTGGAAAACAACTAGCTTCTAAACTTTTTCCCATACACTCATGGGAGTTCCCTTTGCTTCCTTCATTTGAAATAATTCAATACTGTTTCCTATCACTTCTTTTGAATGTAGAGAATGCATAGTGTAATGTTCATAGATCTCAAGTGTAAATGTAGGGGTTCCCCTGTTATTAGATAAGTTCCTAAGTCAGGGATACAGCAACAATTGTATGAAAAGTTACTTAGGCAACAATATCAAATTGGGGCATTAATGTATAAATACAATAACCCAGATCATGAATGGCAATTGAATCTTTTATTTATATCAAAAAGAGAGTAAAAAATCATCATGAATATGCTTTTTAATATATATATCAAACAAATTAATTAAAAAGGACTTTCATGTTGATATATGACGTAACAACCCTATCATTCAGTCATACTTATTCATTAAACCTTCAATATTGTTAAACTGTCCATAGGATTCAGTATTACAGTATTACATGAACATAACAATAAAGTCACATGTCTATTAAATGTTCACATTTATATCTCACATTGAGGATATTTTTTCCTTTATATTTATAGACTAGTTGTAACAATGTTTTCTAATAAGATAGCAGATATTCTAGTGAACATATTGGCAATGAAAAGATCTCTGTTGTTTCATCAACTGTCAAAATTTTTTAGAGCTAAGTTTTCATCCTCATCATGGCTTATTTGTTCCCATCACACTACGCGTGTTTCGGCTTAGCAGCCTTCATCAGGAAGCCATGTATACTGAAAGCCTATAAAAATTTGGGTTAGGGTCTAAGAGCCCTCCCATATATTTCCTTAGTCTATAGAGTTTAGAATGTGTGTCACAAATCAATTGTGCCACCTAATGTCCCATCATTGTGAATAGATGATCAGTGATGTGGTCAGATAAAACTTCTACATATACATGTCACCTTATATCCCATGTTTGCAGTTCACAGTTATGGATAGATCCAACCTCATATAAGAAAGCAATGAAGGTTAAAAACTATCAACATGGGGGAAGGAAGCATACGAGTGTAGTGAGCAGGTGGGGCACCACCTTGCGGTTAGAGCGAGGCAAGAAAACACAAGGAATATTATCACAGAAATTAGAGACACTACCCTTAAAACAATTGTTGAGCCGGAAGGTATTCGGAAAATATATTTTACATATTATAAAAACTTATACCAGGAAACTAACATGGTGCAGTTAGAAGATATCAAGATATATCTTAATCAAATACCAACAGTACAGCTAGCACATGCTGACCAAGAGATACTCGACAAGCCTCCACAATGGATACATATTTTATTATATATTAATAGCCTCCCTAATGGTAAAGCTACGGGGTTGGATAATATTCCAGTTGAATTTTATAAAAAAAATTCCACTGAATTAAGTAAGATCATGTTCCAACTATTCATCCATGTCTTTAAAGGGGGCAAACCTCCAGAATCATGGTCTCAAGCAAAAATTATTATTCTTTTGAAGAAACATAAATCCCCTGTTGATCCTGCCTCCTATCAACCTATTACATTAATTAACGCGGATAGTAAAGTTTATTCGAAAATGTTAGCAGTTCGCCTGGCTGGGATTATGCACAAGATAATATCACCATGGCAACATGGTTTAATTCCTGGCCGTGGTACTACAGACCACATCAGGAGAACTATAGCATTGTTCGACGCGGCTCATATTTCTGTAGATCCAATGGCACTCATCTTTTTGGATGCAGAAAAGGCCTTTGACAGGGTTTCTTGGTCTTTTCTATGGGAGACCCTGTCAAGGGCCGGGATTGGGCAGGGACTTATACGGGCTTTTAAAATGCTGTATGTTCAGCCAACTGCAAAAATACTTATAAATGGCATATTAACGGATACGTTTAAAATTACAAGAGGTACTCGGCAGGGGTGGCCGAGTTCACCACTGTTGTTTGCCTTATATATAGACCCTTTTCTGCGACTGCTTGAAATCAATCAAAAAATTAGCCCCGTTGTTTATCATGACTGGGAAACGAAAGTCCTGGCCTATGCAGACGACATAGCGTTAGTTACAACTAATCCTAGTATATCGATGGTTGAGGTGGAAAAAGAGGCGGAGAGATTTGGATGCCTATCAGGTTACTCCCTTAATAGATCCAAAACTCAGATTATCTGTAAAAACGTTAGCATGGGCAATGATGTACGTCAGGTAGAAAAGGCTACATATTTGGGGGTGGACATTTTGGCTAATGTTGATCGGATAGTGGACTGCAATATAGACCCCCTGATTAATAAAATTAAACCTGAATTATACCGTCTTCATAATCTACATCTCTCAATAATTGGCAGATGTAATGTAATCAAAATGCTCTATTTTCCAAAATTTCTATATTTTATACGAGCTATACCACTAGAGTTTAATACCACCTGTCTGAAAAAGATTGAAGATTTATTTTCTCGATTTATATGGGGGTACGGAAGGCCTAGAAGAGCTTATAGGTTTCTCTCCTTGTCAAGGGAAAAGGGAGGGCTGGCACTCCCAAATATAAAACTTTACTATTGGGCAACAACTATTTTGAATAATTTAACTCTTTTCTTTAATGAGCCTAAGGATAGGGATAATAGTTTGGGAACTATTCCCACTCCAATAGAACTTATAATGGGCAGAGTAGCTTGGGGCTGGATATGGAAGTTCTTGAACGATTCACATTACAAGAAAATTTGTTTTAAAACACTCACCGCTGGGTTTAAAACTATGAAGTCGGTCCGGAAAATATTGGGACTGGGCCGACTGAACTATTACACTCCAACGTATAATAACCCTAATTTGCCAGGAATTTTTAATGACGTAGTAATTAAAAAATGGTAAGACAAAGGTCTTTCGAAGCTTGGGGACTTCTATTCTCAACACGAGATAATTTCATTTGAAAATCTTAAGGAAAGATATGATCTGAATTGGAGAGATTTCTATAAATTTCTACAAGTACGCGACTTTTTGAGGAAAAAGGGGTGGCCCAGCAGGATTTATAAACAAGACTTTAATAGATAACTTGGGAAGTAAACATTTAACTATTGGGCTTTTATATAACTCTCTCAATATATTAATGCTGGATGATCTGAGTTTACGCGCTAGGAAGTGGGAAGAGGAAATTAACATCTCAGAGAATTTATTTTTCCACTCAATTGAACTAGCACAAAATTTGCTAATTCCAGCACGTCTGCAAGCCCAATACTATAAAACTTGCTTTTCATTGTATAATACTCCAAAAAGATCGCAAAATGGGGGACAGGGAAGGGGACCCTCTGTCCTCGGTGTTCTCTGTATCAGGCGGATCTTAGTCATATGTTGGCTACATGTAGTAAACTAAGCAGCTTGAAGTAAGAGATCGCAAATTTTATAAAAGAATTGCTTGGGAGGGACCTTGTTCTTTCAACTTCCTTGATCTGTCTCGGGGTGGATAAGGAGACTTGTGGGAAACCTGGGGAGCAATTGGTCTTTATTTCTATGGCAATACTTAGGCTTTGTCTAGCTACAGCATGGTTAGATCCAACCCCACCAGGATATCATCAATGGTTAACAAGAGTAGTATCAAACTACAATTTTGAAAAAGCAATTTATGGGAACAGAGGGATGCAGGCTAGGAGGAAAGGCTTAAAGATTTGGGATCCACTGACTAAGTGGCTTGAAAGATAATATATTTTAATGGTTCGAGATAGCTCTGATATTATATGTTCATTTTAGGGTCAACCCTGGGGAGGGGTGGGAGAAGGGGTAAAAGTAGCTTAAAAACTGCGCATGTGCGGTAATTTGTGAGTTAAATTCATTCTAACTGCATCTATGTTATATTGAATGTATGTTTGTAATATGTCTCTTTGTCTGATGGTAAACATGCGCTAATAAAAAAATATTTAAAAAAAAAAAGGTTAAAAACAAGATACCAGAAAGATAGTCATAGGTTTTTTAAACAAAAGATTAGAGCTGTATGAAAAGTAGGCTTCTCAACTTGAAAAGGAACGAGGCGATAAGAGTAAAGAGCTGCCCGGCTCATAAAACCACCATGGATTGCAGCTAATGAATGGTATTGTTCCATTTTATATAGTGACAAGACTTAAGGATGGTGAGCTAACAAATGACAAAGCCTTATTGATAACAGGTATAAGCTGCAGCTGCAACTTAGGACTTAAAAGTTGAATTTACCTGCCAATTCGCAGTGTTTCCAGGTCAGGGATAATCTTAAATGAAGTGTCTGTGGCAAACAGGGCCAATATTCTAACAGAAACAGACAAAGGATACATTGAGAGATTCCTTCACTAAAAAATGTAGAAACATATAAAGAGGGAGAAGATTTAGAATTTCCCCTTTGTGCGAATACCATCATGTTCCCACTATGGTGTATACTTACCCTGAGCTGTGCTATACAGGGTCTGTTTTGAGGTGGAGTTCTCTGTAATGCGCTCCTAAGTGTTGAAAAATACAAAAGAAAAGAGGACATCATGTACTCAAGATCCCATGTAATAAAAAAGAAAAAGTTTGTTACAATGACTTCCTAGTGGTTTGGAAGCATGTGGGACTCTTACCTACAAGTCATTGGATTATTCTGCGGGGAGCTCGTACCGAGCGTCTCAAAAGGCAGGATACTTATGTATTTCAAAATGGAAGCGTGCGCCGCATATCGGGTAACCGAACCGATTTGCGGGTATTGTTGCACAACCGGTAAAGTCTCCCTGTTGGTACAGTCACTTAGAAATCCAACCCAATTATACAGCACCTAATTGCGGTGCATGCTAGAGTATCGGCAGCATATTGTCCCGGGGTAAATGGGGTCTGCGGGGCTTAAATAGGCAAGAGAACTATTTGCACGATCTTGATTAAAAAACCGTCAGGTGTGTAATAGGGTTGCCACAAAGGGCTGGACTAGGTGTTTATGATCGAAATAGTGCCGGCCATTTTGGAATGGTCTAATACGGTGCAAAAGAAAATCGAACCTAATCAGTCTTGGAGAGATGATACCTGTATACCGTGATACTAATGAGGCAGATGTAGAATATATTTGTAGATTAATGTACTACCAAAAGATTTACTGCAATCCTGGCAATATATTCAAAGCTGAGTAGATCTATCGACCACTAAATAATGGCGGCCATGTTTCAAAAGAACTTTATTGAACCCTAAACTATATACACAGCCATGGTTATAGGAAAATCCCTTAAGTGTTTAAATGTGACTGAGAGGTGGTAATTTCTCAAGTATCAGTAATGTAAAGAAAACTGTTGGCATTTAATAGAAAACAGATGGTACATCCTAATTTCTAATGAGGACATAAATTGTCAGTATTAGCTAAATGTTAATGTGTAATGCATACGATCAGATAGAACCCATATTCCTCAAGGTGGTAAATGATAAATGAATATGTACGCAATCCAGATATGTTAATGTGGATCTCCTAGGGTTAAAGTTTAAGTTTATATTCGGGACTTTTTAATAGCAGTATATATCGATGTTATCATGCTATGCAATAAGTAAAGCTATCTTAGGGATCCCCCTAGATCCGTGATTTATTCATGTCCTATAACTGGAGAATACCTACAAGGGGACTCATAGATGTAAAGCAGATCTTCAAAAAAAGTTTGTAGATAGAATGAAGTATTATGGGGACATTTAGAGTTGTACCTGATTGCCTGATCCCATGGGATTTCGCTGTTCAGGCCTCTTTTGTAGGTATCCAAGGAAAATATCCAATAAACTTCTCTTCATTTTCTGATCTCTGTGCTTAGATTTCCAGTCTTCGTATGGATTTTTTCAAGGATTTACCATTGTATGTCATTGGGGGGGTGTTGTGCCTCTATGTAATGTTTAACCAATGGTGCAGCAGACTTTTTTGTACGTATGGCTGACCGAAGTTCCATCAGCCTTGTAGCCATAGTGAGTGAGGTTTCCCCCACGTACTCTAATTTACAAGGGCACAGTAGCAAATATACGATGTTACTAGTTTTGCAATTTGTTAGGCTTTTCAATGAGATATTCACACCATTGGTGCTCCATGTGGTTGTTTCAATGGCAAAATCGCATGCTTTGCATGACATACATTTGAAGTTTCCAATAGGGAGAGTGCTATTATCTAGGGTGGTTTGAATAGCGGGCTTCCTTTGTGTCATGTGTGATCTAACGACATAGTACTTGAGATGTGTATTCCTCCTATGGACAAACAAAGGTCTAGGTATATGGTAATCTCTCTCTTTCTGCAATTAAGATATGCTAATGGGAGTTGATAATTTGGCGTATCTTCTCATTCATGGTGGAATGGCGTGTGATAAAGACCAAATTGGACATCTGTTTTGTGTCACGGTTACTTAGCAGGTGCTGTCTGTCATAATACCATGCTCTTTTATAAGAATCACGTATTAGCCGCTTCGGGTAACCTTTTGTAATGAATTTCTCTTTCATCTCTGTTGCCCGCTGATCAAAGTCCACTAAATTGGTACAGTTCCTGCGGAGACGCAGGAATTGGCCAATAGGGATGCTTGTTTTTTGTGATTGTGGATGAAAACTCTCAAAGTGTAGTAGAGTATTTCTAGATGTAGGTTTGACGTATAAGTCAACTTCTAGATGCTGTTGATTATGTTTGATACTTATATCTAGAAATCCTACTTGGTTGTTACTGATGGATTCAGTGAAATGCATATTAATATCACATAGATTGAGGCACATCACAAATTTTGATAGATCTTCTTGATTTCCTATCCATATAAAGAAAATATCGTCTATATATCTAGATCAGTTGGTGATAGACTCATAGAAGGGGGCGATTTCATTGTAGATGTATTTAGACTCAAATTTGGCCATATATATATTGGCTACTGTGGGGGCACAAGATGCCCCAATGCTTACGCCCTTGGTTTGTTTATATAGTGAACCATTGAATCAGATCTCTTCAGTCCTAGACTTGTCCACTTTTCCTATTTGGCCACTTGAAATTTCTGTTTCATCTTCTAAGCATATTTCCTGTTCATCAACAATTACATTTTTATAATAAATATTATTCTGTACCAGATATAATGTAGCCTTTTGAAGTTTGTTAAAATCTACAAATCTTGTCATATTTTTCGACTCTTTGTTGGTACACCATTAACTAGAATAACTACAGGCTCATGTTCCTCCCTGTCTATACCAACAGTTTCAATTTTTCTTAAAATCTAAAGGTAAGTACACAACTCTTCCTTTCAGACCTCTTTGTAAATCTGTTGGAGGCAGCTTACCTGTTTTAGGCTCCATACGAACTATAGCCTGAAATGGGTGCACAGATTGAATAAGAATGAACTCATATGCATTCAAATCTGCCAGCACCGGAGGAATAGCTACCAACTCTGACTTGTTATGTACAGCTCTAGCTGGCATTTTGTTCTCTTCAAATTTGTTGTAACAATATTTACAAATACGTTGATCAGTATCCAACTCAAACCGACCTTCTACCAACAAATAAGCACCAAATTGCTGCCACTTATCATTGTTTTCCTTTTCACTTTTTAAATATAAATCAACATTCCTAGTTTGACTTCTATAGTGTGTACGTCGACAACAAATACAAACATAGTTTGGTTTTTCAGATTAAACTGTCTTAAACTTTGTAATTTCTTCTGCAAACTCGTCAATACTAATATCTTCCACCTCTTCTTCATCACCTACACTTATCAAGCTCTCACTTTCTCTACACTCCTCTTGTGAACCAAAAAAACGAAACTGTATATCATCACAAACTTTTTTACATCTGATACTGAACCGTGCAAAAGCACTGTGTTCATTTCACTTAAAGATAATGCAGGACTTTTACATAGTAGACTCTCCTTACTAACTTCCGCATTCTGAGTGGTGTACTGCTAACAGTCTTAAATGATGGAAAGTACTTTGACACATTTTTCTTGAAAGACAAGCCAGAGAATGACCCTGCAAGTTAGTATATTTTCTTACTTTACAAGGATCTAGTCCTTGTAACATCTTAATCTTCTGTTTAAGACTTTTTTGGCATATCCTCGTAAAACAATTCGTAATATGTCAATAGATTCTTGTCGAATACTGCAAATACTACTACAATCCCACTTATATACCGGAGCTTGTGTACGCCTCCCTTGAACTTCTTCAGCTATTACTTCTTCCACATTCCCAGGAACCATATTTTCTTTTGAGATGGGACAACCATCTTTCATCTCATAGCATTGACCACTGGTATCAACTGCATGAACTAATGTGTTCTGTTGAAAATAGCTTTCTTCATTAAAGAAAGGCTCAGTACTAGAAGTATGCTTCCATTCACCAGTGAAAATTTTACAAAAGTTACTTCTACTAACCAGTCTTTTTCTTTTGCTTTTCTCCTTCATAAACAGCATTGTTTTATCCAATGTTTTCATTCTCTTCAATATTAATATAAATAATGTTCTTTTTATTTCAAAAGCTTTATCTACTACATTTTAAATCTGTTGCTTTTTCTTCTGCTGATCTTCTTTTATATTTTTACAATCTTTCAATACATTTTGTAGTACTCTACTTCTATACATTCTCTTCCTTATGTCTTTATATTCTTTCAGCCTTCTTTCAATTTGGATTGTTTTCCCATAACATGATTTTCTATAATCATGTCCTTTTCTCCTTTCCTTCTGATGTT
Source organism: Calotriton arnoldi (assembly GCA_963921515.1). Taxonomy (NCBI): domain Eukaryota; kingdom Metazoa; phylum Chordata; class Amphibia; order Caudata; family Salamandridae; genus Calotriton; species Calotriton arnoldi. Next base: position 159,893 of record CAWUFW010016281.1, read on the forward strand.
GTTGAACTTTTCTTTCTCTTTTCAACATTTTGAAAATACTTTACATTCTGTAAAATTCTTTTAACAAACTCTTTAGTTCTCTTACCAGAAGTCTTTTTCTTCAGTGTAACATTTTGCACTTCATCTAATTTCCTCTTTTCTCGTTCCTTTAAATAGTACTGTTTTTTTCCTGTCTTCTCTTTTGATCTTTTTTTGCCATTCTCAATGTTTCTTACCAATAAATGTAAATATCTGAAAAACAAAGAAAAGGTTAAATAGTTTGTTAAATCATTTTATACTTTTAAAATAATGATATATGAATAGTCATATTAATAAATAAACAAATACTTTCTATTACATTGCAAATGTCTCCATAACAAATAAATATTTAGAATATTATACTTTAGATATTAACAAACCTGTGATAAGAACACACACGTTTAAACAGTAACATGGTTGAGATTGCAGTTTTAAATTTTGCTAGTCCCAAGATTCTAAGCAGTTGGTGAAAACTGAAACTTCAACAGAAAAGTAAGGTTTAAGACATGTTGACAAAAGAATTAGTGATTACGCTACTTGCTATGACTTTGTGGAAATGTACACTTGAAGTAGTCCGTATAAGTTTATATGTCTACTTGAAATGAAGAAATGTAGTCTGTCAAATTTAAAACTCTGCGTGCTCTTGTAACTGAAGTATGCATCTACTTCTACATCTATTGTCTGATCTGTTATGCATCTAAACATTGTAGCTAGAAAACCTACTTGGTTTAGCTACTGGTGGCAAATCTCTCAGTTCTGCTCTATCATTCAGTCGCACAGCCTCTGATGTCTTCTGTATATAGGTGTGATGGAGCCGCTCAAGTAGCCTGTTCAATAGTCAGGTGCCATGTTTTATGAGCAGAGAGGAATACATAGACTTTTTTTACACATATTTAGAGACCATACAGTGTGAAACACAGGTATCCAAAACGTACAGAGTGATGTATGTATGCCTTGATAAATATGGTGAGACTTATAACAGTGATATAGTTGAATATCTGTGTCTCAGAGCGCATGCTGTCTAAATTTGTGTAAAAAAAGTGTATATATTCATTTCTGCTTGTAAAATATGACACCTGGGTATTAAACAAGCTATGTCGGACACTCCACAATTCCTTCATTCAGAAGACATCACAAGCTCTGCGACTGAACAATAGAGCCGAACTAAAAGATTTCTCAACCAGGAGCCAAACTGACCAGGTTCAGGTGCATAACACAGCAGACAATAGATGTAGAAGTAGACACATACGTCATTCATAACACCATAAAGTCCATTAAACTTGACAGACTGCCGTTCCCATTTCAAGGCGACACCTAAATTTAGGCGACGTACTTCAAGTGTACCTCTACACAGACTCATAGCAAGTAGCCTAATCACTAATCCTTTTGCCAACATGTCTTAAACCTCACTTTTCTCTTGCAGCTTCAGTTTTCAACAACTACTCAGAATCTTGGTCCTAGCCAAATTTAAAACAGCAACCCTTCCCATGTCACTGTTATAAGTCTCACCATGATTCTCAAAGCATGCATGCATGTGTCTGTACCTTTTGCTAGTGGCATCATATATAAAAGAAACATACAAATAGATGTATACCTGTGTTTTAAATATCTACCATCTTCATAGACATAACACGTGTGAGAATACATGAGCGAGTAGAGACATGCCTCAGTCACAAGACCATGAAGTCTTTTAAACTTGTCAGACGGCACTTCCCATTTCAAAGAGACTCGTAAATTTATGCAGCATACTTCAAGTGTACCTTTCCACAGACTCATACAAAGTACCCTAATCACTATTCCATCTGCCAACATATATTAAACCTCACGTTTGTGCTGCAGCTTCACTATTCAGCGACTATTGAGAGTGTTGAGCCTAGCCAAATATATACAGCAGCAACCCTTCATATGAGTCTGTTATAACTCTCACCATATTCTTCAAAGCTTGCATGCATGTGTCTGTACCTATTGCTAGTGCATCATATTTAGAAGAAACATACAAATACATGTATACCTATGTTTTATAAATGTTGCATCTCCAGATACATAACATGTGTGAGAATACATGTGGAAGGAGAAACATACCTCAGTCACAAGACCAAGAAGTCCCTTAAACTTTACAGACTGCACTTCCCATTTCAAGCAGACACCTAAATTTATGCGACATACTTCAAGTATACCTTTCCACAAACTCACAGCAAGTAGCCTAATCACTAATCCTTTTGCCAACATGTCTTAAACCTCACTTTTCTTTTGCAGCTTCAGTTTTCAACAGCTACTCAGAATCTTGGTCCTACCAAATTTAAAACAGCAACCCTTCCCATGTCACTGTTATAAATCTCACCATGATTCTCAAAGCATGCATGCATGTGTCTGTACCTGTTGCTAGTGGCATCATATATAAAAGAAACAAACAAATAAATGTATACCCTGTATTTTATACATCTAGCATCTTCAAATGCATAACACGTGTGAAAATACATGTACAAGTAGACACATTAGTGGCATCATATATAAAAGAAACACACAAATAGACATACACCTGTGTTTTATATGTAAAGCATCTTAAAATGCATGACACATATGAGAATACATGTGCAAGTAGAGACATACCTCAGTCACAGAATGCACTTCCCATTTCAAGCAGACACCGAAAATTATGCAACATACTTTTCCACAAACTCGTACAAAGTAGCCTAATTACTCATCCTTCTACCAACATGTCTCAAACCTCACTTTTGATCTACAGCTTCACCATTCTACCACTACTCAGAGTGTTGGGCCTAGCCAAATAAAAAGCAGCAACCCTTTGCTTGTCTCTGTTGTAAGTCTCACCATATTCTTGTAAGCATACAGGCATGTGTCTGTACCTTTTGCTAGTGCTATCATATATAAAAGAAACATGCACATAGACGTATAACTGTGTTTTATGCATCTACCATCTTCAGTTCCATAACACATATGAGAATACATGTGCAAGTAGACACATACCTCAGTCACACGACCATGCAGATCTTAAAACTTGACAGACTGCACTTCACATTCCAAACAAACGTAATATTATGTGCCGAACTTCAAGTGTACCTTTCCCCAGACTCATATAAAGTAACCTAATCAGTAATCCCTCTACCAACATGTTTTAAACTTCACTTTTGAGCTGCAGCTTCACCATTCTGCAACTACTTAGGGTGTTGGGCCTAACCAATTATAAAGCAGCAACCATATTCCTGAAACCATACATGCATGTGTCTGCACCTTCTCCTAGTGGCATCATATATAAAAGAAACATACAAATAGATGTACCTGTGTTTTATACGTCTAGCATCTTCAGATACATAATATGTATCACAATACATGTGCAAGTAGAGACAAACCTCAGTCAGAAGACCATGCAGACTTTAAAACTTCAGAGAGTGCACTTCCCATTTCAAGCAGACACCTAAAACTATGCTGCATATTTAAATTCTACCTTTCCACAGAGTCGTACAAAGTAGCCTAATCAGTAATTCTTCTAGCAACATTTCTTAAACCTCACTATTGTTCTGCAGCTTCACCATTCTACTACTACTCAGAGTGTTGGGCCTAGCCAAATATAAAGCAGCAACCCTTTGCATATCTGTGTTGTAAGTCTCAACATATTCCTCATAGCATGCATGCAAGTGTCTGCACCTTTTCCTAGTGACATCATATATAAAACAAATATACAAATAGACGTATACCAGTGTTTTATATGTATAGCATCTTCAAATGCATAACATGTAAGAGAATACATGTGCAAGTAGAGAAATACCTCAGTCACAAGACCATGCACACCTTAAAACTTCAGAGACTGCACTTCCCATTTCAAGCAGATACATACAATTATGCGGTGTATTTCAAGTGTACCTTTCCACAGACTCATACATAGTAGCCTAATCACTAATCCCTCTGCCAACATGTCTTAAACCTCACTTTTGTGCTGCAGATTAACCATTCTACTACTACTCAGGGTGTTGGACCGAGCCAAATATAAAGCAGTAACCCTTTGTATGTCTCTGTTGTAAATCTCACCATATTCCTAAAAGCATGTATGCATGTGTTTGTACCTTTTGCTAGTGCCATCATATATAAAAGAAACATACAAACAGATGTATACCTGTGTTTTATACATCTAGCATCTTCAAATGCATAAGACATATGAGAATACATGTGTAAGTAGAGACATACCTCAGTCACAAGACCATGCAGACCTTAAACCTTCACAGAATGCACTTCCCATTTCAAGCAGACCCCGAAAATTATGCGGCATATTTCAAGTGTACCTTTCCAGAGACTCATACAAAGTAGCCTAATCACTAATCCCTCTGCCAACATGTCTTAAACCTCACTTTTGTGCTACAGCTTCACTATTCTGCGACTACTCAAGGTGTTGGGCCTAGCCAAATATAAAGCAGTAACCCTTTGCATGCGTCTGTTGTAAGTCTCACCATATTCCTGAAAGCATGCATGCATGTGTCTGTACCTTTTCCTAGTACTGTTATACATAAAAGAAACATACAAATAGATGTATACCTGTGTTTTATACGTCTAGCATCTTCAGATGCATAACACATATGAGATTACATATTGAAGTAGAGACATGCCTCAGTCACAAGACAATACAGACCTTAAAACTTGACAGACTGCACTTCCCATTTCAAAGAAACACCTACAATTATGTGGCTTAATTCAACTATACCTTTCCATAGACTCATACAAACTACCATAGCCACTAATCCATCTACCAATGTACACATAGTAGTATGCACAAACTATTTCAATCATCATTTCACTACAATAACATAAACTACAATACACATTTGTGCATTTCGTAACATATTTCTAACAGCACACTTCTCAAATAATTTCAAAAGTTTGAAAATAAAGCTTTCCAAATCTAAAAATATCACTACAAACAGTAAAGCACTACTATATAATACATAACACACCTCACAAATTTGTAACTCACCTTTCAAATAGTATTGGAGAATATCAAATATCAGAAACTCATAAAAGATTTTCTTTTGCACACAATAAATGTAATGCACCACTCTCAACAACGTAAAACCAGTAATGGCAAACTTTCCCTCTCTTTCTGCACACAAATAAATGTAAGTAACAAATCACATTGCTTCCTACATTATTTCAAATTGTGAAACACATTTCTATTGGTTAGTCATATTAACCCATTCCAACTGTCGTCTAAAAGTATCCAAATTGGTTCTGTAATTTTCTGGGGTCGCGACTCCTCCACGGAGCCTTAGTGTAGAGTCGCGATGGACCCGCGAACCCTGATGACAGTTCAAAGACCTATTTCCAATAATACTAGTATTATTTTTTAACGACACACTACTTCTAAACATACTACTGTTTTGGGAAAACTTAATTTAGTTGCATATCACATTTATATAAGTTATCATTTCACATTTTTAATTCACAGTTAAGTTTCAACCCTTCCCCTATTCTGCTTAATCCCAGTATCCATAGTAACAATTTCTGCAACATTCAACTGTACTGGCAGGTCACAAGTTCACCATATTTTCAAGTTCAGCACAGTAGCTTACAAATGCAAATAGCAGGTGTGGTTAACCTTTGCAAAATATTACCTTATCGTATCTACTGTACCATTCAAACATTTTTTAATAACCAATAAGAAACATGCTTCTTCAGGAAAGTAACATGCATCCAATTTTTGAGTGCACAATGTTAATGAACAGCCAATCACTTATCGGCTATTTCAAAAACAGCATCTTCTCCTCCATTTTAGATACCTCTCATGCTACAAACTGACTACCTCAGCTACAGACATCTTTTCATTACTTCCAGACATCCCTTCAAGATGCTTACAGTATGGATTATAGGGCACAGCTATATTTTCTGGGGCAAAAGGTATGCTGAACACAGAGGTATTGACAAAGACCTAGGTTTGCAAAATGTGGATATTAAATGGATTGCACAGAGAGGATTAAAGTGGCACCAATTGATGCCTTTGGTTAAAACCTTTTTGAATCTCCAACCCCCTGACCTCATGATTGTTCACTGTGGTGGCAATGACCTAGGAACATTGACTGGAGTAGGAATGGAAATGCTCATGAAGGATACCTTTGCACAATTGATGTTGCTTTTGCCTCAAACTTCTTTGTATGCTCTAGACAGAAATGGAAGTGGTCAAATTAATTCTGTCCACAGATTGAGAAAGGTAGAAAGAATGTCAATAAAGCGGTTTCTGCTTACCTCAGAGACCACACAATGAGCTCCATCTATAACAACAATTTACGTTTTGATATGGATGACATCTACAGAAGTGATGGAGTTCACTCCACAGATCAAGGGAACAGAGTCTTTCTCAACAACCTTAAGCTGTGCATCCGCACTTACATGTAGCTCCAACAAACTCATAATGAAAACAAGGGCTCTTTTTAGAGCCCCCTATACCTAAACAGTGAATCTTATTTATTTTTTAATATACATATTCTTTTTAAATATTTTCCGGGTTTGCAAACCCATTGCAAATCCGCAAAACAAATTCAATGTACTACAACACAATACACTTTTCAAGTTTATTTTTTAATTTAATTTTTTTATATTATTACTTACTCTATCAAATTTAATGTGATTATTAACTTAAATCTCACTCACTATATGAAAAAAGTTCACATATGCAACACTGCTTTCTGAATATATACTATTAAATTATTTATTTGAGGTGGATTCGCAAATCCACCGCGATGTTACACTGAGGGGCTGAGCTGAGAGCCGCGATGAGGTCGCAACTCCTATCACGAGAAAAAAATAATAATTAATGCTTCAAAGTTCCATTACTTGATGTCGACCCCAGGGACCCCATCCCCTGGGGCCTGGCCATTTTTTATAAATAGAAAAAAGGGGCTTGGCCAATCCTTTATTTTTTTTCTTTTTAAAATGGGAGTTGGGCCAAATAGCCCCCCTCCCCAGGCCAATTTCGGCCCGGGAACCCCATCCCCTGGGGCCCGGCAAAAACTTTATTTATGGAAATGGGGGCCACACGGGACCCCCTTCCCTGGGCCAATTATGGCCCCGGGGACCCTATCCCCCGGTGCCAATCTTGTCTTTAAAAAAAAAAAAAAAACAGGGGGGGGCAAGTGACCCCTTTCTGTGCCATTTTTGGCCCCGGGGACCCCATCCCTGGAGCATGGCCTCATGTTGGGGACCGCGGGGGAGCCCCAATGCCCCCGCGGTCCCTGCCAGCTCCCCGCCTCCTGCGGGAGCCGGCATTGCTTTTGGAAAAAGGGAGCTACTGACATGCAGCTCCCTTTGCCCAAAAGCAATACTGCTTCGCTTCATGGAAGCAAGAGCAGTTTTCCCCCGGGGCTTCTTTTTTTAAAAATAATATACCTGTGTGGGGGCTCGAGCCCCCCCACACACCCCGGGGACCGCCACCTCCCCGGGGCACAAAAAAAAAATGCTAATTTGGGGGTCCGGAACAGACCCCCGAGCCCCCAGGACCACCACCTCCCGGGGGCTGTGCATGTGACAGGAGGGGGGCCACGCGGCCCCCCTCCTGGAGCCTGTGGTGGCCCTGGGGACCACCACCCCCCAGGGCCGGCTCCTGCAGTGTCCCGGGGTGCCGACCCCCAGGACACTGTAGTTTGCTATGACAGGACGGGAGCCTCGTGGCTCCCGTCCTGTCATAGCAAACTGCTATGCAGATTGCTTTTCCACACGGGGAGCTGCATCTTAGCAGCTCCCCATGTGGAAAAGCAATGCCGGCTCCGCAGGAAGCGGGGAGCCGGCGGGACCGTGGGGGCATTGGGGACCCCCCCACGGTCCCCAATGGAGAGGGCCAGCCCCGGGGATGGGGTCCCCGGGGCTAGTAGTGGCCCGGGAGGGGGCCACGCGGCCCCCATCCCCATAATTAAAAGATTTTCAAAAAATAAATAAAGGCCGCCCCGGGGGATGGGGTCCCCGGGGCCAGTAGAGGCCTCAGGAGGGTGGCCACGCAGCCCCCCTCCATAAACAAAAATATATATTTGGCCATGCCCCGTGGGATGGGGTCCCCGGGGCCGGAATTGGCCACAGGAGGGGGGCCCACGCGGCCCCCTTCCCGGTAATTTTTTTTTTTTTAAATTAAAAAAGGGGTCAAAAAAAGTAAAAAGAAGAGGGGCCACACAGCCCCCCTTCCAAAAAACCAAAAACCCAAAAACACGCGATCGTGCCGAGGCTCCGCCCCCTCCCAGCAACACTCTGCAAACGCGCCCTGTGGCGCGTTTTAAGTTGGGAAATGAATTCCCCTTCAATACTGGGGGTCTTTGGGGGCAACTAGCCCACCAGGAACCTCCAGTATGCCCAGGGGGCTGCGTTGCAGAGTGGTGGTCCCGGCCACGCCCCTTTTTCCCCCGCGCTGCAACGCAGCTCTGTGGCGCTTACTGGAGGTACCTGGTGGGCTAGTTGGACCCCAGGGACCCTCAGGATTCAAGGGGACTTAATCCCCCAACTTAAAACGCGCCACGGGGCGCGTTTGCACAGTGGTGAAGGGAGGGGGCGGGGCTTCAGGTGACATGTGTGCAAACAGGCCCTGTGGCGCGTTTTAAGATGGGGAATTAAATCCCCTTCAATCCTGAGGGTCCCTGGGAGCCAACTAGCCCACCAGGTACCTCCAGTAAGCGCCACGGAGCTGCGTTGCAGAGTGTTGTAAAAAGGGGCGTGGCCTCTGAACACCTCTCTACAACGCAGCTCTCTGGCGCATACTGGAGGTATCTGGTGGGCTAGTTGGCCCCTAGGGTCCCTCGGGATTGAGGAGGAATTAATTCTCCAACTTAAAACGCGCCACAGGGCGTGTTTGCAGACATGTCACCTCAGGCCCCACCCCTTCCTTCACCATTGTGCAAATATTCCTCTAAAATCAGCCGAACAACGAATTCCGATTTACTCACCTGTTATCAGGAGAGACCTCAGTGCTGCATCTTTGAGCCCAGTACTGATCCTGAAAAGTAATTCTAACCGTACTTACCAGTAACTTGAATTTCCTTCCATAGGCTAACATTGACTGGTTTCACTTGGAAATTCTTCTAAGTGTGGAGTTTTGGAACTTTATCATATTCCTCTAAAATCAGCCGAACTACGAATTCCGATTTACTCACCTGTTATCAGGAGAGACCTCAGTGCTGCATCTTTGAGCCCAGTACAGATCCTGAAAAGTAATTCTAACCCTACTTACCAGTAACTTGAATTTCCTTCAATAGGCTAACATTGACTGGTTTCACTTGGAAATTCTTCTAAGTGTGGAGTTTTGGAACTTTATAATATTCCTCTAAAATCAGCCGTACTACGAATTCCGATTTACTCACCTGTTATCAGGAGAGAACCCAGTGCTGCATCTTTTAGCCCAGCACTGACCCTGAAAAGTAATTCTAACCGTACTTACCAGTAACTTGTATTTCCTTCCATAGGAATCCATTGTCTGGTTTTCAGCAGAAAACTTTCAAAGTGTCGATTTTCATAAACTACAAATATTCCTTAAAAATCGCCTGTATGACTTAAACGCATTATTTCAACTGTTTACAGGAGATGCACCAGTGCTGGATCCAGGATCCACCACTGAGTAAGAAAAAGTAACGATAACACTACTTACCTGCTAAGTGAATTTCCTCCCATAGGATAACATTGGTGATTCTATGTGAAAAAGTTTCTAATTGTCAACTTTTAAAATACAATAATATTCCTTAAAAATCACTACTGTCACCAAAACGCTTTTACTCAACTGTTTACAGGAGATGTCCCAGGACTGAATCTAGGATCCAGTCCTGTGGTTAGAAAAAGTAATCCATAAAGTAACTAATTGCATTTAACTAGAAATTCACATTGAGCTCAATGTTGCATTGTGTTTGAAATTGTGTTGCCCATTGCAACAACTGTAACTACTGTACTTAAAAGTCTATTGCCTATTTGCAAAGTATTTAAGCTAAAGTAATTCATTCTGAGAAAGTATATTTTGTAATGTAATGTATAATGTAATTACAATGTAATTTAAAAAATAAAATATCTAAAAATAAATAGTTTAAAAAAATGTAGTAAATCAGTATCAAAAAAATAAATATAACAATTAATACATTTAAAAATTGTCATTTACAAAACCTTTGAAATTCACTGAAAAAAACCATAGGTTTCAGACATGTTATAGTTAGGAATTAGCATTTAAAAAACCTTTGAAATTCACTGAAAAAACCATAGGTTTCAGGCACGTTATAGTTAGAAATTAGCATTTAAAAAACCTTTGAAATTCACTGAAAAAACCATAGGTTTCAGGCACGTTATAGTTAGAAATTAGCATTTAAAAAACCTTACAAATTCACTGAAAAAACCATAGGTTTTAGGGACAGTTATAGTTAGTTGGACATTGCACTCGTACAAAACCCGTGAAATTCCCCCGTTATAGTTAGTTGAGCTAAGTATAACTCGCGCCCCCGCAATACACTTCTGATGACATCACACATTACATCACTCATGACATGGTCAGTGACATCACTCATGACATCTCAAATGACATCACTGACACACATGGCAGCCCTTTCATAGTGCCCTTAGTCATAGTATGTTGTTCAAACCATAGTATCTGGCTCTATGGACATTAGCCTTAAAGTGAATGAAGCTGGGCATGGGGTGTCTGGTAACAATGCACAAATTATTTAACCTTCAGTAGTTCACAGTGATTTTCATTGATCAGAAGCAGCTATTACTACAGAAAATGTTTTAGCCCTCTGGCCTAGATGATGGCAGTGGCCTGGATTAGAAAAATAAGGACATGACAATGGCAAAGGGTACTCAACAGGTTACTAAAGTTTTATTTAATTGTATTAAAACATTTTTATAAAAATGCAGTGTAACTTTTTACTAAAGCTTGTGATTGATTTCTCTAAATTGCGTTACATCAATACAAACAAATGAAAAGTCACAAAACATTTTTTTTTCCCATTCTTTTTCTGTACCCATACAGGTCAATGCCCATCAAAAGAAATCCATCTGGAAGGCCATCGCAAAGAAGGTGCGGACCCTGGGTGTCTTCAGGAGTTGGCAAAAGAGACAGTGGTCACGAAGGCGGGGAAGCGGCTGTCCACTCTGTTTCGGGTGGTGAGACCACGGACACTGATCAACACAGTGGCATGGAGGGCGAAGGGACTGGAACGGAGGCCACAAGCACATCAGCATCTTCAGAGGACTCCACAAGTGACCAGTCCCTAGTGGTGATGGGCCCTACAGGAACTGTACCACCTGCATCCTTGTCCACCACCCAAAGACTCATCTCCACCCTCCCTCTTGCTCCCTCCCAGTTGACCGAGCCCACTCCCCTAGAAGGGCTGGGGTCTCCTTCACCACAGGCACCTCACTCCATGCTCCTGTCACCCCGGCTGTGCTTAGTGAGGAGGCTATTGAACTCTTACACAGCATCTCTGTAAGCTAGACTGCACTCCTGAATGGCATCCATGGTCTTAGTTGCCACATGCAACAAATTGTAGCATACATGGAAGCCATTCATAGCTCTATGTCTGGCCTGCAGAGATTATTTGCAGGACTAGCCTTCTCACTGACCTCAGCCTTACAACCAGCCTAATCTTGTGCCCCAATTCAGGCCCCTTCCTCATCCTAATTCCAAAGTACCACCCCATCCCGAACACACTCACTTCTTTGCAGACACCCACTCCAACATATACATGCAGCACACTCACACACACATAAGCAAAAACACACAAAGAAACACAAGCAAACACCCAAGCAACATATAGACACTATTGGCACCACACCCACAGCCACCACAATCACCACCATGCCCATGCCGACAACCACTACCACACCACACCCACAACCACCACCACCCCAAGCACCATAACCACTACCACACCCATAAGCACCACACCCAATAACATACCCACAAGCACCACCATATCCACAACCACCAGCATACCCAGAAGCACCACCACACCTACCACCACCAGCACACCACAAGCACCACAACCACAAGCACACCCACAAGCACCAGCACACCCACAAGCACCTCAACCATCAGCATACCCACCAGCACACCCACAAGCAACACAAGCACCAACACACCCACAAGTACCACAGCCACACCAACCACCTCCACAGCAGACTCATCCAAACACACACCAACACACAAACAACACCAACCAAACACAAATGCACACACTCACCCAAATACAAAACACCCGAGAAATCACACACATCTATACATACACCAGACCTACATGCAACTGCAACACATACACCCACATTCACCACAACCACACCAACCACCTCAACAGCACACTCATCCAAACCAACACAAGCACACCTACACACAAAACAACACCCACCACACACAAACACACACACTCACCCGAATACATAACCCCCTGAGAAACCACACACATCCAAACATACACAAAGTCCACATGCAACTGCAAAACTTATACGCACAGGCACCCAAACCACATCAACCACCTCAACAGCAAACTCATCCAGACCAACACCCTCACACACAAGCACAAATGCACATGCCAAACACAAATGCAAACACTCACCTGAACACCATAAACCTGCCAAGAAACAAACACCCAAACATATGCAACATACACCAGACCCACATGCAACTGCAAAGCCAACAGACACACGCACATCACACACTACAGCTCCTTCTACCTCCTAAACCTAAACCTCTCCCACCCCTCCTACCCAAATTCCTCCTGCATTTATGTCTTGCCTGGCCATAACCCTTGTCACACCCAAATCCACCCTTCCCAAGAAAGATCCTTGAGGTGCCTGCTCTGTGCCAACTAGATGCCCCTTCCTGTGGAGGTTTCCCCTTTAGCAATCTGTTTAGGAGGCACGTTTGGGGCAACACTCCAACATCATATCTTTGTGACATGCAGTTTTTTATACTGTTATATGTTTTGCAATAAAAATTATTGATTTGAGAGAAGTATCTAATTTCTTAATAAAAAATATTTTAATTTCACCAAGTTGGTCCTGACAATATTTTTCATTTACAATTCTTTGATTCCTAGAGCTGTAAATGATTAAAATGCAATTCACATATTTTAACATACAATTATGACAGAAAATGCAACGGTTTCTTAAAACGTCTAATTTGCAAAATCCATACACTAATAAAAAGAAGATTGTAATGATCATTTACAATTTGTGCAAGTCTTCATCATGATGATGGACACTAACACCACCAAATGGATTTGATTATTTGTACTTGCTAAGTGATGAAAATAAACACATATGCATTACATCTTCAAATAATAATGACACAAATACCATTTAATAAAATACAGGAAATGCACTAGACAAGGGGAAATGTTAAACTGATAAATATATTAATTGATTAAAGTTTGGAACTAACATTGATTTTACAGTTCTTTTAAAACAAATGTTTCACTTTGTCAAGTGCAAGTTCTACATTATATTACATTTTAATTATCCCAATAATGTGTAATGCATATGTTTATGATTTTATAGTTTAGGAACATTAAGTTAACATACCCGTATGGTCAGTTTTTGATTTTTTTAATGATGTCCATTTTTGTGTAAGTGTCCATTATCGTGAAGGCAACTTGCACCAAATTTAAAATGACAATAAAATTATACAGGTGTGTTTCTTAAATTACAACATTACACACATATGCATTACACATTGGTATGTTATTGCTTGTAAGAGAGACTTCAACATGCATGAGTCCAGATCAAATTTAAACAGACAAGCCTAAAGGTTAAAATAGAAGCTTACCTTCGATTCCAGGGACGACAGGGTTGATTTTCTTCGTGGTCAAGTAGCAGAAGCAAAGGCAGGACTTGAACGATTGGCTCCATGATGGAAAAGAAAGTGTGAAACAGAAAGAAGGTAAGTTTCGGCCTTATATCCGTTCCAATCCGCCATCTCAGATGTGAGGGTTTCCCCACCACAGTTAAATCGGCAGGAAGGCACATCATGATTGGCCTGGTGGACAAACTGGCTGTACTCACTCCGGAAGCCGCTTTTGCATATGGTGCCGTTGACGCGGATGAAACAATCTGGCAGAGACAGCGGCACTCCAATGGTCTTTGGTCCATCGACCCGCCAGCATTTATATAGAGCAGGCGGACCACCTACTAAGGGGGACTGAATTCGCAAACATCTAAATCAGGCCCTAAGCAATCAGCATATCAAGGCAAGAGGCTTCAAGGGCCTCTGTCGCCTTTGATATGTGACCCACGGCTTCCCCAGACAAGGGAAATGGCACCCCCCTGTCCTTGGCCCATTTGGCACCAGGACAGGTGGGAAAATTAGCTAGTGAGGAGGCGTGTCCCCCTTTCAGACTAGTGCCTTAACGTGGGCTACCTGATGTGGACATGACTTTAGAAATTACACCATCTTAGTTTTGGTGGAAATAGGCTCTCTGGGTGAGGGTTATGCCCACTTCCCACGGGAAGTGGTCATATAGAGGCTTTAGACACCCTAAAGCTAAGTAGCCCATTGGCTACTACCTGAAACTCCCTGTATTGCCCTTAAATTGAGTATTTAGGTGTCACCCCTGAGACCAGGAACCTAGATTCGAAGTATCAAGAAGAGAAGGACACCGAGAGCTATAAGAAAAAGCGAGAACTGAAGACTGCTGTGGCCTTTCAGCGCCAAACCCTGCCTACTGCACTGAGTCTGGACAATCGCGACCCAGTGACTTGTCCTGCACCTTCCTTGGAGTAAAGAAGCTACTCCCTTGCAGTCCACAGGCACAGAAAATGCAAAGCTCCCCAGCCAGCCCGAGACAGCATCCTCCCAGGAAGATGACCATGTGGTCCTGAATGTCAGATCTGTACCCCCACCAAGGACACCAGGAACAACCGGAGCCGCCCAGGACCAATACTTGGGGTACTAGACCCTTGCAACAAGCAGAGATCACAAGAGTCCAGTCGGGACTCTAACAACTCCAAGACAAAGCAGCTATCGAGGGACATCAGCACCATCAAGACCCACCTCCAGAGTGGCCCAGCTATCCTGATTTTGCACCCTCAACCGGCGAGACCAACAACCCCAAGGTTCCAAGGCACACAGAGCCCAGTCGAGCTTTCTACTCTGCACCTGAGCACCCCAGCCTGGGTACCGATGACCCGATTGTGTTCGATTGCCCCTATGGCCCTTGTGACCAGAGTCCCCTCTTGGAAACTCCTGAACTTGTCCACAAGTCCCTCTCTGCAGCTTGTTTCTAGGTGGCCCCCCTTCCTTCTACCAACGTAGCGCGCACAGCTACCAACACAACCAGCACCTCTGCAACCAGACGCCCCAGGGCAGGTAACGAGTAACTGCTGGTGGTACTTTGGACTCTGGCCATCTATGACCCTAAGTCCCAAAGGAGACCCCCAGAATCCGAACACAAATACCTGTATGCTATACTTGCCTGTTCTCCGATAGGAAGGCATTGTGCGTAAAGACGCATTTAAGTGAACAATTTACTTACCTGCTGAAATTGATATATAAAAAATTACTTACTTGATAACAAAGTTCTTGGTATCAAAATGTATATAAAAATAAGGCGAATTTTTTTGTAATTGGTCTCAGATTTATTCTTGAGTGTGTGTCTTATTTATTGCCTCTGTGAGTGCAACAAATGCTTAGCACTACCCTCTGATATGCCTAACTGCTCACCCACACTACCACAAAAGAGAACATTTGGGTTATCATTTGTGCCTCTGTAAAACAATTGGGGTTTGCCTGGACTCTTTACACAGTGTACCTCTTTTTGGTCCACAATATAAAGAGCCAGCTTCCTACATAAAGGACACAGCCTATTCTGGTGTAAGTGAGGCTGGGTCCAGCTCCTCCCTCCCAACCTGCCAGAATGGCCCATCAAGTCACACCTAAGCTCCCATTGTGTGTGGCTGTCTAGGAGGAATACACAAAGTGCAGCTGTCACCCTCCTCAGACATGTATCAGAGACAGGCAGCAGGCACAAAATGGCTAAAGTAAGAAACTGCCATCTTTCTAAAAGTGTCATTTCAGAACTGCAGTTTAAAATCTGACGTCAGCATAAATTTGGATTTTAAATTGTGATTCCAGAGACACCAGACTTGAAGGGTTTAATGGTTCCCAATTGTAAATGGCACATAAAATGTGAAAAGTAATCCCAATATTATCCTAAAGGCCTTGCAGCAGTGAAAAAAGACTTTGGGAGTTTTTTACTACCAGTACATGTAAAACATAAAAGTACATGTCCTGCCTTTTCAAAATATTGCACTCTGCCCTCTGGGTTGTCCCGGGCCTATCTTAGGGGTGACTTATAAATATAAAAAGGAAAAGTTTGTGCCTGGCTAAAGGTTTATTTTGCCAGGTTGACATGGCAATGTAAACTGCACACACAGGCTCTGCAATGGTAGGGCTGAGGCACGGTTAGAGGGGCTACTTCAGTGGGTGGCACAATCAGTGCTGCAGGCACGCCAGCAGCATTTAAGTTACAGGCCCAGGGGCCCATGTGGTGCACATTACCAGGGACTTAAAGCAAACTAAAAATTACAATTGTGGATGAGCTAATATTACCATTTTTAGGGGAGAGAGCAGAAGCACTTTAGTACTGGTTAGCAGTGGTAAAGTGCACAGAGTCCTAGTACCAGCAAAAGCAAGGTCAGAAAAAGTGGAAGAAGAAGGTAAAAAGTTGATGGGAAGACCATCCTAAGTCTGTCAGGTCTAACAGACTATAATGGCAGAATACCTTTTCCATGAACATAGAATGATTTTGTGGAAATGGTATACCAGGCCTGGGATTCATTCTTGGTTAATCTGGATTGAATCTTGGGTCTGGTAAAAAAAAAAAATACTTCTTACAATTCATATTACAATCAACATTGTAATGATATATGTTAATTAAACAAAGGTAGCTGTAGTCTTTTTTTGTATCTACCGCCATTCTGTCATGATGAAAAAGAGAATGGTGGCACAGAAAACAAAGCAAGTAACAATGAGGCACAGATGAGAAGAGAAAATGGGGTGGGAATTGAGGAACAGCAAGTGGCTTGGATGAGGTGGGAGTAGTTAGGGAGGCTTTAAAAAAAGCAACAGTAGTCTCATTGTGGGTAGGCCAAGCACTAAAAAGGGTTAAAATGCAGAAGGAAAAGGAAAGGACCTGAGGAAGGATTAATGAGAGAATCCCCATTTTAAAAGGAGCCTAAAAAAATAAAGATGTGAGGTCAGGGGAGGGGAGGAGGTCGGTGAGTAAGGGCGCCCCTCCCCCCCTTAAAAAACCTCAATAATAAAGAAAATTACCTAGAAGGGCAATCACTAGGTTGGTTTTGTCAGCCTGGTAAAAAGCCATCCCAGGGAAGAAAATTAGCCAAACGAGGTTTGATGAAAACAATTCATCAGTAGCATTTTTGCCAGGTTGGATTTTCATGAAACACAGAAACAACCATTCCAGACACTATAAATCTGTGCTTCAAGATATCAGCAGCCCTATCTACATCTTTTAAAGTTTTGTGGATACAAGGTTTGTGTTGTTTTTTGTATTTTAATATAATTGTTAGTCTGTTTAGAACATAGAATGTGCATCATTGGATTGCGTGGAACTCTCCTGCGGCAGTTAGATGGAAGAGCTTGCCTACTTGGTTGTGAGCATTATACTTAAGAAATAAATCATCATCCTCTCTCCTGTTGTTGCAATGTCTTAATTGAGGAGCAACTTTTCAGAAAAGCTATTGTATATAAAAGAACCATCATTAGATAAGTCCATCACTGTGGCCAGACCTATAGAGAATACATCTCGCTATGTAAAAGAATTGTATTTGCGGGAGGGAATGTGTAGCTTAAGGGGAGTAGTAAGCTGAAAAGCATGTCTGAGGTGACATGGAAACATGTTATAGAAGTGGCAGTGGAAAGCATGTGGCGGCTTCAAACAATTGGCCAGCTGCCAAGGTCAAATTTTATAAATGTAAAATGTAAAAAAAATAGAAAACTTTTCGTAGGTGTGCAAGTATGAGGCTTCTGATTTTAGAATTAGAGTGAATATGTTGCGTTCCTTTGATGAAAAGGAGAAGTAACTCAAGGATGAATCAGATTCTGCTGATGACATGAAGGTGTAAGTGGTTTGCGATGCATCAGATGAATCTGTCAGAATAAATGCTGTAGTTGAGCTATATCACCATCTGAAATGCTTGGGTGAAATGCGTGGTGTGATAGTTGCAATGTGGGCAGATTTGTACTCACAATATGCTCTGATTGACAGGGATACGTGGAGAAAATTGGGAATGTTGGATTTATTTGAAGCAGATATTGAACCTGTAGGTTGTTGCGATATGAAACTGTCCATTATTGGGTATTTCCAAATGGTGTTATATTCTAAAGGAAAGAGTGCATCTGGCCGGATATATGGTAGAGAAAAGTAAGACTCTGTTGGAATGGAGAAAGCAACGGGCATTGAGTATTGTATTGGATGCCAATAGGAGCAAGCAAGTTTTAGTATTAGCTCAAGGTAAAACACAAAAATGGGTGCAGGAGTTTCCTAAATTGTTTGAAAGAGAACTAGGGTGTCTGAAAAAGTCTGCACATAAGATAATTTTGAAGGAGGGAGCCTTGCTGACTGTGCACGAGCTGAGTAATATATTATTGGCATTAAAAGGTCCCTTAAGAGAAGAATTAGACAGATTGTGTATGAGCAATATTATTGAACCAATAGAATTATCAGAATGGTTAAACCCAATTGTTATAGCCTAGCCTGTAGGGCCAATGGCAAGATTAGGATGTGCTTAGATCTTAGAGATCTTTATGATAGCATATGGGTAAATAGCCATCCTCTACCTAATATTAGTGTGATGTTGGTCAGTGTTAAAGGAGGGTCGTACTATTCCACCATAGCTTTTTAAAATGAGTACCATCCAATATTATTCCCCGACTCAAAACCTTTGCCCTCAATTGTTACTTCGGAATGTGTATTTTAGTTTGTTTGACTGCCCCGTAGACTGGCTTCCACATTGGCAGTCTTCTAACACGTCATGCAGCGATTCGTAGGAGAATTAGTGGGAGTAAGGTTTTTCCAGGACGATGTGTTGGTGTGGGGTTTTGACAAGGAGGGCCATGATGAACTGCTGAGGAAAATACTTAAGATATTAGAGGAAGTTGTAAATTTGCTGTCAGTGAGGTGGAATATGTAAGCCATGCAGTGAGGGAATCAAATGTAAATTTAAATTTATGGAGTCTGTTGAGAAAGCTCCATGTATCCAGGACAAAGATCAACTCAGATCTTTCCCGGGATTGGCAGAATATTGTACCACATTTTGGGAACACTTGTCAGATAGAGTTCAACCCATGAGGGCATTAATGAAGAAGGGTCAAAAGCATGAGTGTTTGATGGAGTGTCAATGTGCATTGGAAGACATCAAAAGGTGCCTTATAAATGCTGTAGAATCTAAATGAAACCTTTTGATTCAGGGGACTGTCTATCTCTTTTACCAGTACATAAGGAAGGGTGTGAAGAAGAGTATGGGAAGTATAGGGTACCAGTTTAAAGGCGACATTGGAAGTTGAGTAGATATAGACATTCGTAATAGATGCAGTGTTGGAAAAGGTTATTGATTTATTGCCAGGGCAGTGGACATCGGATTGTGATGAGATTCCTGAAGTATTGAATTATAAACTGATGTGGCCTGAATTTTTTTATTTGGATGGGATTTTAGGGCGGGAGAAAGGTTTTGGTACCAATGGAACTACAAAAAAGATTATTAATGATGTTACATGAAGGGTACGGAGGAATGGGCTCTCTGAATAGGAAAGTGCAGTTATATTTCTGGTAGCCAACAATGGATCAGGATATAGTGAGATTTGTGAGGGTGTGTGTGGCCTATGCTTACAGTGATAAGACTCATGTGGTGAAGGAGACCACCATTTGTGCCAATACATTTTCCTGAACAGGTGTAGCAGAAAGTGGCAATGGATGCGTGTGTTCCATTTGAACTGACTGGGTGAGGTAACAAAAATGCTGTAGTCCTTATGGATTACTATTTTAGGTGGGGAGAAGTGAGTTTGGTGAGTGAGGTGAAATCTTGGGTGGCGATTGAATTTTGTGAAGAGATATTTCAGAAGGAAAGATATCCTTAGGAAATCATCACGGACAATGGTCCACAGTTCATGTCAGAAGAATTTGAAACATTTGTAGTGCACACAGGAGTGAAACATAACCAGCAATAGGTTAACGATGCAACAATGGCTTTGCAGAGTGATTCAACAGAGTGTTGGGATAAAACATGCAATTGACAGTTCAAAGTGGACTGGTTTGGAGGGAGGATCAAAAAAAGTATATAGAGTTATAGAACAACTCATTCTACGATGGAAAAGACACCTTTTGTATTTTTAGTGAGTCACATACTGTTCTTGAAAGCCGTTCAGATGAGTAAGGGAAGTGGGGAATATTAAAATACCCAGCATTTTTGGTGCAGGTGACCATCAGACAGACGTTATGAGATAGCCATGAAAAAACATCCCACTGCACCCATGCTTCCTTGCAGACTTTTACTAAGCAGAACTAAAAGGTCAACAACACAGGAGCAAAGAGAGATACTGATGAATTAAAGATGAAGAATTTGCACAACCTGAAGAACATATTTCACAAAGAAATAGAGCATGAACATGTGCTTAAGTTTGTCACAAACCAAAAGCATCTTAAATATTGCTTTTATATTAATTAAGCAAACAAAGGGTTACTGTTCCCCTGTTGATGTTAATATATTTTTTTATTGTTTAATTAAGTTAAGGAAATTGTTGCATGAAACATTTTTAATGTTTAGTGAAAAATTCTGAGATTTTAAATTGACAGTTTGAATTTTCGGTTCATGTACCGAACAGACAAGCTCTTCAGGTGCCTGTAAACTGGGCATGACCTGATGGTAGACCTTGAAAGTACAAAACAAGTGATATCCCTATCTATAAAGCTACGTTTTGCTCAGTACATAAAAGGGAATGTGCGACACACTAGTGTTCAAATAATTGCTACAACTATTGTTATGTGTCAGAGTGGATATGGGCCACAGATTACAGAGATACTGCTCCATTCAAAAACATTCTTCCGTTGTGTTTAAAAAAAATGTACAAAGGTATGCCGTCTCAGCTTGTTCTATTGAGAAAGTAGGGGAAATATATTTAACCCTTATTTCATTCAATTCCAAATCTCGGAAAGTGACAAACATTCATTTCTATTTCGGAGGGCTCTATGTAGCATTATTGTGTATCAAAATATCGTCGACCTGAAAAATATGGAGTGCAGAATATCGATTTTCAGAATAGATAAATGTATAGATTTACTATTTTACACATATACATATTTCAGTGAATTTCAAAGGTTTTTTAAATGCTAATTACTAACTATAAAGTCTCTGAAACCTATGGTTTTTTCAGTGAATTTCTAATGTTTTTTAAATGCTAATTTCTAACTATAATGTCCCTGAAACCTCTGTTTTTTTCAGTGTATATATATATATTCACTGAAAAAACCATAGGTTTCAGGCACGTTATAGTTAGAAATTAGCATTTAAAAAACCTTAGAAATTCACTGAAAAAACCATAGGTTTCAGGGGCGTTATAGTTAGTTGGGCATTTCATTCGTACAAAACCCGTGAAGTTCCCCCGTTATAGTTAGTTCAGCTAACTATAACTTGCGCCCCCGCAATGCACTGCTGATGACGTCACATATTACATCACTCATGACATGCTCAGCTCCCCTTGTGGAAAAGCAATCTGCTTTGCTTCATTTCCCTGCTCTCGCTTCAATGAAGCAAAGCAGTTTGCAATGACAGGGGTTTGCTGCGAGGCTCCAGCCCTGTCATTGCAAGCAGCAGTGTCCCGGGGGTGGGCACCCCGGGACACTGCAGGAGCCGGCCCTGGGGGGTGGTGCCCCCCGCAACTCATTAATCAAGCCCCGGGTAGGTGGCGGTCTCCGGGGCAGTGTGGGGGGGATTGGGGCCCCCCCGCACTTTTTTTTTCACTGATCCCGGGACTTGGCCCACCCGGGGTCTAATTTTTTTTGTTTTGCGGCCGGATCCGCGAATCCGGCGCGCATTTTGCCGATTTAAAAAAAAAAAGAAGCTTTTTTGGGCCCTGGGGGTCCTTGTGGGACCCCCTAAGCAGGCCTAGGGGGTCAGGGTGTTTCTACCCTGCCCCCTTTTCTTTTTTTTCGCGTTTCTTTTTCTCTTTTCTTGTGACTCGGTTACCGAGTCACAAGATGGCTGCCAACACTTCCTGGTTTGAATTGTTGACAGCCAATTAGCATGAAGCTTGTGGTCGGGAGGGTGCGCGGATCCACCGCGGCCATAGATATCGAAACTATTATTTTTTTAATTTCTCAGCAGCTACTGAACGGATTTACACCATTTTTAAAAACTTCGCTTTCTGAACCAAGCACTACCTTTTTGCCAAATTTGGGATAAATCCGTTCAGTAGTTTCGGCTGTAGCCTTGCATAAAGTTTCCTATGGGAAATTGATTTTCTGACTCTTATTATTTGAATTTCTCTGGAATTACTGAACGGATTTACACCATTTAAACAAAAGGGCACTTTCTGAACCAAGCACTACCTTTTTGCCAAATTTGGTGTAATTCCGTTCAGCAGTTCGGGCTGTAGCCGTGGCTAAAATTTCCTATGGGAATTAACATGGGGAAAACACGTTTTGGGACCCCCCTTTTTTCTCGGCCCCCGCTTGGCGAATCACCCTGAAACTTTCAAGACAGGAGCTGACCGGAGCGCCCCACTAGTTTTGAAAATTTCGCGATGATTTGTCATCCGGCGCCAAAGTTATTGGGAAAAGAATGTTACAAATTTCCTATGGATAATAGGTCCTAACTATAACTATCTACTGGCGACCGCCAGTAGATAATATATATATATATACATATATATATATATATATATTATCACACAATCAGCTAATACCAATACATTGTGTTATTAAGGCATGCACTGTATTACAACGCTTTGTAAAGGGCAACACATTTTCGTGCTTGCGGGGTACATGCATGCATTGTAAGCGCATATGTGATAAGTCTGATATTCATATAATGTACATAGTGCAGAGCAACATTCCTGTCGATTAAGCCATACATGAGGGTTTTTTTTTACATAGTACACATTCTGAACTGAAATTCTTCGAAGTCATCTTGGATCAGACGCTCAATTAAATTGAGGCACATTAAAGTCAAATGATTTGTGTAA
The DNA here is from genome assembly GCA_963921515.1 of Calotriton arnoldi. Classification (NCBI taxonomy): domain Eukaryota; kingdom Metazoa; phylum Chordata; class Amphibia; order Caudata; family Salamandridae; genus Calotriton; species Calotriton arnoldi. The sequence continues at coordinate 183,120 of CAWUFW010016281.1, forward strand.
GATCGCTTAATTGGCTGACGTGGGGATGCCGGGAAATAGAACGAAGATTCCAAGTCACACATTGCGCATTTCAGCCACTGGATTCATGTCTTCTTCTTTGTCTCGTTTTTACCACCAAAGGATAATGCTGTGTGTTTCATGGCCTACAATAGTACACTATATTCAAGAAAAACTTGTATGCAGATTTTCTCTGAAATGATCTATGTATAAAATGTCTTTCATGAAGAAAGTAGAGAGGCACCAGAGGCAGACGTTTTATATATGGGCGCGGGGAACACAGCTCTTGCAAGCCGAACTATTCAGGAATTCAACTAAATCCAATGTCCTCTTGGGAGCCATGAAGAATGTCAGCTCTAAGTCCATCCTACGCATCTGGTTGCATTCTAACTTTCAAGTGCTCAGAAATGTTCATTGCTTTGTGCGTTTTCTTTCTGTTCCAAAGCGCTGAAGAGGCCTGGGCGACCTGTGGTGCTCTGTAAAACTGTACTAAATGGTATGGACCCGAGGCCCTGGTTCCTGTGGTGCTGAAGAGGCTTGTAAGGTGATGCTCCGGAGCGCAGCCCTCCCTATAGAGCTGCCTTCCTTTATGTTGAGATGCAGGGGCTGGTGCCGGAAACCAGCAGTGTTTTTTTTGTTCTTATCTACCGCAGGTCGGGTTGCTTATTGTTGTGCAGAAGGCAGGCGAGTGAGTCCAGGGCTTGTGTATTTCCCTCAGATCCCAGGCCCTGTTTGCTGTAGGTTGAAGAGTTTTGTCCAGGGGTGTGAATGAGCTGTATGGAGAACATGTGACGCATTTCCAGTTTGGATGGATAAGGGCTACTAGTCTATTTCTTGTGGACCCCAGACCCTGCTTCCTGTGGTATTTCATGGGTTGGCGAGCAGAGATTCCGGGTGTTTTCTTCTATGAGGTCTCACGTCCATTTTTCTTGTTGTGAAGGAGTGGTGTGCTTTTTTTCACGAGGGTATGCACCCCTGGCTGCGTCCGGGTTGGCAGCAGGGGCCTCTGGGTACATTCGTACCATGGCCATTCTCAGGCACGGAGTGACCTTGAGCGGTTTGACTTGGCAGGGATGGGCAGCCAGACACTGGCAGCAGTGCCAATACCGCCCTCTCCCATGCCAGCCTGGGAAACTCTGCTCTAAGAGAAGGGTCGGATTACTCGGATACAGGGTAGACACTGGCACCTGCTCTGGTCCAGCTGATGGCAGGAGCCTCGTACACCCCAGCACTCGATGCCCACTTACCAATAGCACGCTGCCCCAAAAGTCACATTGCAATACATACAGTACCCCTAAAAAACACACACCTAGCAGAGATGAAGCCCAAATTCGCACACGACCTCCGTGCACGGCGCACTACTACAATTAATTCACTACCACTAATCTACACTGTTGGATACAACATTGCCTCACTAAACAAAGAACCCTATCATACGATAGAGCCCCAATTTGCAAACTAACGTTAGGACAACACCAATTCCATGTGCAAAAATACCTCAGGACACACCGTTACACAAGACACACATAAACACACTCTAATAACACACACGGAGCCCAGCACGGTTCACGGATACAAACTCTACCTCAATTTCAAACTGTACCCGTGTAACATGCAGTCCAGTTACAAAGCATTCCCTGAAACACACATATCCACAAAAAAAGACACAGTGCCGCAAAACACAGTACCCCATTACACAAACTGACACTTATGAATACACTAGCCCAAAGCTCACAGCCACCAATTCACTCTTGGCAAGCACAACAGCCTTCGCGCGCTGTAGCCAATATATACCCATTATCTCACTATACACACCATCGCAACATAAATACCATCGTAAAATACACATGATAACCAAATACACACAGGGGGCATACTTTGACTAAAATGCAAACTAGCCGAATACACACACTCACCACTCAGGCAGACTTATTACCCAACACTACCCAAATCGCCGGCTCACCTCTTGTGCCCATCTGTCTCGAGACAGGCGTGCTCTCTCTGCCGGTGCAATTTCCCCGAGGGCACAGCGGCTCCACCGGTGCCAACTCTCCGTCAGAACAGTGCCTCAACTAGTGGAGTCTCTCACAGGTGCTATCTTTGAACTGGTCCAGTGTTTCCATTCAGCTTGTACAGCCTCTGCTCTGTTGGTGGTGCCTCTCTCCCGATGCAGTCAGCCTCTTCACTTGCGCAAAGTTTCCACTTATTTAGTCTCTTTGCAGCCGCGCTGTCTCTCTACGAGTACAGTCTCATGTGCTGGATCTCTCTAAACGCGGTCTCTAAGGCTGCAGCTTTTATTTGAGGGCACCTTCTCCATGAGTGTTTTTGGTGCGCGGTCTCACAATCTCACACAGGAAGCCAAATCTATAAACATATGAGGACAGACCAGAAATATTTCAGAGTTAGGATAATCTGGCATGCCCCCGGGACCTTGCCTACCCGGTGGCTTAAGTACAACGAAGCGCGGCAGCCCGCGCTTTGTTTTTTTTAATTTTCTCGGCCGGATTTGCGCACCCAGCGTGAATTCAGCTGATTTTTAAAAAAACAATAATGATTTTTTGGGCCCTGGGGGTCCTTGTGGGACCCCCTGAGCAGGCCTAGGGGGTCAGGGTGTTTGTACCCTGCCCCCTTTTCTTATTTTTCAACCTTTTTTCCACTGTTTTCTTGCGACTCGGTTACCGAGTCACAAGATGGCTGCCAACACTTCCTGGATTGGAATGTTGGCAGCCAATCAGAATTGAGCTCGTGCTCGGGAGGGGTCGCGAATCCTCCTCGGTGCTCAGATATCGATATTTTTTCTTTTTTGAATTTCTCAGGAACTACTGAACGGATTCACACCATTTAACAAAAAGGGCTCTTTTTGAACCAAGCCCTATCTTTCTGCCAAATTTGGTGTAATTCCGTTCAGCAGTTCGGGCTGTAGCTTTGTCTAAAGTTTACTATGGAAAATTACATGGGGAAAATGCATTTTGGAACCCCCCTCTTTTCTCAGCCCCCGCTTTTCGAATCACCCCAAAACTTTCAAGACAGGAGCTGACCGGAGCGCCCCACTAGTTTTGAAAATTTCGCGAAGATTCGTCAAACGACGTCAAAGTTATTGGGAAAAAAAAATGCGTTTCCTATGGAAACTAGGTCCTAACTATAACTACCTACTGGCGACCGCCAGTAGGTAATATATATATTTATATTATCTACTGGCAGTCGCCAGTAGATAGTTATAGTTAGGACCTATTATCCATAGGAAATTCATAACATTCTATTCCCAATAACTTTGGCGTCGTTTGACGAATCATCGCGAAATTTTCAAAACTAGTGGGGCGCTCCGCGCTTCGTGTTTAATTGGCCCCCGGGTGGACCAAGTCACGGGGGCATGCAGGGTTAATGTAAATTTATGTGGGGGGCCTCTAAGGCCCCCCCAAGCCCCGGGGACTGCCACCCCCCGGAGCTTTGAATTAAAATGGTGCGGGAGGGCTCTCGGCGCTTTTTGGAGGTACATGGTGGGCTAGTTGGACTCCAGGGACCCTCAGGATTCAAGGGGACTTAATCCCCCAACTTAAAACTCACCACGGGGCGCGTTTGAACAGTGGTGAACGGAGGGGGCGGGGCTTCAGGTGACATGTGTGCAAACAGGCCCTGTGGCGCGTTTTAAGATGGGGAATAAACTCCCCTTCAATCCTGAGGGTCCCTGGGGGACAACTAGCCCACCAGGTACGTCCAGAAAGTGCCACAGAGCTGCGTTGCAGAGAGGTGTAAAAAGGGGCGTGGCCTCTGAACACCTCTCTGCAACACAGCTCCCTGGCGCATACTGGAGGTACAGGGTGGGCTAGTTGGACCCCAGGGACCCTCATGATTCAAGGGGACTTAATACCCCAACTTAAAACGCGCCACGGGCGCGTTTGCACAGTGGTGAAGGGAAGGGGCAGGGCTTCAGGTGACATGTGTGCAAACATGCCCCGTGGCGCATTTTAAGATGGGGAATTAAATCCCCTTCAATCCTGAGGGTCACTGGGGGCCAACTAGCCCACCAGATACGTCTATAAAGCGCCACAGAGCTGCGTTGCAGAGAGGTGCAAAAAGGGGCGTGGCCTCTGAACACCTCTCTGCAACGCAGCTCTCTGGCGCATACTGGAGGTACCTGGTGGGCTAGTTGGCCCCTAGGGACCCTCGGGATTGAGGAGGAATTAATTCTCCAACTTAAAACTTGCCACAGGGCGTGTTTGCAGACATGTCACCTCAGGCCCCACCCCATTCCTTCACCATTGTGCAAATATTCCTCTAAAATCAGCCGAACTACGAATTCCGATTTACTAACCTGTTATCAGGAGAGACCTCAGTGCTACATCTTTGAACCCAGTACAGATCCTGAAAAGTAATTCTAACCGTACTTACCAGTAACTTGAATTTCCTTCCATAGGCTAACATTGACTGGTTTCACTTGGAAATTCTTCTAAGTGTGGAGTTTTGGAACTTTATAATATTCCTCTAAAATCAGCTGAACTACGAATTCCAATTTACTCACCTGTTATCAGGAGAGACCTCAGTGCTGCATCTTTGAGCCCAGTACTGATCCTGAAAAGTAATTTTAACCGTACTTACCAGTAACTTGTACTTCAATCCATAGGAATCCATTGTCTGGTTTTCAGCAGAAAAGTTTCAAAGTGTCGATTTTCACAAACTACAAATATTCCTTAAAAATCGCCTGTATGACTTAAACGCATTCTTTCAACTGTTTACAGGAGATGCACCAGTGCTGGATCCAGGATCCACCACTGAGTAAGAAAAAGTAACGATAACACTACTTACCTGCTAAGTGAATTTCCTCCCATAGGATAACATTGGTGATTCTATATGAAAAAGTTTCTAATTGTCAACTTTTAAAATACAATAATATTCCTTAAAAATCACTACTGTAACCAAAACGCTTTTACTCAACTGTTTACAGGAGATGTCCCAGGACTGAATCTAGGATCCAGTCCTGTGGTTAGAAAAGTAATCCATAAAGTAACTAATTGCATTTAACTAGAAATTCACATTGAGCTCAATGTTGCATTGTGTTTGAAATTGTGTTGCCCATTGCAACTGTAACTACTGTACTTAAAAGTCTATTGCCTATTTGCAAAGTATTTAAGCTAAAGTAATTCATTCTGAGAAAGTATATTTTGTAATGTAATGTATAATGTAATTACAATGTAATTTAAAAAATAAAATATCTAAAAATAAATAGTTTAAAAAATGTAGTAAATCAGTATCAAAAAAATAAATATAACAATTAATACATTTAAAAATTGTCATTTACAAAACCTTTGAAATTCACTGAAAAAAACCATAGGTTTCAGACATGTTATAGTTAGGAATTAGCATTTAAAAAACCTTTCAAATTCACTGAAAAAACCATAGGTTTCAGGCACGTTATAGTTAGAAATTAACATTTAAAAAACCTTTGAAATTCACTGAAAAAACCATAGGTTTCAGACACGTTATAGTTAGAAATTAGCATTTAAAAAACCTTTGAAATTCACTGAAAAAACCATAGGTTTTAGGGACAGTTATAGTTAGTTGGACATTTCACTCGTACAAAACCCGTGAAATTCCCCCGTTATAGTTAGTTCAGCTAACTATAACTCGCGCCCCCGCAATGCACTGCTGATGACGTCACATTTTACATCACTCATGACATGGTCAGTGACATCACTGATGACATCTCAAATGACATCACTGATGACATCACTGATGACATCATCCACGTGATAATCTGATGCACCTCCTCACACCCTAATATAACCTTTGATACACCCACTCTAAATTACAGACTGCCATTCGCAAAACCATAGACACTCCAACACCAATAACTACATTCCCACTCACTGATTCTTAGGTCTACACACACACATCCACTCACTCACCCGGACAGTCACTCATACTTACGGTCACTCAGTACAGGACTATCATATGCACTCATACTCCTATATAGACACTCAAACACCGCCACTCATCCATAGAGGTACTCACACACCTAGTCAGTCATGCAAATAATTAAACACACTGCCATTTACTCACCTATACAGTTATACACCCACCAGCTCACTTATTCATACAAATACTAGCACATTCTTACGCTCTTATACAATCACTGCTACAAGCACACACTCATCCATACAGTCACTCTCACAATCACACACTCTCGCTTATAGCTATTTATATACTCCAACACACATATATACTGCCTTTCACATATGTAGTTACTCACACATGTACCACTGGGACATACATTCACTCACTAACACACTCTTACACACACTTACCCACCCATACAGTCTATCACAGATGCACTCTTGAAACCATCCACCCAGTGAATCACCCACTCACACATCTATGCACAGAGTCGCACACACCCCACCCACACAAACACTCAGGCACCCATACAGATACTCAGAGAACCAATCAATAACTCATATAGACACTCATGTAGCTATTCCCAAACCCATGCAGCCACTTACACAGCAACAGACAGACGGATACAGACATTCACCCAGTTTAGTCACTAACCCATGCATTCAGTAAGATACGTCTAATCACTCACTTATAGAGTTAGTCACGCACCTACTAAATCATCCATACAGACACTTATACACCCACTCATTCTTCAATACGCCTTTCCCAATATATATTAAAAATATTTAAACTTTACAGAAACACACAGTCACTGGATGATGTCATCAGTGATGTCATTTGAGATGTCATCAGTGATGTCATCAGTGATGTCACTGACCATGTCATGAGTGATGTAATATGTGACGTCATCAGCAGTGCATTGCGGGGGTGCGAGTTATAGTTAGCTGAACTAACTATAACGGGGGAATTTCACGGGTATTGTACGAGTGAAATGTCCAACTAACTATAACTGTCCCTAAAACCTATGGTTTTTTCAGTGAATTTCAAAGGTTTTTTAAATGCTAATTTCTAACTATAAAGTGTCTGAAACCTATGGTTTTTTCAGTTAATATATATATATATATATATATATTCACTGAAAAAACCATAGGTTTTAGGGACAGTTATAGTTAGTTGGACATTGCACTCGTACAAAACCCGTGAAATTCCCCCGTTATAGTTAGTCCAGCTAACTATAACTCGCGCCCCCGCAATGCACTGCTGATGACGTCACATATTACATCACTCATGACATGGTCAGTGACATCACTGATGACATCACTGATGACATCTCAAATGACATCACTGATGACATCACTGATGACATCATCCAGTGACTGTGTGTTTCTGTAAAGTTTAAATATTTTTAATATATATAGGAAAAGACGTATTGAAGAATGAGTGGGTGTGTAAGTGTCTGTATGGATGATTTAGTAGGTGCGTGACTGACACTATAAGTGAGTGATTTAACGTATCTTACTGAATGCATGGGTTAGTGACTAAACTGGGTGAATGTCTGTATCCGTCTGTCTGTTGCTGTGTAAGTGGCTGCATGTGTTTGTGAATAGCTACATGAGTGTCTATATGAGTTATTGAATGCTTGTCTGAGTATCTGTATGGGTGCCTGAGTGTTTGTGTGGGAGGGGTGTGTGCAACTCTGTGCATAGATGTGTGAGTGGGTGATTCACTGGGTGGATGGTTTCAAGAGTGCAACTGTGATAACCTGTATGGGTGGGTAATGTGTGTAAGTGTCATGGTTTCGGGGTTCCCTGCCTTCCAACTTTCCGCAGCGTGTTTGCCTTTCGCGCATGCGGAGTCAGATTCCTCACTTCCGGGTGGCAGACGGGTTGCAGTCTAGCTTCCGAGATCGGAAGCCGCCACTACGTCACTCAGCGCTTCCGGGGAAACCGCATAAACCACAGCGGTTCCCGCCGGTCCAGCGCTTTTGATTAATGCCTACACCTTGCTGCGGATGCCTGCTTCAGAACCGGACTTTCAACAGGTATTTTCCGAGGCCGCGCTGGAGCGCTATTTGTAATTCCTGATTTGCCGCGCTGAGCGCTATTAGTGATCCTTGACACGCCGCGCTGGAGCGCTAATTGTAATTCCTGACTCGCCGCGCTGGAGCGCTGTTTGTTGTTTCATTACTGATTTCTTTACCTTATCGCGCAGGAGCGCTTGCTGGTTTTCCTTTTTGTTTCTCCACTGGAGCGCTAGACTGTTGCTTGCCTATCTGCACCATAGCGCTTGCTAGACTTCCTTCTTCACCGCGCAGGTGCGCTTGTCATTTACCTTTTCTCATTACTTTGGAGCACTGCTAAGACGGTGCTACTCACCTTGTGGAGCTATTTGTGTTCCCCTGAACTGCAGCACAGGATTGCTACATCTGGCTTCTGTTGCCATAAATAACTACTCCATGCCAGGGGCTTCCTTTTCACCAGGTAAAATCTGATCCGTATGTGTGTAAAAGGCAAACCTAGAGAGGTATTATTTATGTGGTTATAAAACAGGTCTCCCTTGTCTTTCTTTCACCAGCCAGAGTTGATGGTCCTTCCCCAACCTGAGGGTGGTTCTCTTCTGATCTGTTGGACGCCATCCCCGTTACCTTTAGCTTCCTTCCCCGGTCCCATCCTCATCCCGGTTGGTGTACACTCCGTGACAGGGGTAAGGTGGGTAAGGGGACGATAGCTCATGTCGTCTCTGTGAGAATACTTCGCAAGCCACAGGTAAGCCTTGTGGGGTACTTGACAGAATCAAAAGCCCAAGTGTTTTATCTCACCCGGACGACATGAGTAATCCCGAGATCTCCTTGCAGGACATAGCGGCCATGCTTACGAGTATGCAGGCAGAAAACCTCAGCCTACGCCATGATATGACGGCCTTACAGGGTCTGGTGGCGGCTGGGGCATCAGGTCCCTGGGGTCCTTCTCCCTCTTCCAAGGCTAGGCAGGAAGGGATACTACGACCTCCCTTGTTTACCTTTGGGGGCCCTTCCTCCGCTTCCAACCAGGACCATGCCATACAGGTGATAGCACCCCATTCAGTACAGCTAGCACCGCCCGAACGCTTTTATGGTGACAGTACCAAGTACAGCGTCTTTCTCCACCAGTGTCAGCTACACTTCATGGCCAGAGCAACTGCTTTCCCAGACGACGCATCCAAGGTCGCCTTCATACTATCCTACATGGGGGGCGATGCCGCCCTGTGGTCCATATCCTTGGTGGAAAATGACGACCCCATGCTGTACAACCTAACCATGTTCAAAGAGACAATGCGACGGATGTTCGCCAGACACACCTTCGTACAAGCCGCAGATAATGAGCTGCTGAATTTAAAACAAGGGAACACCGACCTGCTCCATTACATCACGACATTCAGCAGACTCGTCATCGAGGCCCATTGGCCCGAGTCCAAGAAGGTGTCCGTATTCTACAGGGGTCTGCGGGATGAGCTGAAGGATCTGATCTCACAGATTTCCGACCCCCCGGAGGATATAGGACCGTTCATCGATCTGGTGGTCAAAATGAACTTCAGAGTACAGGAGCGAAAAACCGAAAAGGCCAAAGGAGGCGACAACCGGTTATTATCCTTCAAGGATAGAACCAAGGATGAACCAGCTCCGACCTGTGATGTACCCGAACCTATGCAAATAGGTGGCATACGGGGTCCTCTTACTAGCGAGGAAAGAGAGAAGCGAAGGAAACTGAACCAGTGTTTATACTGTGGTAAGATCGGACACTTCATCAGGGAATGCCCAGTAAAGCCTACAAGAGTACGAGGAAGGAGACCCTTCGCGTTACCCGTATCCAAAGGTGATAAGCCGGGAAACGGAGAAACCCAGTAGACAGTGGGGTCCGGCTACTGGGTTCGTCGGCCTGCAAAACAGCGACCCCTGCCTTTTCCCGTGGCATCCGTCATCTGGGTGTTGACGTGGTACTGCGAGCACGATCAGGCCAGACATGGCAGGTGACGGCTCTTCTCGATTCTGGAGCCACTGGCAATTTCATCGACACCCAGTACTCGAAGGACTTGGGTATAACCATTATACCCAAGGCAAAACCAGAGGCGGTTAAGGCAGTGGATGGTACGGACCTTACCTCCGGTCTCATCCGGTATCAAACAGAGGACATGGTGATGACATTTGTAAACAACCACACGGAAACCATCTGCTTTGACGTCATCGATGCACCCCAGTTCAGAGTAATATTGGGTCTTCCATGGCTAATGAACCACAACCCACGGATCGATTGGGTATCCAGGATCATTACTCTAGAATCAGAGTATTGTAACACTTTCTGTTACACTCAAGACAAGTCCTTCAGTGACCGGATAATACAGGCCCACTCTCTACCTTTGATGGGAATGGGTGCGGTAACCCAGGACAACGTACCAGAGGCATACCTTGACATAGCGGCTGTGTTCGACAAGAAGGGTGCCAGTATCCTTCCTCCTCATCGCTCGTTCGACTGCAGGATAGACCTCATTCCGGGTTCCACGCTACCTTGTAGTCGGATATATTCCCTCACCGAAAAAGAGAACGAGCATCTACGCTCCTACTTGGACGAATACTTGCAGAATGGGTTCATACGCCATTCCAGGTCTCCGGTGTCCTCTCCTCTTTTTTTGTGGCCAAGAAGGAGGGAGATCTAAGGACCTGTATTGACTTCAGAGCTATGAACGCCATTACCGTGAAAAACAGGTATCCCCTGCCGTTGATTTCTAACTTACTGGACCAAGTAAAAACGCCTCCATATACACCAAGTTAGACCTGCGGGGGGCATATCATCTCGTCCGAGTCCGGAAGGGTGATGAATGGAAGACCGCATTCCGGACTAGGTTCGGTCTCTTCGAGTATCAGGTCATGCCTTTCGGACTCTGCAACGCCCCCGCAGCGTTCCAGTACTTCATCGATGCGGTGCTCAGGGACTATATTGACGTCTTCTGTATAGTGTATATCGATGATATACTGATATATTCACATACTATTTCAGAACATGTCCAACACGTACGTACCATCCTCCAGCAGCTGGAACGACATCACTTATATGTAAAACTAGAGAAAAGCGTGTTCCACACCACAGCGGTCGAATTCCTGGGACACATCATTACTCCTGCCGGGATCCAAATGGATGACAAAAAGGTGGAGGCCATACTACAATGGCCATCTCCCACCACCGTGAAAGGAGTCCAGAGGTTCTTGGGGTTTTCCAACTATTATCGCCGCTTTATTACGGGCTTTTCCAGGATTGTTACCCCCATCACTCGATTGCTACGTAAGGGTGTCATCTATTCCTGGGACTCGGAAGCCGAACACGCCTTCCAAGAACTAAAGAGGAGGTTCACCACAGCTCCCATTCTGATACACCCCGATTCAGAGCTGCCGTTCATAGTGGAAGCCGATGCCTCGCAAGAAGCTCTGGGGGGTGTGTTGTCACAAAGAAACGTCGGAACGGGTCTCCTTCATCCCGTGGCGTTCTATTCCAGGAAGCTACAACCAGCCGAACGCAATTATACCGTCTCAGACCGAGAGCTCCTGGCCATCAAAACTGCGTTCGAAGAATGGCGTCATTATCTGAAGGACGCCAAGCATTCCGTGACTATCTACACTGATCACAGGAATCTGCAGTTCCTTCGCTCAGCCCGTGCCCTTACATCCCGGCAACTGCGCTGGACTCTATTTTTTAATGAGTTCGACTTTACCATCACGTACCGACCTGGTAGGGAGAACGCCAAGGCCGACGCACTTTCTCGTTTGGAGGAAACCGACGAATCCATGTCCACCCCTGAGCCGGTATCTATACTTCCTGAGCATCATTTTCAGGGGGCGGTTCTGTCCTCTGAGTTCCTTACCCAGTTACAGAAGGACACAGACCAAACTGACCCAGCGGCCTTAGCAGAAAACCAAAAAGGAATAACCACACAGAACGGGTTCCTGTACAAAGATGACAAGTATTACCTGCCGTTGGTGTCTCGCCAACAGCAAGCATTGTACATGTGTCATGATCACGTCCTGTCCAACCACCCAGGATGCCACAAGACCACAGAACTACTGCAACGACACTTCTGGTGGCCTACTTTGGAAGCAGACGCCAGGGCCTATATAGCTCGCTGTGCGGTGTGTGCCCAAGGAAAAAACATGTCAGTACCCTCAACAGGGCTGTTGCATCCCATTCCGGTTCCTCCCTATCCGTGGCACACCGTTTCCATGGATTTCGTGGTAGAATTACCAACCACTGAAGCTGGTTACACCACTGTTCTTACCATCGTTGACCATCTTTCGAAAATGGCTCATTTCGTACCACTGAAGAAATTGCCTTCGGCGGCGGAGCTGGCACTAGTGTTCCTGCAAAACGTGGTTCGGCTACATGGCATTCCATCTGCAGTGATAACAGACCGGGGTTCGCAATTTGTGTCCCGTTTTTGGAACGAAGTGTGCAGGACCATAGACATGGACGTACGCTTATCCTCCGCATATCACCCCCAGACCGACGGCCAAGCAGAAAGAACTAACCATACCATGGAGCAGTACCTCCGCTGCTTACTACTGGCGGTGGACAGAGAATGGGCCGACGTGCTGTGGATGGTGGAATATGCATATAACAACAACCAACACGCCGCCATCGGTATGTCTCCATTCTTTTGTCTCCAGGGAAGACATCCACGTACAACGGCATGGGAAGAACCCCGGCACAGTCCTCTACCCACGGTTCGAGTCTATCATACCAAGCTTCGCGACCTCTGGCAACAAGCTCGGTTCGAACTGGCCAAAGCCAAAGAATCCTATAAGCAACACGCCGACGACCACCGGAGGAGGGAACCTGATTACAAAAACGGGGACAGGGTATGGCTCTCCATCCGTAACCTCAATGTACACGGGCCTAAAAAACTATTGCCTCGCTTTTTGGGTCCCTACGTTATTGAGAAAGTGATCAACTCTGTGGCTATGAGACTCTCATTACCTCCCCAAATGAGGATACATCCTGTCTTCCATGTGTCCCTTCTCCGTGCTGTTCACCCTGAGTGTTCTGTCTCTTCTCCTCCTTCTCCTGTTCTTAGAGACGAACACCTGGAATATGAGGTCCGAGCTATTCTGGGTTCCCGTCGCACCCGGGGGAGGCTCTTTTATCTGGTTGACTGGAAAGGGTATGGTCCGGAGGAGCGATCTTGGGAGCCCCTGTCCCACGTACGTCACGCTTCCCGATTGGTTCGTGCCTTCCACTTTGGTCACCCCCTTAGCCCTCGTCCTGCCACCCCTGTCTGAACTTTTTGGTTGGGTGGGGGTTCTGTTTTAGGAGGGGGTACTGTCATGGTTCCGGGGGTTCCCTGCCTTCCAACTTTCCGCAGCGTGTTTGCCTTTCGCGCATGCGGAGTCAGATTCCTCACTTCCGGGTGGCAGACGGGTTGCAGTCTAGCTTCCGAGATCGGAAGCCGCCACTACGTCACTCAGCGCTTCCGGGGAAACCGCATAAACCACAGCGGTTCCCGCCGGTCCAGTGCTTTTGATTAATGCCTACACCTTGCTGCGGATGCCTGCTTCAGAACCGGACTTTGCAACAGGTATTTTCCGAGGCCGCGCTGGAGCGCTATTTGTAATTCCTGATTCGCCGCGCTGAGCGCTATTAGTGATCCTTGACACGCCGCGCTGGAGCGCTAATTGTGATTCCTGACTCGCCGCGCTGGAGCGCTGTTTGTTGTTTCATTACTGATTTCTTTACCTTATCGCGCAGGAGCGCTTGCTGGTTTTCCTTTTGTTTCTCCACTGGAGCGCTAGACTGTTGCTTGCCTATCTGCACCATAGCGCTTGCTAGACTTCCTTCTTCACCGCGCAGGTGCGCTTGTCATTTACCTTTTCTCATTACTTTGGAGCACTGCTAAGACGGTGCTACTCACCTTGTGGAGCTATTTGTGTTCCCCTGAACTGCAGCACAGGAGTGCTACATCTGGCTTCTGTTGCCATAAATAACTACTCCACGCCAGGTGCTTCCTTTTCACCAGGTAAAATCTGATCCGTATGTGTGTAAAAGGCAAACCTAGAGAGGGTATTATTTATGTGGTTATAAAACAGGTCTCCCTTGTCTTTCTTTCACCAGCCAGAGTTGATGGTCCTTCCCCAACCTGAGGGTGGTTCTCTTCTGATCTGTTGGACGCCATCCCCGTTACCTTTAGCTTCCTTCCCCGGTCCCATCCTCATCCCGGTTGGTGTACACTCCGTGACAGGGGTAAGGTGGGTAAGGGGACGATAGCTCATGTCGTCTCTGTGAGAATACTTCGCAAGCCACAGGTAAGCCTTGTGGGGTACTTGACAGTAAGAGTGTGTTAGTGAGTGAATGTATGTCCCAGTGGTACATGTGTGAGTAACTACATATGTGAAAGGCAGTATATATGTGTGTTGGAGTATATAAATAGCTATAAGCGAGAGTGAGTGATTGTGATAGTGGCTGTATGGATGAGTGTGTGCTTGTATCAGTGATTGTATAAGAGCGTAAGAATGTGCTACTATTTGTATGAGTAAGTGAGCTGGTGTGTGTATAACTGTATAGGTGAGTAAATGGTAGTGTGTTTAATTATTTGCATGACTGACTAGGTGTGTGAGTACCTCTATGGATGAGTGGCGGTGTTTGAGTGTCTATATAGGAGTATGAGTGCATATGATAGTCCTGTACTGAGTGACCGTAAGTATGAGTGACTGTACGGGTGAGTGAGTGGATGTGTGCGTAGACCTAAGAATCAGTGAGTGGGTATGTAGTTATTGGTGTTGGAGTGTCTATGGTTTTGCGAATGGCAGTCTGTAATTTAGAGTGGGTGTATCAAAGGTTATATTAGAGTGTGAGGAGGTGCATCAGATTATCACGTGGATGATGTCATCAGTGATGTCATTTGAGATGTCATCAGTGATGTCATCAGTGATGTCACTGACCATGTCATGAGTGATGTAATATGTGACGTCATCAGCAGTGCATTGCGGGGGCGCGAGTTATAGTTAGCTGGACTAACTATAACGGGGTAATTTCACGGGTTTTGTACGAGTGCAATGTCCAACAAACTATAACTGTCCCTAAAACCTATGGTTTTTTCAGTGAATTTCAAAGGTTTTTTAAATGCTAATTTGTAACTATAACGTCCCTGAAACCTATGGTTTTTTCAGTGAATTTCAAAGGTTTTTTAAATGCTAATTTGTAACTATAACATGTCTGAAACCTACAGTTTTTTCAGTGAATTTCAAAGGTTTTGTAAATGACAATTTTTAAATGTATTAATTGTTATATACATTTTTTTCATACTGATTTCCAAATTTTTAGAAACAATTTTTTTTTACATATTTTATTTTTTAAATTACATTGTAATTACATTATACATTACATTACAAAAAATACTTTCTCAGAATGAATTACTTTAGTTTAATTACTTTGCACATAGGCAATAGACTTTTAAGTACAGTAGTTACAGTTGTTGCAATGGGCAACACATTTTCAAACACAATGCAACATTCAGCTCAATGTGAATTTCTAGTTAAATGCAATTAGTTACTTTATGGATTACTTTTCTAACCACATTACTGGATCCTAGATTCAGTCCTGGGACATCTCCTGTAAACAGTTGAGTAAAAGCGTTTTGGTTACAGTCGTGATTTTTAAGGAATATTATTGTACTTTAAAAGTTCACACTTAGAAACTTTTCTCATAGAATCACCAATGTTATCCTATGGAAGGAAATTCACTTAGAAGTTAAAAACTGTTATCGTTACTTTTTCTTACTCAGTGTTGGATCCTGGATCCAGCACTGGTGCATCTCCTGTAAACAGTTGAAAGAATGCGTTTAAGTCATACAGGCGATTTTTAGGAATATTTGTAGTTTGTGAAAATCGACACTTTGAAACTTTTCTGCTGAAAACCAGACAATGGATTCCTATGGAAGGAAATTCAAGTTACTGGTAAGTACGGTTAAAATTACTTTTGAGGATCAGTACTGGGCTGAAAGATGCAGCACTGAGGTCTCTCCTGATAACAGGTGAGTAAATCGGAATTCGTATTTCGGCTGATTTTAGAGGACTATTTTAAAGTTCCAAAACTCCACACTTAGAAGAATTTCCAAGTGAAACCAGTCAATGTTAGCCTATGGAAGGAAATTTAAGTTATTGGTAAGTACGGTTAAAATTACTTATAAGGACCAGTACTGGGCTGAAAGATGCAGCACTGAGGTCTCTCCTGATAACAGGTGAGTAAATCAGAATTTGGATTTCGGCTGATTTTAGAGGAATATTTGTATGTTTCAAAAATCAACACTTAGAAACTTTTTCAGCAAAAAGCAGGCAATGATATCCTATGGAAGGAAATTCAAGTTACTGGTAAGTACGGTTAAAATTACTTTTGAGGATCAGTACTGGGCTAAAAGATGCAGCACTGGGTTCTCTCCTGATAACAGGTGAGTAAATCGGAATTCGTATTTCGGCTGATTTTAGAGGAATATTTTAAAGTTCCAAAACTCCACACTTAGAAGAATTTCCAAGTGAAACCAGTCAATGTTAGCCTATGAAGGAAATTCAAGTTACCGGTAAGTACGGTTAAAATTACTTTTGAGGATCAGTACTGGGCTGAAAGATGCAGCACTGAGGTCTCTCCTGATAACAGGTGAGTAAATCGGAATTCGTATTTCGGCTGATTTTAGAGGAATATTTTAAAGTTCCAAAACTCCACACTTAGAAGAATTTCCAAGTGAAACCAGTCAATGTTAGCCTATGAAGGAAATTCAAGTTACCGGTAAGTACGGTTAAAATTACTTTTCAGGACCAGTACTGGGCTGAAAGATGCAGCACTGAGGTCTCTCCTGATAACAGGTGAGTAAATCAGAATTCGGATTTCGGCTGATTTTAGAGGAATATTTGTATGTTTCAAAAATCAACACTTAGAAACTTTTTCAGCAAAAAGCAGGCAATGATATCCTATGGAAGGAAATTCAAGTTACTGGTAAGTACGGTTAAAATTACTTTGAGGATCAGTACTGGGCTGAAAGATGCAGCACTGAGGTCTCTCCTGATAACAGGTGAGTAAATCGAAATTCGTATTTCGGCTGATTTTAGAGGAATATTTTAAAGTTCCAAAACTCCACACTTAGAAGAATTTCCAAGTGAAACCAGTCAATGTTAGCCTATGGAAGGAAATTCAAGTTACTGGTAAGTACGGTTAAAATTACTTTTCAGGACCAGTACTGGGCTGAAAGATGCAGTACTGAGGTCTCTCCTGATAACAGGTGAGTAAATCGGAATTCGTATTTCGGCTGATTTTAGAGGAATATTTTAAAGTTCCAAAAATCCACACTTAGAAGAATTTCCAAGTGAAACCAGTCAATGTTAGCCTATGAAGGAAATTCAAGTTACCGGTAAGTACGGTTAAAATTACTTTTGAGGATCAGTACTGGGCTGAAAGATGCAGCACTGAGGTCTCTCCTGATAACAGGTGAGTAAATCGGAATTCGTATTTCGGCTGATTTTAGAGGAATATTTGCACAATGGTGAAGGGAGGGGCGGGGCCTGAGGTGACATCTGTGCAAACGCGCCCCGTGGCGCGTTTTAAGTTGGGGATTAAGTCCCCTTGAATCATGAGGGTCCCTACGGGCCAACTAGCCCACCAGGAACCTCCAGTATGCGCCAGGGGGCTGCGTTGCAGAGACATGTACAGAGGCCACACCCCTTTTTACACCTCTCTGCAACGCAGCTCTGTGGCGCTTTCTGGACGTACCTGTTGGGCTAGTTGGCCCCCAGGGACCCTCAGGATTGAAGAGGATTTAATTCCCCATCTTAAAACGCGCCACTTATGGCCCCGGGGACCCCATCCCCCGGGGCCTGGCCTCTCGTTGGGGACTGTGGGGGGGTCCCCAATCCCCCCACAGTCCCGCCGGCTCCCCGTGTCCTACGGGAGCCGGCATTGCTTTTACACATGGGGAGCTGCTAAGATGCAGCTCCCCATGTGGAAAGCAATCGGCTTTGGATATTGGAAGAGAGAGCAGGTTTCCTGCTCTCTCTTCCAATATCAAGCAAGTTTGCAATGACAGGACGGGAGCCGCGAGGCTCCCGTCCTGTCATTGCAAACAGCAGTGTCCCGGGGGTAGGCACCCGGGACACTGCAGGAGCCGGCCCTGGGGGTGGCGGTCCCCAGGGCCACCACAGGCTCCAGGAGGGGGCCGCGCGGCCCCCTCTCTACATAGAGAAAGCCCCGGGAGGTGGTGGTCCCCGGGGCTTGGAGGTCCAAACGGACCCCCATTTTCATTTTTCTTAGTGCCCCGGGGAGGTGGTGGTCCCCGGGCGTGTGGGGGCTGGAGCCCCCCACACAGGTTTTTCAAATATAAAAAAGAAGCCCCGGGAGGTGGTGGTCCCCGGGGCTGCGGGAGGGCTCAGAGCCCTCCCGCACCATTATCCATAAAGCCCCGGGGGTGGTGGTCCCCAGGGCTTGGGGGCCCTTAGAGGCCCCCACACATAAAATGAACCCCCCCAGCATGCCCCCGGGACTTGGCCCACCCGGGGGCCAATTAACTATCGAGCGCGGGAGACCGCGCTTTGATTTTTTCGGCAGGGTCCGCGCTCCCTGAGTGCATCCTGCCGATTTAAAAAAAAAAAAAAATCTTTCCTTGTCCTTGTGGGACCCCCTGAGCAGACCTAGGGGTCAGGGTGTTTCTACCCTGCCCCCTTTGTGCGCTTTGCGCACTTGTTTCTGTCCCTCAGTTCTACCGAGGGACAAAATGGCTGCCAACACTTCCTGATTTGGAGTGTTGACAGCCAATTAACATAAAGCTCGTGCTCGGGAGGATCCGCGGCCCTAGATATACCTATCTTTTTTTCTTTTGATTTTCTCAGCAACTACTGAACGGATTTACACCATTTAACAAAAAGGGTTCTTTCTGAACCAAGAACTACCTCTTTGCCAAATTTGGTGTAATTCCGTTCAGCAGTCCGGGCTGTAGCCGTGTCTAAAGTTTCCTATGGAAAATTGCATGGGGAAAACGCGTTTTGGGACCCCCTTTTCTCGGCCCCGCTTGACGAATCCCCTGAGACTTTCAGGGTAGGAGCGGACCGGAGCGGGCCACAAAGTTTGAAAATTTTGCGAAGATACGTCAACCGGCAAGAGAGTTATTTCAAATAGAATGTCGCGGATTTCCTATGGATAATAGGCTGTAACTATAACTATCTACTGGCGACCACCAGTAGATAATATATATATATATATATATATATATATATATATATATATATATATATATATATATATATATATATATATATATATATATATATATATATATATATATTATCTACTGGCGGTCGCCAGTAGATAGTTATAGTTAGGACCTATTTTCCATAGGAAATCCACAACCTTCTATTTGAAATAACTTTGGCGCCGGTTGACGAATCTTAGCGAAGTTTTTAAAACTTATGGCCCGCTCCGGTCCGCTCCTATCCTGAAAGTTTCGGGGTGATTCGGTAATCAGGGGCCGAGAAAAAAGGGGGGTCCCAAAACGTGTTTTCCCCATGCAATTTTCCATAGGAACCTTTTATCGCAGCTACAGCCCGAACTGCTGAACGGAATTACACCAAATTTGGCAAAAAGGTAGCCCTTGGTTCAGAGTCGTGCCTTTTGGTTAAATGGTGTAAATCCGTTCAGTAGTTCCTGAGAAATTTGAAAAAGAAAACACATATATATCTGGGCAGAGCCTAACCACACATGTCATCGTGAGATCTGATTGGCTGTCAGCACTTCATCCTGGAATTGCTGGCAGCCATCTTGGGACCAATATAAATGATAGTACCCCATTGAAATGCATTGTAGTGAATCGAAGATTTTGAGGGTTACCAAAAGGAGAACTATAAAGGGTGATAACAGACTTTAGTTACATTAGAATTCATTTGTTGATGGTACCATACTAATTTCAGGAATTGTGGTGTGTTCTAAGGTGATTTTACCCTGTGAAAAACCTTCTGCTGGGATATCATGAATCATGTTTGAGAGAAAACTATTTTCACATGCTTGTCCCATACAGTTTTGGAAGGTGCTCCAGAAGCTAAAATGAGAGCATATTTTCTGTAAATTCACATTATCTTTCTCAGTCATGTGAGAATGAAGTCTGACATTCTCAGTAAAACATGTACATCCAACAAGGGCAGAGACTGTCAGTTGATTCCTTTGTGTTCTACTGCAGCTTCCCAGAGTGTTCTAAAGAACAACTAGAGTGCTAACAGCCTTACTTATGACAAAAGTATGGCACACCTGAACATCTTGATTGGAATAAACTGGTAACACTTAAAACATTTAATTTAAAAAGGAACAAAATGATGGGGTTCATTTTGTCATAGAAATTATGGTTAGTGCTGTAGAAAGAAAAATTAGGACATGTTTCAAGTGTGATCTCAAATATCTTCCTGTTATATTTCAACAGGAGCAGCCTGTCAGTTGATGCCTTTGTGTTCTACTGCAGCTTCTCAGAGTGTTCTAAAGAACAACTAGAGCGCTAACAGTCTTACTTATGACAAGATTATGGCACACCTGAAGCCATCTTGATTGGAATAAACTGGTAACTCTTAAAACATTTAATTTAAAAAGGAACAAAATGAGGGGTTCATTTTGTCATAGAAATTATGGTTAGTGCTGTAGAAAGAAAAATTAGGACATGTTTTAAGTGAGATCTCAAATATCTTCCTGTTATATTTCAACAGGAGCAGCCTGTCAGTTGATGCCTTTGTGTTCTATTGCAGCTTCCCAGAGTGTTCTAAAGAACAACTAGAGAGCTAACAGTCTTACTTATGACAAAAGTATGGCACACCTGAAGCCATCTTGATTGGAATAAACTGGTAACACTTAAAACATTTAATTTAAAAAGGAACAAAATGAGGGGGTTCATTTTGCCATAGAAATTATGGTTAGTGCTGTAGAAAGAAAAATTAGGACATGTTTTAAGTGAGATCTCAAATATCTTCCTGTTATATTTCAACAGGAGCAGCCTGTCAGTTTCTTGCCTTTGTGTTCTACTGCAGCTTCCCAGAGTGTTCTAAAGAACAACTAGAGTGCTAACAGCCTTACTTATGACAAAAGTATGGCCCACCTGAAGCCATCTTGATTGGAATAAACTGGGAACACTTAAAACATTTAATTTAAAAAGGAACAAAATGATGGGGTTCATTTTGTCCTAGAAATTATGGTTAGTGCTGTAGAAAGAAAAATTAGGACATGTTTCAAGTGTGATCTCAAATATCTTCCTGTTATATTTCAACAGGAGCAGCCTGTCAGTTGATGCCTTTGTGTTCTACTGCAGCTTCCCAGAGTGTTCTAAGGAACAACTAGAGCGCTAACAGTCTTACTTATGACAAAAGTATGGCACACCTGAAGCCATCTTGATTGGAACAAACTGGTAACACTAAAAACATTTAATTTAAAAAGGAACAAAATGAGGGGGTTCATTTTGCCATAGAAATTATGGTTAGTGCTGCAGAAAGAAAATGTAGGGCATGTTTTAAGTGAGATCTCAAATCCTCTTCTATTTCATTAGAAAATTCTGACATGCAGACTGAAACAATCACTTTCAATACCAGCAGTAGACTTCCAGTTAACTCCCTGGTGAGCAGTAGCTTTACTACAGTGATCTAATGAACAACTAGAGTGCTAACATTCTGAATTTATGGCAAATGTGTGACACATCTGAATGCATTCTTGATGGAATCAAAGTAAAAAAGTGAAAGCATTTCCTACTGAGGAGACTGTAGTAAATGACGAAATTAGGAAACTTCATAACAAATAAGTCTCCCAAGATGGCCACCAGAGAAAAAGAGCCCAAATGTAGCCCAAATATCACCCAGATGTAGCCCACATATAGCCCAATGACAGAAGTGTGCAAAACACTTTTTATTTTTAGTTTTTCTGCAGTTTTATATAGTGCAAACTGGTCAGGTATTGGAGCGTTACATCTTACTTGGACCCCTTATTCCGTATTTTGCACGAAGTACATGAGATTGATCTTGCGAAACATTGAACTTTACGATTCTGCTAACATGAAGTTGCTCTGAACCGGGCTTTGTAACACCCGTTTTTACCTACTGGTTTTAATTAATTCTCACTGTATTGTATTAGGAAAGAGGATTTACTGTTTTTATGTACACTTTTATGATCTATGTTTCTAAATCAGATCAAATAAAGTTTAATGAATTCTATGGCAGGACGGAGGCGAGGATTATGCATATCTTTCCTCACTTTATTTGCATAGCAGTTCAAAGAAAACGTAACACAGCAATTATTAAACAAAAGACTACACAACCCATGAACCATTAGGGGGGTAGTCTCCAAGGCAACTATAGTCCAATCATATCACAGTCCATCGTATATAATATCGTGACGTCCCTTCCGCTTCCTCTTTCGTCACTGCTTGTCAGTTACGTGCATTCCTTACTTTCTTGGCTTAATCTAATGTTGTTGCTGTTTGTATAGCGGTTTCTTGTGCACGTTATTAGCATTATTGCCTTGGTATTGTTCCATATTCCCTGCGCAGCAGGCTCTTGCCCGAGCGCATTCTCCCCCTCGCAGTTTCTCCCACTGTGTGCTCTGCGTGCGGTGAGATCCTGTCAGGCGCGTCTGGTCCGAGCGAGGCAGCTCCGTCGAGCGCTCCTGCTGGTCTTTACGCGTGTTTGGGAATCCGGTCACTCCTTTAGTGTCCGCTTGATTCCCGACCAACCCTCGCCTAATTTTGACACCGCTACGCTGTGATTTCCCCACACGGCCACGTTAGTGACCAGCACCACCTGGTGGTGGTAATTGGTATTGCGCCTCAGTCTATTCTTAAAACAGCTTCGGGGAAAGCCTAGCTGTTGGAGCACCGGCGAGGGGGCTGTCTTAAGGATTTTAAGGGCATTTGTTCTGTGCTCACACCCTCTGTTATCATGTCTTCTCCAGAAGACCATTTTTACTCCTCCTACCAGGAAGTGGAGGAGGAATGGCCCCCAACTTCTCCCTCCAGCAGTGGACCAAGCCCTCTCTCTGGCTATTTCTAGGGCGCTGGCTCCTCTTAGGGATCAGGTTGATAAGCTGGCGAAAAGCATCCCTGGGGTGTTCAGTGACCCAGATCTGGTGGTGGCGGGTCCAAGTAGCTCCCAGATGGGGAATAAAAGGGCCGTTAAGCATAACGCGGGGCACTTGGAAGGATTTGATAAACTTACGGAGACCTTCCTCAAGAGTGCGCGAACGCTAAAACATGCACCCTGCCGGGAGGAGGAGGAGCCCGGAGAAAATTGCGACACTGTCACCACTATTGTAGACCCCGACGTCGGGCTTCCCTTAGACGGAGAGGGTGTATCGGAGGACGATTTCTCCTCCGATGAGGATAAGGACTCGGGCGTCCCTGGCGTCCAGAGTCCCACTACTCTCAGTCCCCGGTTGGGGACGGGGTCCACTCGGACATGTTCGAGCCTACCCAAATTTACCATCCTAGGTCGGCAGAGTGGACACCTGACGCCAAAGTGGCAGAGTATGTGGTGGGGAAAATCCATCAACCCCTTGAAAGGGAGGTCAGGAATAGGATGAGGGGAGAATGCCCCAGGCCCTCACTGAAGGGGAAGGTGGCACACACGCCTGAAATTGATGAGAAACTATGTACCACTTTCTCCAAGTATATGAGGGATCCCAAGAAAGGAATTGACCCTACACTACCCAAACATAACTGCACTACCCTAAACCCTAAAACACTACCACAAGCACGACTCCCTACACTACCCAAACACCACTGCACTACCCTAAACCCTAAAACACTACCCCCAGCACGACTCCCTACAATACCCAAACACCACTGCACTAAACCCTAAATATACCCCCAGCATGACCTCCCACACTACACAAACACCACTGCACTACCCTAAACCCTAAATCTACCCCCAGCACGACCCCCTACACTACCCAAACACCACTGCACTACCCTAAACCATAAAACACTACCCCCAGCATGACCCCCTACACTACACAAACACCACTGCACTACCCTAATCCCTAAAACACTACCACCAGCATGACCCCTACACTACTCAAACACCACTGCACTACCCTAAACCCTAAAACACTACCCCAGCACGCCCCTACACTACCCATACACCACTGCACTACCCTAAACCCTAAAACACTACCCCCAGCACGACCCCCTACACCACCCAAACACCACTGCACTACCCTAAACCCTAGAAAAGAAACCCCCACCCCATGCCCAACCCCCTTACCTCTCACTCCTCATGGTTCCTCTCTCCTCGTGGTTCCTGCTTCACGTCATCTCTGAGGGGCGGTGCACGTCGTTGTGAGGAAACGGAACAGCCTCTGTTTCCTTACAACGACATGGATCGTCTACATGTTTTTAGAACGCATGGTCATTTACCATACATACCTTTACAACAAAATTCGTTGTAAAGGCATGCGTGGTAAATGACCATGCGTTCTAAAAAATGCGTAGTAATGACTTCGTGATGTACAACGCATGCGTGGTAATGCATGCTTGTAATGGTATCGCAAAGTAAAAAAGTCGTTGTAACGGCTGTTTACCGATCGAAGCTGGCCCCTGTTCTTCAGTGAGACGTTTATTTGAATGTGGTTTTTTTACCGAAAAGTGCATTCCCGGCTGTTGTATTGTGAAAGTGTCCGCGTGGCCTGGTTTCACTTCCGGTGAGAGAGTGGAAGAGTCTGTTTGGATCTAAAGGAGTTCTGTTGTTGGACGGGGCCGGCGCGACATGTCATCAGAAAACATAGCTAATGGAAAGCGTACTCCCTGAAGTGTGGAGCAGTGCCATGAGAGGTCAACGAGTGTGCGTCCCACCGCAGTATGACCGTACCGCGTGACCCATGTGCCGCCTCCAGGGTACGAGAGGCAGAAGCAGCATCGCAGGTCCTCTTGAAGACCGTTGTAGCACTAATTCTACATTTTGGTACTAGGGCATTTTAACTTTGTTGTTTCTGCCAGATACAAAGAGAAGATCCTGTGTTATTCAGTGCCCTCGTTACCTTTTTTGTGGGTTGTGGTGCTTGTCACTTCGCTGCCCCGCCGGTGCACATGACTGGGCACCCCACCTCGTGTGCCATCTGCAGGGCCTCTGCCCTCGGATCACTGGTTTCGGTTTCTGGAGTGGCAACATAAACAGTTGCTCCCAAAGGACTAGCCTGAACACTTAGGTGAATATCCCCTGCACCAGCATTCCACGGAAATTCTTTCCTAGCTCTCCCACGTCAACGAGCAGGGCTCCGTTCGCGACACCGTATGACGTCATCGGAGCCATAAGAGGACCTCGTCGGCGTGCTGACGTCAGTTCCACCCATTTTTTCCGAGGCAAACAGGGGACCGAGACATTTTCACATGTATACATAGTATAATAAATATATATATATTCATTGAAATAAAACAGGTTTCAGGTACGTTATAGTTAGAAATAGCATTTAAAAAACCTTAGAAATTCATTGAAAAAACCATAGGTTTCAGGGGCGTTATAGTTAGTTGGACATTTCACTCGTACAAAACCAGTGAAATTCGCCTGTTATAGTTAGTTCAGCTAACTATAACTCGCGCGCCCGCAATGCACTGCTGATGACGTCACATATTACATCACTCATGACATGGTCAGTGACATCACTCATGTCATCACTGATGACATCTCAAATGACATCACTGATGACATCATCCAGTGAATGTGTGTTTTTCTGAAAATTAAATATGTTTTATATATGTATATCTCAAGGTCGATGGAAGAATAAATGGGTATATAAGTGTCTAAATGGATGATTTTTTTTTGTAAAATTGATTGTATAACTGACTAAGTGTATCTTAGTGAATACATGGGTTAGTGAGTAATGTTTAAATATGAAAATATCTGTATCAGTCTCTCACTTTGTGTATAAGTGGCTGCATGGGTTGGTGAGTAGCTACATGAGTGTCTATATGGGTTATTAGTTGGTTTTTTGAGTATCAGTATGAGTGTCTGAGTGTCTGTATGGTTCGGTGGGGGTATTACTTAGTGCATAGATGCATGAATGAGTGACTCACTGTTTGTATGTGTTGAAGACAGCATGTGTGCAGGACTGTATAGGTGGATGAGTATTTGTATGGGTGTGTTAGTGAGTGAATGACTGTCTCTGACCCTGCCTTCAAGGTTAGGTCGCCCCCACGCCGCTGCCGCCTGCTCACCCTGGTCTCCTGCTGCTGTCTCCTGCTTGACCTGCCCGCTTACTGCCTCCGCCTGCCCCCGGTCTCAGCCGCTGCTGAGCCGGTCACTTTCGCCGCACTTTTCCTGCCGCTGCCTCCCTGCGGCCCCGCCCCCCTGTCAGCCCATTCGCCGCCCAGCTCCCGCCACCCAGCTGCTCCTCCCTCCCATCAGCACTCTTAAGGAGATCGCGAAGCGGCGCAGGGAGCGACCTCTGACCCTGCCTTCAGGTTAGGTCGCCCCCGCCGCTGCCGCCTGCTCACCCTGGTCTCCTGCTGCTGTCTCCTGCTTGACCTGCCCGCTTACTGCCTCCGCCTGCCCCCGGTCTCAGCCGCTGCTGAGCCGGTCACTTTCGCCGCACTTTTTCCGCTGCTGCCTCCCTGCGGCCCCGCCCCCCTGTCAGCCCATTCGCCGCCCGCTCCCGCCACCCAGCTGCTCCTCCCTCCCATCAGCACTCTTAAGGAGATCGCGAAGCGGCGCAGGGAGCGACCTCTGACCCTGCCTTCAGGTTAGGTTGCCCCCACGCCGCTGCCGCCTGCTCACCCTGGTCTCCTGCTGCTGTCTCCTGCTTGACCTGCCCGCTTACTGCCTCTGCCTGCCCCCGGTCTCAGCCGCTGCTGAGCCGGTCACTTTCGCCGCACTTCTCCCGCCGCTGCCTCCCTGCGGCCCCGCCCCCCTGTCAGCCCATTCGCCGCCCCGCTCCCGCCACCCAGCTGCTCCTCCCTCCCATCAGCACTCTTAAGGAGATCGCGAAGCGGCGCAGGGAGCGACCTCTGACCCTGCCTTCAGGTTAGGTCGCCCCCACGCCGCTGCCGCCTGCTCACCCTGGTCTCCTGCTGCTGTCTCCTGCTTGACCTGCCCGCTTACTGCCTCCGCCTGCCCCCGGTCTCAGCCGCTGCTGAGCCGGTCACTTGCGCCGCACTTTTCCCGCCGCTGCCTCCTGCGGCCCCGCCCCCTGTCAGCCCATTCGCCGCCCCGCTCCCGCCACCCAGCTGCTCCTCCCTCCCATCAGCACTCTTATGCAGACCACAAAGCGGCCGCGCAGCGGCCACGCGCAGCGGGCGCGCCGCTGGCACGCCAAAGGCAAGCCTAAGGCAAGCCCGTCTGCGCCCGTCCGCGCCTGGACCGCGCCCAGCGCCAGAACCCCTGGCCCCCGCGACCGCCACAACACCCGTCTCCACTACGCCACCGGAGCCCTCCACGCACTCAACACCGGACGTTCAAGCTCCTGCTACCTGGCCGCCCCGAAACGCACCCACGGACCCTTCACCTGCCGAAACTGCAGCTACACCAGCATCCAGCCCGCCAACCCATCCGCCAATCAATCCAACCACCTTCGCTGCATCCTCCTAAACACCCGCTCTGCCAGGAAACACACCGTCGAACCTTGGGACCTACTGGACACCCACACCCCTGACGTCGCCTTCCTGACCGAGACCTGACAGAACCCCTCCTCAGCACCCGACATCGCCATAGCCATCCCGGAAGGCTACAAGATCATCCGCAAGGACCGCACCAACGGAGTAGGAGGAGGAATCGCCATCATCCACAAGAACACCCTCAACATCTCGACTAACGACGCTGACACCCTCTGCACTGCCGAACACCTGCACTTCCAGATCCACACCGACCCCAACACCACCCTCAGAGGAACACTCGTTTACAGACCCCCCAGACCCCGACCACAGTTCTGCGACTCCATCGCCGACCTCGTCAGCACGCACGCCCTCGCCTCCACGGACTACATCCTCCTCGGGGACCTGAACTTTCACCTCGAGAACAACAACGACCCCAACTCCTACACCCTGATCGATAACCTCGCCAACCTCGGACTCAGACAACTCGTCACGACGCCCACCCACTCCTCCGGCCACACGTTGGACCCCATCTTCTCAGCAAGCACCCACGTCTGCTTCAACCACACCACCGAACTCCACTGGACTGACCACCGCTGCATCCACTTCACCTTTTGGAAACCCGTCACATCCCACCGCACCCAACAGATGCCACGCCGCTGCTGGAGCAAAGTCACCGATGACCAGCTAACCACCACCCTCGCCCAAAACCCACCCGCAGACCCGACCGACCCGGACGCCGCAGCCCACAACCTCAGACAATGGATCGAAGACTGCGCCAATGCCCTTGCCCCATTCAAGAAACTCACCACCAGCCACACCAGGAAGAAAGCGAGCTGGTTCTCCCAAGACCTCCAGGCATCCAAGAAAACCTGCCGTAAGCTAGAGAAGAACTGGACCCGCGAACGAACCCGGAAAGCTACGCAGCTCACAAGGACGCCACCCGCAACCACCACCACCTCATCAGATCTGCCAAGAGAGCCTCCTTCAAAGACCGCCTAGACAACAACGCACACAACAGCAAAGAGCTCTTCAACATCGTGAAAGAACTCTCCAACCCCAACTCCAGCGCCAACGACATCCCACCCTCGCAAGAACTATGCGACTCACTGGCCACCTTCTTCCACCGCAAGATCACGGACATCCACGACAGCTTCAACACCACGATCGCCATGGCAACCACCGACAGCTTCAACACCGCGACCGCCCCGGCAACCACCGAGACACCCACGACCACCACTCGCACCAACCGCCTGACCTCCTGGACCAACATAGACATCAACGACACCATCAAGATCATGAACTCCGTACACTCCGGATCCCCGACAGATCCATGCCCACACCACATTTTCAACAGGGCCAGCACCGTCATCGCACCCCACCTCCGGAAGGCCATCAACAGCTCCCTCGAGACAGCGACCTTCCCTGAGGACTGGAAACACGCCGAGATCAACGCCCTACTGAAGAAACCCACGGCTGACCCCAAGGACCTCAAAAACTTCCGACCCATCTCCCTGCTCCCATTCCCGGCGAAGGTCATCGAGAAGGCCGTCAACATACAACTTACCAGGTTCCTCGAGGAAAACAGCATTCTGGACTCGTCCCAGTCCGGATTTCGCCGCAACCACAGCACTGAGACAGCCCTCCTAGCCACCACCGACGACATCAGAACCCTGCTAGACAACGGTGAAACCGCGGCCCTCATCCTCCTGGACCTGTCAGCCGCCTTCGACACGGTCTGCCACCTCACCCTACGCGCACGCCTCCACGACGCAGGGATTCAAGAGAAGGCCCTGGACTGGACCACCTCCTTCCTCTCCGGTAGAACACAGAGCGTCCGCCTTCCTCCCTTCCGCTCCGAAGCCACCGAGATCATCTGCGGCGTACCCCAGGGCTCATCCCTCAGCCCCACGCTGTTCAACGTCTACATGGCCCCGCTCACCCGCATCGCCCGACTGCACAACCTCAACATCATCTCCTACGCCGACGACACCCAGCTGATCCTCTCCCTCACCAAAGACCCTCACACAGCCAAAACCAACCTCCACGAGGGAATGACGGCCGTCGCCGACTGGATGAGAAACAGCCGGCTGAAGCTGAACTCAGACAAAACGGAGGTCCTCATCCTTGGGTCCACCCCCTCGGCTTGGGATGACTCCTGGTGGCCCTCCTCGCTAGGAACGGCCCCCACACCCACTGACCACGCACGCAACCTAGGGGTCAGCCTCGATTCCACCCTCTCCATGACGAAGCAGGTCAACGCCGTCTCCTCCTCCTGCTTCAACACCCTCCGTATGCTTCGCAGGATCTACAAGTAGATCCCCACCGAAACTAGAAGGACGGTCACCCAGGCTCTCGTCAGCAGTAGACTGGATTACGGAAACGCCCTCTACGCCGGAGCCTCGGCAAAACTCCTCAAACGGCTCCAACGCATCCAGAACGCTTCAGCACGTCTGATCCTCGACATCCCGCGCCGCAGCCACATCACACCCCGCCTGAAAGACCTGCATTGGCTCCCCGTCAACAAGAGGATAACCTTCAAGCTCCTCACCCACGCACACAAAGCACTCCACAACACCGGACCAGTGTACCTCAACTGCCGCCTCAACTTCTACACCCCCACCCGCCAGCTCCGCTCCGCCGACCACGCCCTCGCCACCGTTCCCCACATCCGAAGAACAACCACCGGCGGTAGATCCTTCTCCCACCTAGCCGCCAAGACATGGAACACCCTCCCCTCCACCTACGGCAGGCACAGGACCTACTGACCTTCAGGAGACTGCTCAAGACCTGGCTATTCGAACAGTAGCAGCTCCCCCCTCCCCTCAGCGCCTTGAAACCCTCACGGGTAAGTAGCGCGCTTTACAAATAGATTGATTGAATAGTGTTTTTATGAGTAACTACATATGTTTTAAACTAGTATATGTGAGTATTGGTGTATATAAGTGGGTATATGTCAGAGTGAGAGATTGGAAGAGTTCCTGTACAAATAAGTAGGTGTTTCTATAAGTGATTGTTTAAGAGAGTAAGTATGTGTAAGTTTCTGTAGAAGTAAGTGTGGTAGTGTGTGTATAACTGTATATGCAAGTAAATGGATGTTTGATACTTTGTTTGCATGTGTGACTATGTGTGTGAGTAACTCTATGGATGAGTGGCGGTGTGTAACAGGATGTATAGGTGTATGAGTACATATGATGAGTGAGTACATGTATGAGTGACTGTATAGGGACTGTTGGTGAATGAGTGGATGTGTGTGTAGATCTTGGAATTACTGAATAGGTGTGTTGTAACTGGTATTGGTATGTCCATTGTTTTGAAAATGTTAGTTTGTATTTTTGAGTGTGTGTATCAAAGGTTATATTAGGGTGAGAGGAGGTCTGCCACTCTATCACAAGGATGATGTCATCAGTGATGTCATTTGAGATGTCATCAGTGATGTCATGAGTGATGTCACTGACCATGTCATGAGTGATGTAATATGTGACGTCATCAGCAGTGCATTGCGAGCGCGCGAGTTATAGTTAGCTGAACTAACTATAACGGGGGAATTTCACGGGTTTTGTACGAGTGAAATGTCCAACTAACTATAACGCCCCTGAAACCTATGGTTTTTTCAGTGCATTTCTAATGTTTTTTAAATGCTAATTTCTAACTATAACGTGCCTGAAACCTATGGAAAAAAACACAGGTTACAGTAACGTTATAGTTAGGCTGACATTTCACTCGTACAAAACCTGTGAAATTCAGCCGTTATAGTTAGCTGAGCTAACTATAACTCGCACCCCCGCAATGCACTGCTGATGACATCACATATTACATCACTCATTACATGGTCAGTGACATCACTGATGACATCTCAAATGACATCACTGATGACATCATCCAGTGACTGTGAGTGATTCTAAAAAGTTTAAGAATGTTATATATATATATATATATATGCCAAGGTGTATTGAAGAATGAGTGGGTGTATGAGTGTCTGCATGGATGATTCAGTGGGTGCGTGACTGACTGTATAAGTGAGTGATTATACGTGTCTCAGTGAATGTATGAGTGAGTGACTAATATGTGTGAATGTCTGTCAGTTGGTGTGTAAGTGGCTGCATGGGTTGGGGAGTAGCTACATGAGTGTCTATATGGGTTATTGATTGGTTGTCTGAGTACCTGTATTGGCAAGAATGTGTGAGTGGGTGATTCACTGGGTGTATGGGTTCATGAGTGCATCTGTGAGGGGCTGTATGGGTGAGTGAGTGTATGAATGGCTGTGTCAGTGTGTGAATGGATGTCTCAGTGGTATATGGGTGAGTACCTGCATATGTGAAAGGCAGTATAGGTCAGTGTTGGAGTATATAAGTGACTGTATGTGTTGGTGAGTGATTGTGAGAGTGCCTGTATGGATGAGTATGTGCTTGTGTCAGTGATTGTATAAGAGAGTAAGTATTTGTTAGTATCTGTATGAATAAGTGTGGTTGTGTGTGTATAGCTGTATAGGTGAGTAAGTGGCAGTGTGATTGACTCTTTGGGTGAGTGACAAAATGTAAG
This sequence comes from Calotriton arnoldi, assembly GCA_963921515.1. NCBI lineage: Eukaryota > Metazoa > Chordata > Amphibia > Caudata > Salamandridae > Calotriton > Calotriton arnoldi. The sequence goes on from CAWUFW010016281.1 coordinate 215,142, forward strand.
TGTCGCTCTATGGGTGAGTGGCGGTGTGTGAGTGGCTGTATGGGTGGATATATCAGTGCCTGTATTGGTGAGTGACTGCGTGTATGAGTGGCTGTATGGGTGAGTGAGTGGATGTGTGTGCAGACCTATGAATCAGTGAGTGGGTATGTACTAACTGGCATATGGTGTGTCTATGGTTTCGAGAATGGTAGTCTGAAATTTGGAGTGGGTGTATGAAAGGTTATATTGGGGTGTGAGTAGGTGCATCAGAGATTATGTGGATGATGTCATCAGTGATATCATTTGAGATGTCATCAGTGATGTCATCAGTATGTCACTGACCATGTCATGAGCGATGTAATATGTGTCCTCATCAGCAGTACATTGCCGGGGCGCAAGTCATAGTTAGCTCTGCCAAATATAATGGCTGAATTTCACAGGTTTTATACGAGTGAAATGTCAGCCTAACTATTATGTTACTGTAACCTGCGTTTTTTTCTGTGAATGTCTACGGTTTTTTAAATGCTAATTCCTAAATATAACGTCCCTGAAACCTGTGCTTTTTCAGTGAATTTCTAAGAATTTTTAAATGCTAATTTCTAACTATAACGTCCCTGAAATCTGTGGCTACTGCACCCATCTGCCCCCTAGGGGGGCAGCATTCTATTCAATATGTAGTCCGGGGGAGGTGGTGGTCCCCAGGGCAGTGGGGTGGCATGTGGCCCCCTGCATATTATTACAAATAGCCCCTGGGAAGTGGCGGTCCCCAGAGCTGCATGGGGGGGCTGGAGCCCCCCACGCATTCTATTTAATATGTAGCCCCGGGGAGGTGGCGGTCCTCGGGGCTTTGTGGGAGGGGCAGAAGCACCCCATACATTCATTTTATAAACAAAGCGGTCCCCGGTGCTGCAGGGGGCCTGCATGGCCCCTGCATTTAATAAACATGGTCCCGAAGAGGTGGTGGTCCCTGGGACTGCGGGGGCCCACGTGGGCCCCCTCATCTCATTTTAACAGTGCCCCCGGGACCTGTCCCACCCGGGGGCTTCAAGGAAACAAAGCACGGGCTTTTTAAAAAAAATTCAGCCGGATTCGAGGAAAAAAATTTAAAATGCTTTTTTTGGCCCAGTGGGTCCCTGTGGCACCCCCTGTGCATGCCTAGGGGGTCAGGGTGCTTCTACCCTGCCCCCTTTTCTTAATTGTTTATGTTTTTTTACCTTTTTCCTTGTGACTCGGTTGAATCGAGTCACAAGATGGCTAACAACACTTCCTGGTTTGAAGTGTTGGCAGCCAATCAGATCGCAGGCTCAAGATCGAGAGGGTTCACTGATCCTCCTCCGCCATATTTATATATCTGAGAAATATTTACATTTCTCAGGAACTACTGAATGGAATTATTCCATTTAACAAAAAGAGTGCACTCTGTACCAAGAGCTACTTTCCTGCCAAATTTGGTGTAATTCCGTTCAGCAGTTCAGGCTGTAGCTGCGTCAACAGTTTCCTATGGAAATTAACATGGAGAAAAAACCTTTTGGGGCATCCCTTTTCCTCGGCCCTCGCTTGACGTATCACCCTGAAACTATCAACAAAGCAGCTGACCTGACCGCCCCATTATTTTTGAAAATTTCGTAAAGATTTGTCAAACGTCGCCAAAGATATTCACAAATGAATAAACCCTTTTCCTTTGGAAACTAGGTCCTAGCTATAACTACTTACTGGCGACCGCCAGTAGGTAATATATATATATATATATATATATAGTCACTGAAAAAACCAAAGGTTACAGTGACGCTATAGTTAGGCTCAGAATTCACTCGCACAATACCATTGAAGTTCAGCAATTAAAGTTACCTGAGCTAACTATAACTTACGCACCTGCAATGCGCTGCTTATGACCTCACATATTACATCACTCATGACATAGTCAGTGACATCACTGATGACATCCCATCTCAAATGACATCATGGATGACATCATCCAGTGACTGTGAGTGTTCTTAAAACGTTTATGAGTTTTAAATATATACCATGGTGTATTGGTGAATCAGTGGGTGTATGAGTGCCTGTATGGCTGATTCAGTGGGTGCATGACTGACTGTATAAGTGAGTGATCAGGTGTCTCAGTGAATGTATGGGTGAGTGACTGGTTGTGTGAATCAGTGGCGTAGCTAGAAGGGGCGGTCCGCCCCGGGCGGCACTCTTTTTGGGATCAGCGGAGGTGAGCAAGTCATCTGTTGACTACCACCCGCAGAGAACAAGTCATGCCATCTCTCGCTCTTACCTGCACCAGATGGCAAACACACGGACTGCCCCGGGTGGCAATAGGCCTAGCTATGCCACTGGTATGAATGTTTGTATCAGTCTGTCAGTTGGTGTCAAAGTGGCTGTATGGGTGTGTGAGTGGGTACATGAGTGGCTGTATGGGAGATTGATTGGTTGTATGAGTACAAGTATGAGTGTCTGTGTGGGTGGGTGAGGGTGTGTGTGATGGCCTGTATGGATGAGTGAGTGGGTGAATTAGTGGCTGTATGGATTAGTGAGTGTGTGGGTGTGTGAGGGGCTGCATGGGTGAGTGAGTATATGTATGGCTGTGTGGGTGAGTGAGTGGATGTGTCAGTGGTATATGGGTAAGTAACTGGGTATGTGAAAGGCAGTATAGGTGAGTGATGGGGTATATGAGTGACTATAGGTGAGTGAGTGAATATGAGAGGGGGCTGTATGGGTGAGTGTGTGCTTGTGTCAGTGACTGTATAGGTGAGTGAGTATGTATTAGTATATGTATGAGTAAGTAAATGGGTGTGTTTAACTGTATGGGTGAGTAAGTGGCTGTGTGATTGACTCTATGGGTGAGTGGCAGTGTGTGAGTGTCTGTATGGGTGTATAAGTGATTATGTCAATGGTTGCATTAGTTATTGGGTGTATGAGTGTCTGTATGGGTGAGTGAGTGGATTTGTGTGTAGATCTATGAATCAGTGTGTGTGTGCGAGTACTGGTATGGGTCTGTGAATGGGTTTGTGAATGGTTGTGTGGGAGTGGGTGTATAAAAGGTTCTATGGGGGTGTGAGTGGGTGCACTGGTGATTTTGTGGATGATGTCATGAGTGATGTAATTTGAGATGTCATCAGTGATGTCACGAGTTATAGTTAGCCCAGCTACCTATAACTGCTGAATTTCTCTGATTTTGAATGAGCGAAATCTGAGCCTAACTATAATGTCCCTGTAACCTTTATTTTTTTCAGTGAATGTCTAAGGTTTATTTAATTCTATTTCCTAACTATAACGTCCCTGTAACCTTTGCTTTTTTCAGTGAATTTCTAAGATTTTTTAAATGCAAATTTCTAACTATAACGTCCCTGTAACCTTTGTTTTTTTCAGTGAATTTCTAAGGTTTTTTAAATGCTAATTTCTCACTGCAAAGTCCCTGAAACCTGTAGTTTTTTCAGTGAATGTCTAAGGTTTTTTAAATGCTAATTTCCAACTATAATGTCCCTGAAACCTGTATTTTTTTCAGTGAATTTCTAAGGTTTTTTAACTAGCAGTCATGTTTGCAGAGTGGTAGAGAAAGAAGTCTGGGCCTCCGACCAGCTCTCAGGAATTCCGATGCGTAGGACTTACAGGAGGTACTAGGAGGGCTTCTTGGCCCCCATGTCCCTCTGGAGTAAAGTGGACTTCATCCCCCAACCAGTAGAGCACCAGTCAGTGCGTTTGCAGAGTGGTGGACAAAGAGGGCGTGGCCTCCAAAGACCTCTTAGCAATCCCACTGTGTGGGACTTACTGGAGGTAACAGGATGGGTAGTTGGCCCCCAAGGACGTCCTTGGGGGCCAATTACCCCTCCTGTTCCTAAAAGGTGCTACTTTGTGACTAGCTTGTGTATGAAAAGTTTTGGGGTGACCCATCAATCCATCATTAAGGTGCCACTTAAATAATGGAATTATTCACCACACTAATGGTGGAGCACATTTCAATCATTAGGACCCTAGTAACTTAATAGATGCAAACAATGAATCTTACAGATTATTGCAAGTTTGGGAATTTGTTGACCTTTGCGATTCTTCAGAAGTTCATGTGGAAGTTTATGAGAGTTGAATGGGTTGTAACCACTGCAGCTTCTGAGCAGATTGGACTGGTTCCATGTGCTTAAACCATTTCCTCAATAATATTTGATACAATTTATTTTCCCAAAAATATTTTTTAATTGCTGCATTTCTCTTCGCAGTTTATTATTTAGATTAAAACTTTTTTATAAATTTCAAATTCACTAGTAATATTTTTTATTTAATTACATTTTTTGTATTATATTTAGGATTTTTAAAAAAATGCTTTTTTTCTTAGATAGGGATACATAGTCAACAACCTAGCCAACAGAAAAACTGGTATCTTAAACCCATAACTCCTTTTCTCACCATTAAAATGAAGGAAGACACCCTCGTACACATTAACAATCCTCAAAACATTATTTCAAATACATGACACTTCTAAGCAACTTATTTTAAGCTAAGGGACTGATTTAGATCTTGGCAGAGTGGAATAATCAGTCACAAACGTGAGGGATATCCTGTCCTCCGTATAGCAATCCCATTATATCCTACTGAGATTTTAATACGGCGGACGGGATATCCTGACATGTTTGTGATGGAGTTTTCCATCCGCCGAGATCTAAATGAGGCCCTAAGCATTGTAGAAATTATTTTGTTGCTAATTTATTCATTATTCTCTTACTAAGATGGTAAAGCAATTTTATCACAGATTTAAAAAGTCTTAAAACATTTTCAGTTTAATTTACTAAATCTAACTTCTGAAACTGTGTTCAATTAGAAATTATTTGGTCAAAATTTCGTTTTTGTGGCCTAGAATTCAATTTTAAAATTGGTGTGATATGTTATGGAGGCCCAGGTTTTCATAAGAAAACGTTTTAGAAAGGAAATTTTAACAAAAGGTGCTAAAGAAAACAACGGTATGACTCGCTACCATCTGGGAAACAGCTGTATAGGAAATAGTGTGGATGATTATATCTCAAACAGCTGATGGAGGCCTAATATTATTACAATACAAAGGCAGAGGAATGACTGCAAACTCAGCCTGCTCCACTTGCATTGCTAAGGGGTACCTATCGGACCACTAAATGTGAAAATTAAAGGGACTGATGAGTTCTAAAGGTTGCAGTGTTTTGATGCAAGATTCATAACAGAAATGTTTAACTCAAATCAAAGAACACCAAGTGGGTTTGTAAGATAAATGCACACATGGATTTTTGTAAGGGTGGGCGGAACTAATGGAGTTTCACTCTACGGAATTCCAGGGAGCTACCTAAAAACTCTGCCAGATTCCGTAGAGTTCAGCCAATAGTTGGAAATATGCATGTCACTCTGCAACTTAGCTGCAGTAGCGCAAGCAGCGCTGAAAAATCAGTGCGAATGGCACCATGCAATGCTCAAGAATGTGCAGCAATTTAAATAGATTTTCCTGCCGTTAGAGTAGAAAATCCACTCAAGCGGCAGCAAATTGACTTAAGAAGCAGATCTCTGACTGTGACCGCTCGCGACCACCAATGTTAGAAAACGACGCTTGGGGACGCCAAATCTTGCTCGCACTCGGATTCCTGGAGCCTCGTAGGAAAAAAATATCAGATTTTTCCTGGAACTCCATATTACAAGAGTAATGTGCAGTCACCAAATTCCAGAAGCGGAATGAAACTTTCTACCCACCTCTAATTTTTGGTTAAGAGAGGTGGGTGTGAACTGGAGAATCTGCTACAAAGAAATCTTGAAAAAGCGTGTTTTGTTGAAACTGTCCCTCCCAAGTAAATCCACTCTTTCCAATCTCAAAATCACATAACAGGCGTTGGCTGTACAGCACCCCATGAAGGAAACTAAACATTCCAACAATGAGATCAAACCTATTCTGAATGAAAACAAACTGTTTCGAAAAATCACAAACCATCAGATTTCCATCTGTAAAATACATATCCTGTAGCTCAATTTCACATGGTGGCCTATCTTGACTGCCTCTGTATCTGTGATCCTCAGATAATCACACCCATCCTGCATTTTCCTCAAATAATACTCTTAATTGTCCTGAATTGAGGAAGGTTTATCATGTGTCCCCACTCAGAGAAAAGGAAGTGAGACAGCACAATATTGCAGTTCTTTTGTACATTTCCTGAGCAGACTGGGCGCTGGCGTTATGTACAGTTGTTATCAGTAAAATGCAATGTAATGGTATTTGCGAGGCGAGCTGTTATGTCCCACTGGTTTTGTTTCGTCTGCAGCTGCTCACTTGACTCCATCTTCCACTTCAGCAGTTAACCTTCTGAGATAATGCTTGATGTTCAGTCCAAACCAGGCTGGCTACTTGGTTTTCAGATGCATGGGCCATTTGGAGTCCTCTTTCATATTTCTGCTATTGGCAATTCTCCAGATGGAGTTACCTTATACTTACAAAATCAAATTAATATGCCATCTATTATTCCTACATTTGCATTGATACATTTAATAATTACTTGTGTGTTATTGCGCTGCCTTTACTTTAGAAGCATGGTAAATACATTTATTACTGTCTCTTCAATTTTATCCAAAATATGCTTGAATATGAAATATGATATGGAAATATGTTCACTCTGCCTGCATTCAAATAATATAAATGCACATAATGTTGTCCATTGTCTTGTTCTAGGCTGATCCTATGTTCCACCAATGCATATTGGTGCAAGTGGTTTGGAGCCCAGTATGTGTTAGCTGAACGTCTTAGAAGCTGGACTTTTTGCTTTAGAAAAATGCAAATTGTATTAATGGGAACTGTTGTTTATGTGCTTATGTTTTTTAAACAATGTATCATTGGTTATTGATTATAGTACTATCTCCTTGCTCTTTGACTTTAATGAGGGTATATCAACATTGTCCTTTTAATTTGACAAGTTGTTATCACAGAAGCTGGACCTACCGTCTAGTTCCACAGAAATCCTAGAGCTTGCCAGACATGGCCTTCAGCTGCACCAATCCTGTTCTGGATGCAGGGCCTGGCCTTTGGCCATAATCTGAGCTCAACTCTGCTTCTTCTTATGGGGCACGGCCTGCCTCCATGCCCAGTGCATGCTCTGCACTCCTTCCTCAACATGCCACTTGTGTTCTGGGGAAAGAGTCTGGCCTTTGAATGTGATTGTAGTGACTGTATACTACTTCTGGAGACTAGATGTCCTTATAAAGAATATGCAGAGAAGAAAAAGTGCTGCAGTTACACACAGGCAACACCAATTCACATAGACAATAACTGCAGTTGCAAACTGGCTGTGCCACCTTTAAGGTATAAATGTCATAGAGAAACATAGAGCAAAAATGACATAGAGAAACAAAATCCAAGCTTTCCACTTTAAACAATCAGATGTGAAAAAGGCTAAACATTTACTGCTTCAGTTATTTCATTTATGAGGTCAATGACGATGTGATATTTGATGTATAAATTGTATGTTATCTTGCATTCCTGAATACTGACTTCACATTACCCATGGCTTCTAAACCCTCATAATAATATTTGAATATAAATTCTAGAAATAGAATTCAAAATGATTTATTATAAGCCTTCATACATGTTATTAGGGAAATATATATCTTCCAACTATCACATGGTTTGTTCAATTTGCTTACTGTGTCGCCCAATGTACATACAGACTGCATTACTCCTATTTACAAACAGTTCTTTATCATATTTTCCAATTTTTCCCAAATGACAGTTCTATAATAATGAAGGCAAAAAATCTACTGAATTTACCCCTAATGTATTGCACATTATATTTAAAATGAAACTAAAATGGACACGGTAAATAAAAGTGCCACATAAATATTATAGAACGGTCATATTTTGTTTTGTATAAAAATCTAAAAAAGTTCATTGAAATTTAGCCCTGAAACCAATTTTAAAGCTACTCAGCTAATTTGTAAAATGATTAGAGTCTGCCTGTATATTGTGTCTTCTAAAAGATTTTCCATCCTTTTCCACATGCCATGTGCTGTATCTGACAGTTAAACTTTCGGTGCCCTGCACCCAGCTCCCTTGCCGCCAGGACCCACTGTGCAAGTGGGCTTCGGCCTCGAGCAGCAGATTCTGGGCACTGGGCTTGTCCTTCTTCCATGTCTTTGCAGGCACGTTCATCTGTGAACACAGGGCATGGCCTTTAAATATGTCCTCCACCCAGATCGTGTCCCTGCAGAACATTATACAGATAGCCTTCGGACATGCGTAGTAGGATGAGGGCGCCAGCCATGTCATGCACCTAAGCCAAATAAATGCCTTCGTAACCTTCTCTGCATTTTCTTTGGCAATGCAGACTGAGCTCTGGTACAGGGAATGGCATATAGCCTCTTTGGCCCTTAGCACATGGCATGCCCTCACAATGCAACTAGCCCCCATGCTATCAGAACCTATTGAAATCTGATCAGGCAGATATTGCTGAGTACCACTTCCGTGTGACTCATCATTGCTCCTGGAGGCAGAACAAAACACTCCTTAACCCAGGATATTGTTAAGAAATAGTCTCCAGAACAACTTGAACGTTATCATCAATGTCCTCTGACTGCTGTGATTCATCAAAAGCTGATGAAGTTGGTTAGATCTTCACTTTTCCTGTACTACGTAAAACTAATTTTTCAGAGAAAAAATATAAAAGCTTCCGGAAAAACCATACAATGCAGCTAAATATATATTCACCATCTCACAGACTGACGAACAGAGACCTAAATTTCGAATTTCCTCCTCATACTCTTACACATTTGCAATTTCTTTTGTAGCTTACATTTGTAGATCCATGTAGAAATATTTTACTTGAGTTTGATGTAAAAGGTTGAATTATAATATCTTTCTTTCAGTTGTTAGGGTTATGGTTCTCTACTTCTCGTAAGGGCATGCGTATTCTCGAACAGAGCACAAGTCGGGGGTACACGCAGGTAGACGGCGTCCAGCCACTATTTTCACAGGGTGGACGCTGTCCACACTGCCAAGAAGTTGAGCCCCACTGAAATATGCTAAACTCGCCTGGTGTAATTTTCAGACAGGGGACACATTCTGTAGTGCCTTAATTTTGTCTTCCGAGCAGCAAGGTGCAGGCAGGGAAGGGGCTTTGTTATTTTAAATTTCAGCTGGGTAAAAAACAAGGGCCAAAGTTAAGGGACCTTTAGGCCTCCTTTTATTTCGATTATGCTGGCTGGGAGATATCTGGAGCCTCCCACCTAGATGCAAATGCAACAGAGGGGAAACAAAGGCACCCAGCTTATTATGACTTCACAAGTACTTAAGAGAGGCATGGTTTTGACTTTGTTCAGTCCCTGCATATAAGAGATATGCATGCACTGTAAGAATGTCAGCTGTGTTGGTCTGTCCCAGTATTTACACAAATACCAATTTAAATACCGCTATTTTGTTTTATTTATTTTACAGCGCTACTCATTCCAATGCAGGGTGTCACAGCACTTTATATCACACGCACACATTATACATTGACAATAAATCATATGTGTGTAAATCAATGTACAGGATGTGCTACTTATGACAGTGAGGGTTACAAGATGTAGGAGTCACACAGAGCCAGCCTGTGCTTAGATAGCGCCCTGGGTGAAACCAAATTTTGAGCTCTATCTCACTCGTCGTTAATTGTCTGTGTCTTAAAAACTTTAAAGGGGTAAAATGAGGTGGAAAATGTGAAGAAAACCAGAATGAATGAGGACACAGGTACCAGCAGGCTTCCTAAAAAGTGTTTAACCACACTTCTGTTTGGAGCTTAGTATAAGGGAGAATATGGCAGGCAGCTCCTGTGCCCCTCTGATAGGCAGCGCCCCGGGCATGGGCCCAGCTTACCCATGCCAAAGCCTGGCCCTGGAGTCACATGTCCTTCATAGCTCACTGTGCTATATAAGAAGGATTACTATTTATGAACAGCAAGTTCCAAAAAGATCTCTGTGGTAAAAGCAGTAACCCACTTACCTAGCTACATAAAACAAAAGTTTGTCATCTGCATGTTACATGATGTGCTTTGCAGGAGACACATTAACCATCTATGCTACTTTGATTTAAAACTGGGACTACACAAAACAAAGATCTCTCCAGCAAATGTGTTAACCTCCAGAGTTATCTTGCCATTATTATTATTATTCCCTGAGATTTATTGGGCACACAAAGATCTTTGCAGCAGGTGCCATAGCCCGTACAATATTTTAAAATGCAGACTTTGTAACCAATTAAGCAGAACAGATTCACTGCCACGTTTCTCCTTGTTGCCAATTTCTTTGTGGCACAGTTTAACCCCTTCCGTGCGCCCGTCGGCCAACGGCCGTCGCGAGCACAACCTCCGTAGTGCTGCGCACGTCCGTTGGCCGACGCGGCCCCGCCCACTCAATAAAACCGCCGCACCGCAGCGGAATTGCCGCCGCGGTTAAGCGGTTAAAAAAAATATATATATGTTAAGGTCCCGATTTTGCATCTGGATTGCATCATTTTTTTGGCACAACCCCGATGCAAAATCTCAATTGTTAAATCTCGTAATGCGTTCAAATGTACTCATGATAGACCTACATGTGTGAGGTGTTAAGATCTGATGTCACTTCTTGTGATGTTACTTCCTGTGATGCCATGTGCAATATCACGCACCGTAATATCACCCACCATGGTGTGACTTTCATACACCCTAACGTTTAGTCTCCCCGCTTATTTTTTTAGGACTTGTGCCCTGTTATCTAATTGCATATGCAAAATGCTCATATGTAGTAATGTACCAAAAGATCATTTCAGAGCACAGATGCACACAAACAAATGATCCGATACTCATCACATTCGACCAAAGGCCACTCAGTGGAAATTCTTGGATCACAGGAGCTTGATGCACAGCCCATTTAACAAAGTCAGAAAGTACTAAGAGGAAAGTAAGAAAGTTGAATCTTTTACCAGTATTGGGGGTTCTGGAAAGAACTTTTTGGTCTTTTGTAAATATTGTTTTCCCAACAAAACATAGTAAAAATTTACAAGCTTTGAAAATTTTGAATAAAAGAACAAGTTTAAGGACCAGATGAGGCTAAAAGATCATATGTTTTACCATGGTCAGGAACTAGTTGTCGCAGACGGTTGCCTTTTTTGAACAAGTCTGTTACTGTAGCTATTGCGGAAAAGACTGTACTTTTGTCAGGCTGGCTGCACTTGGGGGCATATTTATGAGAAGTTTGCATCACGTTTGCACCATGCAATGTGGTACATATGTGACAAAAAGCTCCAAGTCAGATTTTTGAAGCTGTGCAAAGCCAATTTGCGCGCCTCTAAGTGGCTTCAAACATCTGGAGTAATGCAGCGCAAATCACTGTGTTGTGTTACTCTGCCCTAAGAAGGCGTTGCCTGGGCATTCCAATGCAACTCCTATGGATTTTGACGCATCCCCAGATCTACAAGAACTTTGAAACTGGGGTTGCACCAAAATCTTCCACCTTCCCAGGGGGGGTATAACGAGGAGAAATATCTCTATTTCTCCTCGTTTCTTCCTCTTTCTATGTGTGCTGCATTCTGCAGCGCACATAAACAGAGGAATAGGCCTCCCAGGATTGTTTTGTTGCATAAAGGTGTCCCTTCCTGCACAAAAACAATCCTGCTTACAACGCAGGCACCCTTGCTATGCTGCAAGGTTGCCTTCATTGGCGCTAGGCTACCAAAAGGGTGCCAGAGCAAGGGAAAGGACAGGACTGCACCATATTGACTTAAAAACGGTGCATTCCTGCCCTTTCCCTGTCACACAATGCAGCGCAGGTAGGTGACACACAACAAAAGAAAAGAACCTGCCTACTCGACTGGAAAGCAAAGGAATTCCTCAAAAGTAATCTCAGGCACTAAAAAGTGCAATTGAACCTTGAGATTCAAAAGAACTTATACAACTCTGATAATTTTATGTCTGAAACAATGTCTATTTATTCCAAAATATCTCTACTTCCACAAATGAATTAAAGACATAATATTGAACAACTCTAGTCATGTCCATTTGGATCACGAACCATCATATAGAGCACATGAATTTCAAAAGTCAAAATCATCTTTATTTGGTCATAGTTGGACCATAAAAGCACAGAATAAACACATTTGCATTTTAAAAAATATAAATAACAATTTAAAAGCATTGTGAAAAAAGGGTCATTAAAGAACATACGTTCTTCTCAGTTTGATAGCAGCAATGATATAACTAGGAGCAGCAGTGCGAACATCAAATGAATGTAAACTTTACAAATAGATCAAATCCTCTTTATAAGAATTAAGGGGCTTATGCAGGAGGACGGGGTGTAAAAAGTGCAATCTAAAGGAGTCATATAAAGTACAAAAGAACATACAATGTGCAGTGGATTGGGCAGTAACAGAGTCACAAGGGCATCATGGGAGGAAGGCAAACCAGGAACCCACTACTGGGAAAGTCACAAGGAAGTGAACTCCATTTGATCTCAACCTAGTGAGATAAAATCTATGCTCTGGATTTCCTATCTAATTCAAATAAGACTCCATATCAGAGTATGTAGGAATCTGCAAATATCTTGTAACTGTAGGCATATCAAGAGACTTTCCTAGTCTAAATCCCTCTTTATAAGTTTCATGGCTCCCTTTGACTTTCATTTTGAGGTCAGGACTTATACTTTCCAGTGAGTCAAAAAGATGACTGTACCCCAGGCTGTGAAAGGTGTTTTACACATAAGCCAACCATGGGATAGCTGTCATGTTATCTACTTTTCGACAATCAGGCAATACCTTCCTCAAAGTCTGCCTTCGAGGAGCTCCAAAACTTTATCCATAATAAAAGAGGTGCCAATGAAATTCGATCCTCCATGAACCCTAGATACAATTCCAGATGTGCAATGAGACTTGAATAAGTTTTAGGAATGGCCAAGAGCCTGCACAAGAACCTATTCTCGACTACTTGAAGTTTCATCCAGGCAACGCAGCCCCAGACTCCTGCTCCATAAGTCCCCACTGATAAGTACTTACTTTTATAAAGTTGAATGATTTCCTGGACCGGCTTAAGGCCTAGCCTTTTTACAAATCTGAATATTGCATCTTCTGCTGCACACATCTTAAGGGCCCTTTGAGTAAGTAGCCTGTCCCACGCTCCATTTGCCTCCAACAACATGCCAAGGTAGTTAAAAAGGGAACTTATTCAATTTGTGTCCCCCCCTATATAAAATGTTTTTGATTTTGTATGTATTGAACCACAGGTCATAATAATAGATTTTGACTGATTCACCTTAAATTTTAATCTACGCATTAAAATCATTAAAACCATTCATGTGGTTTTGGAGGGCATTTGCGGTCAAAGCTAAGAGAACAGCGTCATCTGCGTAAAGCAGCACGAGGACTGCCTGCATACCAATCCTAAGGACATCATTACGGCAAGCCCTTAAAGAAATGTCTAAGGAATTTCAATATTCATAGGTATAAACACTCACTCTGGAAACCTCCGACTCATACCCCACAAACAGTCACACTATCAATCAAGCTCACACATCCCATTCATCCTATAGGTATAACCCATCACATTGCATACAGGTAAAATAAATTAAAATCAAAACAACTTTGAAGATCGCAAGGACCAGCAACAAAACCCTGTATCAGAGTAAATTTATTTCAAGAATGAAATTCTCAAAACACTACTTACATATGTGTAAGTAATACATAAACAAATGTAAGTTGACTAAAGTGATAAAGAGAATCAAAGAGAATCAAATATATATAATTACAAATCAAAAAATACATAAATACATAATTTTTTTACATAAAATGAAAATAGTAATCAGTTGGCTCCATGAACTTTGCCAATCAATATTCAGGGTCGTTTCGGTGGGAGACCCAATAGGTGGTCACACCTTTTTCAGGGTGTGAAGGATATAAAAGCCAACCAAGGGGGTGAGGGAGGGCGAATTCCCAGGCGGGAGCACTAAGGGGAAAAGAGAATCCCAAATATAAGGCTCAAAAAACTAAAACTAACAACTAATGTTTGATCGAGTGAGTGTACTTGGACCCAAATACCCAAGGGCTGGTTCACCACAAGGCTGTTTGTAGTATATTAGTGATAAGCAAACAGAAAAATGAGAAAAATAGCCACCACTGGGTTCATACTGGAGGGCCCAATGAAGAATATCCAGTAGAGAACGGCCAGCAGGGCCATAGAGAAAATACCAGGGAAAAACGGTATAACCCACAAATGGACCCTTCACCTAGTCTAGACCCAAAAGAAGGAAATTAGAAAATAGGGGTCCAAGGTGGTCATAAGGTATTGCTGGATACTTACAGAGACCAAAGGTAAACACTGCTGATTAGCAGACTATGGGGTGTACAAGAAAGCAATGGCGCACAGGCCAATGTGTCCCACTTCAAAGGGAGGGACCCCTGCAAGAAAAAAAAGCAGGTAAATGAGATCCACTAGGAAGCAGGTGTTCAAAGCTAAGTGCACACAGCATGTTTAGAGAAAAATCAAGATGCATCGGATCAGTACTCAACAAAAGGCATACCCTAGTGTCCAACTAGATACTCCAGTCCCTGGAGGACAAAAGGACTTCTAGAATGGAAGTTATGGCACTTCCAAGGGCGAAGACAAAAAGAATAATCTTCAAGGCAGTTAACAGCTCAAAATATGATTCTAGATGAAGAGGTATAACACCTACATAATAAATGCTGAAAGAAAAGATAGCTCCTAAGAAGAAAATAAGAGTAAAAAAAACCTCAACCATAGATAAACAACAAAAGTAAGTGAAATATAAATAAAAAATAAAAAGAGGGGCACTAGACTGCTCACAGGCTGCAGAGGCGAGAGCCAAAGATACAGTGAAGCATGTGGGCACGAGAAACTCAAGGTTCCTACTCAGGACATGTAACATCAATGGAACATGAACTGACCATCAAGAGAGAGGAAACCGCTATAAAGGGTCATGTTGACAAAAGCCAACATCACGGCGAAAGCAATCATTCTCAAAGAGGAGGGAAAAAAAATATAAAGCGACAAAAATGCCCTCGCCCAGAAGGACTACAATTCAGGCTTGCAGGCTGAAATATACAGCTAGGGTTGAAAGTGAAGAAAAACGCCCAATAAGTAAAACAGGGTCGAAGAAAAAAGAAAGAGAGTAGACATCAGTAGATAAGCCTCCCCCGGGACCCGAAGGATAGGAAGAGGGGTGGAAAAATGAAACGGCAGGGTCGTGAGGCACAAATGCTAGCCATTTACCTGTGGGTCCACAAAAGAGGCCCAAAGCAGGATAATGAACGGGTCCAGCACGTTAGACGAAAAACCTGTAGGAGCAGAAATCAACTGTTGAAAACCGGAAATAAATACAGAGAGGCGCGTGATGCGTTCTACCAATGGGAAGACAGGGAAAGGTAAAATATTAATTTGACTGACATGACAGAAATTGGCTATGAAATCATAGGTGCCATATTGGAATGGGCCATGGAAGGCAAAATGCTAGAGGGCCTGACATCCTGGGAGACAGCCTAAGGAATAACAAGAATCCTCCTAGAAAAAGAAAAGAATAAAACTGCCGGCCCAAGACTAAAACAACACATATGAAGAGACCCCGAAAACTAAAAAGAAAAGTGATAAAATTAACTAGAAATAAATAGAGTTGGTGCACAAATGTGTGAAGGACCTCACACGAAATTCAAGTGGAAATACACACATGGTAAACATGACAGGGCCCACAGAAAAAGCAGAAGGAGGCCCTGGCAAAATGGAAAGGAAACAACGATAGGCCTCCCATGGTAAAGGCATATGCGTAGTTAAGACTTGCGTGGTTAAGACCGCATGGAAGCGGCATGCACGGTAATCACATGCGTGGTTCCGTCACACAATCCAGATGGGAAACGGTCGGAACAACGCGGGATCAGCCACGCTTGCCTTAACCAGGCATATGCCTTAACCATGCATATGCCTGGTTAAGGCAGTGCACAGTCTAGCTGCTGGAATGGGCGGTTCCAGGAAGAGGAAGGATAGGGAGGACGCGGTGAAGTAAGTGGAGTTGTGGCCAAGTTTTGCAGGTGTGGGGGTCGTTTTCAGGGCTGGAAGGTTTGGGGTTGTTTTTGAGGGCTGGGGGGGTCAGGGACGTTTTTAGGGCTTGGTGGGTCGGTAGTTTTTAGGGCTGTGGGGGGTTGAGGAAGTTTTCAGGGCTCGGGGGTTGGGTAGTTTTTAGGGCTCAGGGGAGTGTGGTAGTTTGTAGGGCTCAGGGGTTGGGGTAGTGTATAGGGCTTAGGGGCAGGTGGGGTAGTCTTTAGGGCTTGGGGAGGGGTTGGTTTTCATGATTGAGCGGGGTAGTTTTAGGTCTCAGGGCAGGAGTTTGGGGCCGTTTTAGGACTCAGGGCGGGGGCAGGGATTGGAGTACTTTTTAGGGCTTAGGGGGGCAGGGAAGTTTTTAGTGCTCAGGGGGGAAGGGGTTGGTTTTCAGGAGGGAGGGTGGTAGTTTTAGGTCTCAGGGTGGGGGCTTGGGGGGCCGTTTTAGGTCTCAGGACAGCGGGCAGGGATCAGGGTATGTTTTTGGGCTTTGAGAGGCTTTTTAGGGCTCAGTTCTGGGGTCAGGGTAGAATTCTGGCCTGAAGGTGTTTTTTGGGATCAGGGCGGGGGGCAGGGGTCGGGGGGTAACACTTGCCTGATAAGTCTTAACCACAGATATATCTGCCATACATGCCTTAACAATGCATATTTCGTTGTAAAGGCATTCGTGGTAAATGCATGTGTGTGGTTAAGGCTTGCGTGGTTAAGAGCGCGGAACGGGCAAGCGTGGTAATCGCATGCATGGTTCCGTCACACAACCCTCCCAGATAGAATCAAAATTTAGAGGGCCCAAAGGGAACAAGTTTCCCATGGATCACATCAGGGACAACATGTCCCAGGGCCAGGCAAATAAGGTGGAACATATACCTGAAGTCAGTCCGGGGGGAGCGAAACAGGGCCAAAGGGCAAACTACAAGGATAAATAGCGTTCTCCCAAGGGGTTACCTCATTGAGGCCCTTTTTCTGTGTGCCAAGGGTGAAAATCCATGTTGTGCATTGCCATCTTTTCCTTTAAATGGGTAGATTTTTTTAATATTAGTCCACATAAGATCTTTTTCAGTGTGGCCAAATTGTAGCCAGTGTTGCACCAATGGAGCCGAAGTTCTTAGATTGCGGATGGCAGATTAGTGTGCTCCAATTTTGACTCTCAGTTCTCATCCAGTCTCCCCCATGTATCTTAGCCCACAGGGGCACAGAGTAAGATATATATTGTTGGAGGTTCTGCAATTCATCACATTCATTAAGGTGATGATTTTTCCCCGTATAGTAATGCTTTCAAATACAATGGCTCCTTCACATGTGTGGCATGTGCCACACTTGTGATTGCCTCTATTAGGATTGGATCCTGTAATGGATTTTTTTTTACAAAAACTCTCCTTATTTATGAACTTAGCTTTGACCAGAATGTTCCTCAAGTTTCAATTTCTAGTGGCCAATGCGATGGCTCGCCAAAAGTAGCCGCACTGAGCTGGTCTCTGGTGCCGTGACCTGGGATATCTCAACGCTCCTCGAGTGGCTCTCGGGCACTGTCACGCCAACCCAGAGGCGACAGGGTAATTTATTGATGATTGCAGCCCAACGACACTGGGCCAGATACGTGGTGCCGAGGGGCCGACCACCGCCCTACGCCCCTAGTCTGCCTCTGGAGCTGCTCCCTGGCACGTATACCTGCCATGGACGCCCAGAACTGGGAGCAAGGAGGGAGAGTGGACTGGACGCATGGGGGGATTTGTTTGAGGATTCGTAACTGCTGTCGTTTGAAGGCCTGGTGGAAACGTATGCCGTGCCGCAGGGCTCCTTCTTACTGTATGCCCTACTAAGTCGCCTGTCCTTACAGTCTTGGAGTGCGGACGGGGGCGAGCCTGCCACTTCACATTTGTTACATACCTTACTCACACATGGCCACGGGCGCCAGGCCATTACAGCCATATACACCTCCATTAGATTGGACGACGCCCCTCCACTAACTATCTTGCGAGCGTATTGGTATGGCGAGCTCTCTCTTACCCTGTCGGATAAACAATGGCAACAATGCCTTACTTACCCCAAAATTATCTCGACCAACGCCAGAGTGCAATATACTCAATTTAATTATCTCCACCATACGTATCTCACCCCTCATAGACTGGCATGTATGTACCCTACTGTCGTGGACGTTTGCCCTAGATGCAGAAATCAGGCTGCCACTTTCACTCACATGGTCTGGACTTGCGCCACCATGCGCGTTTTCTGGCTGGAGGTGGCTGCTGTGCTCACAGCGGCAGCGGATGCGCGGGTAGAGGTGGAGCCCCTACACTTTCTGTTGGGAGTTACTAGGCGTAGCTCGGCTCGTAAGAGTACGAACACATTTTTGGACCTTGCTTTGGGCCTGGCTAAGCGGAGAATTGCCATGACCTGGAAGGCACAGGCGGGCCCCGGGATCGCTGTGTGGCTGTTGGACCTGCGAAGGGTGCTGGTTTTGGAATGTGTGAATCAATGTGAGGCTGAGGCGCGGGCGCCGCTCCCCTCGCGACAGGCATCTGCGCAGTGGCAAGGATTTTTAACGGCGATTGAGGCTCGAGTTGCTGGGGAGGCTCCTCCCCCCTGAACCCCCCGTCACATATATCGGTGGGGGTCCCCCCCTGCTGGCCCCGCGGCCCCCCCTCTTTGGCCCAAGCGCGTCTACTACACCTGTCCGCCCCCTTACCCCCCCCCTCCCTCTCCCCCCCTGTCCATTTACCCTACGGCTGTACTCTTATGGTTCCTCCCTGGGGTGCCTGACGCGACCGCCCGCACTCCATCATGTCCCTCTGCTATTGCTATTGTTATTCCTTATTGTTTATGTTACACCTCTTATGCACCAGATCAGCACTTATGATCGTATTGGGCTTTACATGTACATATATATATATAGAGATCGGCTTTCGTTTTTTATTTGAGCTACAAGTGAATTGCCCTTTGTTCTCCCCCTTCTTTTGTTTTTTGTTTTCGTTTGTGGTATCTTTTGTGTCTGAAGCTGTGTGGTCTATTTCAGGAACACACAATCTGCAATGGTTCTGGGCACGCGGAGCAATGTCCGATTCTCCTTTGTTGATATTCTTTATTGTAATTCGTACATGTTTGATTGTGTGGCACTGCGGAGTGAAGCAGTGAGCCGCCCAGCCCAATAGGTACGGGAATGTTAAATGACTATGACTCTTCTTCTGCCCCTACCTAATTCCATTCGAATTGGTTGTGGATACATATTATTTATAGTGTATCCTGATCAATATGCATATGTTTTGGATTTCATTTTGTTAAAATTAATAAAAATCATTCATTAAAAAAAAAACTACCAGCTAAAAAAAAAAAAAAAAAAAAAAGTTTTGATTTCTTTTAAACACAAATGTGGGCCTAGGTAGCCTGTTTTCACCTGAGTCGATGTTCAAGAGATGCCATTGAGAGTTAACCACTTACCTAATCTTTTGGTCAAGATTGGAATGGCAAATAACACAGACCAGTTTTTCTCTGTGTCCTTTAATTCTATTCTCAAACGTGCTGTCCCTGCGTGACTTGGCCATTAATATGGCCCTTGGTCTGCAATCCTGCCTCTTAGTTCACCTGATATAGGTTGTTTTGCATCACCTTGGACAATCCTAGACATAACTCATGTGGAACTGCTGCATAAAGTTCTTCATAGACCAGCCTTTCCAGAAACGCTTTGCATTAACTCCTGTGATGTGTATTGCCACTGCAGTTGTCCAAAAAGAATACAGTTTTCAAGTCTTTCCCTTGAAGGAGGCTACTGGCAGTCATTGCAGATCGCCACCTGAGTGTTAGGTTTTTAACTGTCTGGCTTGACAGTGCAGCAGTCACCAGACAATTATGTGAGACTCACCAGGAGAGAAGTTTCAGCTCCACCCATATATTGGAAACCAGGAGTACGTGTTTTGATTGGGGAGAAGTTGTGTGCTCCCATAAAAAAGTGATTTCCCTACACCTGGCTGTGATAATATTGCTTATTCGTCCAGCTGCCTGAGCTTGAACTTTCAGGGGCACGCACATGACATTGTAATGCTATTAACGTGTCTTATATAGATAGATAATTTATGGCATTTATTTCTGGCAACAACACATATGGCAGGAGGGCAGTCATTATCCTAAATGAGACTCGGGTTATATGGTTAATGTTTCCTTCCCACACTCAGCCTATTCCAAAATCAATTTATAGTCCTTTTTTTGACTATTGGAAATTTGTCAGTCATAGCCACTGTTCTAATATTGAGGTGGTCCTCCTCAATAAATCACATACCACAAGAAAAGAGAGGAGAGGGTCCAAGGGAGAAAGTTTAAAGACCTGCAAGGAAAGTATCCCCTATTAAAGTACACTTATAACACAAAAAATCCTCGGGTCTGTGCTAACATAGAGAAAAACTACGAAGTGACGAGCTGATGTCTCACAAAATCTCCATATGGGAGAAATCCCTTCTAGGACGAATACCCTCACCCACCATAGGTGGCATGCTTCATCATATGGGTTTCTCCTCTCAATGGGAAAACCTAGTCCCACTGAGGGCTACAACTCCCTCAATATGAGGAAGGAGCTCAGGGATGTTTTTAAGATGTTGCTACACTATCAAGGATGCTAAATCCCATAGGTGAATCCTGGTATGGTGAGGACGCAGCGCGAAAATAAGAAGGTGACTAGAAAATTGATGAGATTAAAACTACCTAGTAGGGGCAAAACAAAACTCTTTATTCACTTGCTCGCACTGGTAGGATTAAAAAGCAGTGCATAAAGCAGTATGGATTTAAACTGCTAAGTATCAAAAAAACGGTCTACATGTTTCAGCCTGGGTGATCTAGGAGAGTATCTAGGCTTTCGTCAGGACCAAAAAAAATTAAAGCTGCTGCTAGAATGAAGTGAAAGAAAACGTGATAATGATACCAAACCAGTAATCCTATTTCTCTTTGTCGGATTTAACTGGATGTACCTGTAAGTGAGACAAAATAAACAAAAACAACAAATCAAGAAACCATTAATCACCCGTCATTCACAATGTAATGTGTGCCACTTGAGAAGGGATATTATTTTCCATCTCAACCCCATCTGGGTACTCAAATAAATGATTGAATAGATACACTCACCCAAAGAATTGGATAAGCGGCCTCACTTCAACCTGGCGACAGCTCAGGGAAGGGGGCCCCGCTCTGAAAAAAATATTAAAATCATGTGTCAAGCATACATGTCCAAATGCTGACACTAATCTAAAAACTGGTGTATTGGTCATAAATTCACAGTTCGGACTATGTCAGTACACAGACAATGACATGAATAATCCAGGTCGGAAATCAATCATTAAAACTGGTGGGCTCTATCAGAAAAGCCTAAACCATGTTGAACCAGTGTAGAGGCAGAATAACGTAGGGATCAGTCGTATGTCAGCTAGAAAGACAGAGGGGTCGATTCCGATCCGGGCCGGAAAACGTACCGACCGACTCGGAGCCAGAATTTATTCCGACCGACACGTACCGGTGCAGCCCGACCCGCAAAGTACGATGAAAAGCGTGCAAAATCCGACCAACTCGTACGGAACACAATACGAATGACCGAACCGCGCGGAAAACAGCTATCCGGCCGGAAAAGCACGCGAATCGAACCGACCGACACGCACCAGGAAGAATCCTGAACGAAACGTACCCGCGAACTCCGACCCGCCAAGTACGATGCAACACGTGGAAAACACAACCGAGTCGCACGGAGCTCAAGCCGTACGACCGACACGCATACAAAACAGCGAGCCGAAGCAACCCAATACACCGCGACCGATGCGTATGCAGCACATAAAACAGCACAAACACAGCGTGAACGACTCGGAGAAGCTCGCACGAGACAACTGCAGGGTCCGACTCGGTCAGAAGAACGTCCCCCTCATGCACAAAAAGTACAAAGGGAAAAACACACAAAAAAAGGCCAAACAAGCAATTACAAAGCCAATAAATACTGGGGGGGGGAAACAGGGAACAAAGACACACCCACAACTCCACCCATATAAAGAACACAAATCTCTACCATGATCCTTTGCAAATTCAAATTACCTGCCAGCACACAACACC
Organism: Calotriton arnoldi; assembly: GCA_963921515.1. Classification (NCBI taxonomy): domain Eukaryota; kingdom Metazoa; phylum Chordata; class Amphibia; order Caudata; family Salamandridae; genus Calotriton; species Calotriton arnoldi. Next base: position 237,233 of record CAWUFW010016281.1, read on the forward strand.
AACAGACAGCAACCACACACACACTCACAGCTCATCCATCACACAAGCCACACACCATCAGCACCTCAACAAATAGCACCCTCACATACACCCAGCAAAACACACACTCACACACCCTCACTTGCACACCAACACACATCACTCACCACCACCACCCATCACCATGCCCCCAAGAAGAATCCAAAGTTCCTAGATAGTGAATTGGAAGTCATGGTAGATGAGATCCTCAGGGTAGAGCCACAGCTGTTTGGTACACTGGTCCAACAGACCCCCATGTCGCAGAAAACCAAGATGTGGGCGAGGATCGTCGACAGGGTGAACGCACAATCACCATGTTTGCGCACAAAGGAAGACATCCTGAACAGGTGGTATGATGTGTGCAGGAGGGTCAGGGACCTACTGAAGAAGGATTACATCTTGAGCCAACACACCGGCAGTGGCCCTCCTGCCAAACCACTATACCTCAGGCCCTGGGAGGAGAAGGTGCGGGCCATCCTACCACCAGTGAGCGTATATGGACTAGAAAACATCCCAGAGCCTGGTGAGTACACAACCAATATACCCAATATTGTGTGACAATACACACACATCACTGTCAAGGGGATAGTCAAACCATGCACCCTTAGCAAATACACAGCAGCAAAAACAGAATCATCCCAAGATGTGTATGTCAGTCAGATAAACACAACACATGCCATCTCATAGTGATATGTAACTGTGTCATGACATGTACAAACCCAACAACAAATAAAGCTAGGCAGTGGCACAAATATAACCAACAAACACTGTCAGATATGTAGCCACCACTACAAAACCACCACACAGGGAATCCCACAGAAAGGAAGGAATTCTGTGTATGCTGGTCAAGTCAGTGTAGCCAATAGCATCATGGGAGTTGTAGTCACAGATATTGCCCACCCTCACAATACGCCCATCAACACCACTCTGAACCATGCTCACATCACAGGGAGTGGAAAACAACTGACAAGATGGCTGACACTGGCTACTGCTGTGGGGAGCACAAGGCCCTGCTGGGAACTGGGCACCAACCAACAGCAGGACACCACTGACTGACATCCTGAAAGACAACTTGCACTCCCTGCAATGGAAGCACGTTCCATGGTCGGATATCTGGCTGGGTGGGAAGGAGGACTGACAGCTATGACCATAGTTACCAGCAGCTCTCCCCACACACACCCCTAACACAAACTACACACAACACACCTGGGAAAATGCATTGCCTCACACTAAAATTAATTATCCCACAAAGAACCACCACCCTGGGTCATGCTGTGGGAAGCACAGTGACACACATGGGACTTGTAGCCAAACAAACGCCAGGATAACACTGTCAGCAATCCATTCAGCACAGGCACACTACCCCACAGGGAAGCAGAGTCAGAAGGAAGGAAGTATGGGCAAGCTGGGAAGGGGGGTGGAGGCAATAGCATGATGGGAGTGGTAGTCACAGCTCAACATCCCCAAACCACATGGCGCAGCAAGCTCACACTGAAGCATGCACACCTCACAGAGAGTGGAAAGCCCCATCAAAGATGTCTGACACCGGTGCTCTGTTGTGGGGAGCACAAGGCCCTGCTGGGAACTGGCCACCAACCAACAGCAGGACACCACTGTCAGCCATCTTGCCATTGCTGTCACACCCACACACAGTGAAGTACACTCAAAAGAAGGAAGTATGGGCATGCTGGGAAGGGGGGTGGAGGCAATAGCATGATGGGAGTGGTAGTCACAGCTCAACATCCCCAAACCACATGGCCCAGCAAGCTCACACTGAAGCATGCACACCTCACAGAGAGTGGAAAGCCCCATCAAAGATGTCTGACACCAGTGCTCAGTTGTGGAGAGCACAAGGCCATGCTGGGAACTGGCCACCAACCAACAGCAGGACACCACTGTCAGCCATCTTGCCATTGCTGTCACACCCACACACAGTGAAGTACACTCAAAAGGAAGGAAGTATGGGCATGCTGGGAAGGGGGTGGAGGCAATAGCATGATGGGAGTGGTAGTCACAGCTCAACATCCCCAAACCACATGGCCCAGCAAGCTCACACTGAAGCATGCACACCTCACAGAGAGTGGAAAGCCCCATCAAAGATGTCTGACACCGGTGCTCAGTTGTGGGGAGCACAAGGCCATGCTGGGAACTGGCCACCAACCAACAGCAGGACACCACTGTCAGCCATCTTGCCATTGCTGTCACACCGACACACAGTGAAGTACACTCAAAAGGAAGGAAGTATGGGCATGCTGGGAAGGGGGGTGCAGGCAATAGCATGATGGGAGTGGTAGTCACAGATATTGCTCACCCTCACAATTGGCCCATCAACACCACTCTGAACCATGCTCACATCACAGGGAGTGGAAAACAACTGACAAGATGGCTGACACTGGGTACTGTTGTGGGGAGCACAAGGCCCTGCTGGGAACTGGGCACCAACAAACAGCAGGACACCACTGACTGACATCCTGAGAGTCAACCTACACCCACTGAAAGGGTGGCATGCTTCATGGTGGGATAACTGGGCTGGAGGGAGAAGGATGTCCGGATGTCAACCAAATACCACCAATGCTGGCCATGCACACACCTCAACATTCACATTGAAATGCTTCATGTTGTCAGGACAATGCGCTACACCAATATCAACAGCTGACTGTGACAACTTAGGACAATGCAATGTACAGGCCCGCATTCAGAGGTACACTCACAACTGTCAGGTGTTTGAACCATTGATGCCTGTAGAAACATTACATACATTGTGTGTCTCTTCCAAATACAGGTGATGATGGGGACACAGCAGCAGACGCTGAGGAGTCCCTGTCCCAGGCTCCGGGTGACACTGAGCTCACTGGTGTGGAACAGCCTCTGCCCACCTCGGATGACGAAGACCTACCTGGCACCTCCGCAGTGAGTCATCATGCAGCACCAGCAGGACCACCAGCTGCACCCCCTGCACCCACCCCTCCAACAACTGCCAACACACAGACCACCCCTGCCGACACGAACGGACCAAGGACCACCACCACCAACAGCACACGGACCCCGGCCCAACGTGGAGCTATGGACAACAACACCAGCAACAACCCCCAAGGGGGCCCAGGGTCACCTGTGCGTGCCACCGCAGGTCCTTCACGTGTCGCCAGGGGTGGTGGGAGGGGTGGTAGACATAGGTCGCTGCTTGCAGAGGGGTCTGGACTGCATGATGACCCACAACTGGTACGCATAGCTGATGCGTACCAGACTAGCACCGGAGAGTTCAGCCAGGTAGTGGGGATCCTCAGGGACATTCAACAGCAGCAGGCTGCCCATCATGCCCGCTTGGACTTACACATGTCCCGCATGGAGTCCAAGTGGGACACAGTGCAAGAACAGACGGCGGTGCATAGGGACATATTGCAATGCCTCCGCCAGATTTGCACCAACATGTTAACACCTCCCTGTGTGCCCACAACATCTGGTGCTGCAACAACTGCAACTGACACAGGGAGGGAGGATGACTCTGGCGGAGAGTCCCCTGCACCGCAGCAGCCTGCACTTGAGGGTCCCCCCCCCAAAGAAGAGGGGTCGTCCGAGGAAGGACAACTGAGAGGCTGATGGCCATGCACAACCCCCAGGAAGCCAACACCTGTTCTGGAAAATCACCTTTGTGCCCAAACTCTTTACCCTGTTGAATGCAACACAACTCTCCCACATGACATGTGGAGCTCAAGTTGGACCAATGTATCAGATGACTGTGGACTTTACTCTGGACATTTCTGCTACCAGGACTTCCAAATCATCTTGGAACTTTGGATTACAATCACAATGTACAGCACCCACCATCCTGTGCACTATACTCACACATGTATGTCAATAAACTCACTAATACACCATACTTGCCTCTGTTGTGATTCCAACGTTGTTTCTGAAGTGGAGATGATGATCTGTGAAATGACACTGTGCATGCTAACTGCTACAGCAAGTACAACACCGGCATGTGAGTCATGGCAACGTGACACATATGAGGGAGACACACCACCAGGGCTACACAACACATACACACCAGGGCCATCTGACTCATCGCCTACACTGATGTTGCCAGGAAATACGGTGCAATGCACAGACCCAACACCTATTCCCAGTCTGTGTCAACTAGCCCACTGGTGCAGTAAGCAAATGTCAGTCAGATGTGTGACCACAGACAACGCACATCACAAAGTGAAGCACAGGTTTATTACACATTTGCAACATGTTGTAACCACTACAGATGGAAGGTAATCCCACCTGGCAGTGGGCACACAGTCAACAAGTGTAGAAAAAGGAAGTCCATGGGTGTGGCGCACATCACCTGTAGGGAAACGACAGCTACCACCCTGGAAGTTGATTCACGGTGTCGGGGGATCACAGTTGACCAAACAACTCTGAAAGTACCCTGTGAAGGACAGAAATGACACACAGTCAAAAGTACTGAAGAACAGGACAGAACTGCAATACTCATGCCCAATACATGTCACAAGAAACCCACCCAGAACCAAGTTAGCATGCCAACACTGTTGGGGAGTACAGACTACCTGTAAGGACACATCGCTGCACGCATCCAGTCAAGTAGCACATGGACACACTCAAACAGCACCAGAGCACCACCAACACATATCATGCAAACTCACATCATTGACATAACATCCCTGGATACTCACATTCAGCTGAAGAAGTTGGTGATGAGCTGTGTGCGGACATCACCCTCATCATCATCATCATCACTGGCATTGTGGTCCAGCCCAGGATCCTCCACAGGTGGCGGATGTTGGTCATCATCATCCAGGATGAGAGGCAACTCCTTCCGCACTGCCAGGTTGTGTAGCATGCAGCAGACAATGAGAATCTTGCACACCTTTGCTGGGGCATATGGGAGGGCCCCTCCTGTCTTATCTAGGCAGCGGAAGCGGCTCTTCAGGAGACCAAATATCCACTCAATCACTCTCCTGGTCCGACCATGTGCCTCATTGTAGCGCATCTGGGCTGGTGTCACAGGGTTCCTGAGGGGCGTCAGCAACCACGGCATGTTGGGGTATCCGGAGTCACCTACATAAAGACAATTGCACATTAGCTGAGTTGGAAAAGAGGGTGGAACACTACATTGCAGAACAAACACAATGGTACAAAGTCAGTACACACCAACAAGCCAGGCACGCTGGTTCCGCATCTGTGACATCATCCTCGGGATGCGACTACTCCTCATCACGTAGGCATCGTGTGCAGAACCGGGGAAACGGGCACACACGTGTGAGATGCTCATATCTGCAAGACATACCACCAGTGCATTGACCGAATGGTAGTGTTTGCGGTTCCTGTATGCCTGCTCTTGGGCCTGTGGTGGTACCAACGCCACATGTGTCCCATCAATGGAGCCAATGACATGCGGCATCCTCCCCAGGGCATAGAAGTCACACTTCACGTCAGTGAGTTGTTGAAGTCTAGGGAAATAGATGTACTGGTTCAGGTATCTCAACATAGCCTCCAAAACATCGCGGAGCACACGGCTGAACATGGTCTGTGACATCCCACCAGCAGGCGCCACAGTGTGTTGAAAGGTACCGGTGGCAAAGAAGTGTAGGGCTGCCATCACCTTCACCTTGGGGGTCAGCGCTGTAGGGTATGTCCGGCCAGGATGCAAATGTGGGGCCAACCGCACCGCCAATTCCTCAATCAGTGGCCTGGTGAAGCGGTACCGTCGGATGCAGTCCCGTTCAACCACTGTTGCAAGGTCAAGGAATGGCCGATGGACAGCTGGTGCCCTGCAGTGCATAGGTGAAGAAAGAAAGATTGTCAGTCACCCCACATATGTGGCATAGACCAGACTCAATATCACATGATACATCATTACGAGACACAAGTACATGATGCGTGTGCCGTTCCGTAAGGACATGTATGGCACCTACATGGCTAACATCTAACATCACAGTTCAATATGTTCCCTCAACAAGTCCCAGGTTGTGCTATGGGATATCAATCGGCTGTGTCACAGTACCCATGTACTGCTGTCACGTTCCAAACACACACCACAGTGACATGTGAGGACAGATGTGCCCCAGGCATCACAGCTCATCGACAGGTAGATTCCCAGGGACCCTGTATTGCCACATGGACACTGGCATGACATGGTGCATCATGAATACACCACAGCTAAACAACCATGACCCCCACAGGTAGTGGTCCCTGTTGCCTCGGCAGGACAGACATGGACGTCTGTGACACACACACGCACAACATCAAAGTCCATGCACAAACAACGTGGATGTGGAGACTGTCTCCCATTGTGCACATGGAATCAGAGACATTGTAAACACAACATGCACACAGACTGTGGAGGGCCATCACAATTCTGGCAATGGGTCACCCTGGGACGTACATACCGTCCCACATGGGACTCAGGGGGTATGTGACATGACATACACATACACAACTGCGGAATGTGACCATACCACATGCCCTGAAATGCACAGTTGCACACCACAGTGTTCATGTGCACAACACACCAAGGATTCTGTCCCCATGAACACGTGCACAGCCTGGGAGTGGCTGCCCCCAAGTGCCACCCAAAAAACAACATGTTGACCCCCATACACGGAACAGGTAATGCAGCCTTATATGCCTTAGGATTCAGTGTGGACAGGCTGTGGTGTTGTAGGTGTGCCCCTCAATCCCTGGGAAGTATATGTGGCTGACATATGTTCACCTGTGACAGGCATGGTGACATATGCCAGTGACTTGTACAGGGACGCGTTGTACAGCAATGGACCGATCGGTGTGCCCGGCCGGCCCATTGCATTCAATGTGAGCGGGTACGCGTTGCACAGCAATGGACCGATCGGTGTGCCCGGCCTGCCCATTGCATTCAATGTGAGCAGGTACGCGTTGAACAGCAATGGACCGATCGGTGTGCCCGGCCGGCCCATTGCATTCAATGTGAGCGGGTACGCGTTGAACAGCAATGGACCGATCGGTGTGCCCGGCCGGCCCATTGCATTCAATGTGAGCGGGTACGCGTTGTATCCGCAATACGCGTTGAACAGCAATGGACCAATCGGTGTGCCCGGCCGGCCCATTGCATTCAATGTGAGCGGGTACGCGTTATATCCCGGGTACGCGTTGTACAGCAATGGACCGAACGGTGCGCACACATTGGCTGGGGCCTGGCATGGCAACGGACGCGTTTTCGAAGCACCAACGAGTCTGATGCAGTGAATTCAGTTGGCCAGCCACAACAATGTTGCAAAATCATGGGTGTCATGAAGTTGAAGATTTGAAGGATGCTGTGGGCATGTACTAGTGCTGCTATTCCATGGATTGGTCAGATTCAGAAGATGCAAAAGACTTGGACCTATCACTTTGGACACATGGGACAGTATCTGCCTCTGCAGCACACATATAATGCTGGCTGTTCCCCTGAGAGCTCACTTGCCTGCACTACATGCTCCAGGACGACATCTGCCACCAACACTGCTGCTGTTTATGCATCCTCTGGCTCCTGCAATGGCACGTACTGTGGAGAGAGCCCCAGCCTTCAGCCTTGAGGAGAACCAGGCCCTGCTGGACAGCCTCCTTCCACAGTACAGAAAGCTGTATGGGAAACCAGGGGAGCAGGTGAGTGTGCTGTCCACTGCATCACTAATTGTGCATGTTGTCTGACTAGCAGGACTTTCAGTGTGCACACCACTGGCTAGCATGCCCACTGAGTAGTTGTCACACCCCAAAGTGTGTAGTTACATGCACTGAACTGGTACAGTGCATTAACAGTGCATTCCAACTAGGTTTACTTCCCATGCAATGATACCATGTAGTGTCTGCTGGCAAACTGTTCATAGCCATTGTTGCACTGCCTGTGTACATCATATGCCCCTGTGATTGAGACATGTATATCCAACTGTGTGATGCACGTATATGTTGCATGTGTAGTAATGGCCTTTTCACTTTGTCATCCTCACAGGTTGATGCCCACCAGAAGCAGGACATCTGGCTGACCATCGCCCGGAAAGTAAGATCCGTGGGGGTCTACAGGCGCAGGATCCGCAACTGCCAAAAGAGGTGGCAGGACCTTCGTGGCTGGACCCGGAGGATCGCAAGGGTCCAGCTGAAGCTGTCGCCTCCTCGCAGGAGGGGCGGACACCGGACCCTGACCCCCCACATGCTCCGGATCCTGGCGGTGGTCTTCCCTGACCTGGATGGGCAGCTGAAGGACAGACAGCAGCAAGGAGGGGTGAGTCCATGACTGCACTGTGCACTTTGTCTGACATGCTATGTGCCCTCCTCTGGCCTGGTTAAACTTCCACAGTACATCAGTCATGTGGTCCAGGACCCATGTCCCTCATTTGTGACATGCCCACTTCTCCTCTGATACGCATATGTGTGGCCCTTATAGTCAGGAAATTGTGTCATTTGGGGACTGTGTCATTGCATTTTGCTTTGCTCAAGGTGGGGGACAGCATTTGTTCCCGTGACTATGTTGTGCGATTCATGGGTGGGTCAATTGCTTACACAATGCCTAAGTTCTGACATGTGATCTGGGTGTAACTTTGATATGTGGTCCACTTGCTGCTCTGACTCACCACATGTCCCTGGGAAATTTGGCACACACCCATGCTGCTTGTGGGAACAATGTTTGGGCCTCAGGAGTATGTGTATCCAGTGTGTCACACATGCTTAGCCACCTGCCTACTGTCCAGGACTCATCCCTCTTACAGGTGGAGCTGGACAGTCATGCCTACTCCAGGGCATACAATACACTCTGTACTCCCACTCCTGTGTATCATCTGGCATGTTGTGATCAGTGAAATGTACCCTCAGGTGTCTGCCTCTGTCTCATTGTGCTATGTCTTCGTTGTCAGGACTACTGGTATGTTTATCGGTTAGGGCTCAGCATGCCATCTGAGATGTGACCATGATAGACGATACTTCTGTGACTTATAGATGTCTGATCACTTGACTGTGCACACAGGTGTTTACGACTGTGACTTTCAGGCAGCTGTATTTTCATTCACAGCACACTGTGAGGTGCTCATGTTCAGAGAGTTGTGTTTCATGTCCCCCATATGTCCAGTTGGTATGACGTGGACAAATAGTAGTACAGATGATGTGGTTTTGGGGAATGGACATGTGCACTTGTCAGTCACATAACTTGCATTCCCCATGCCCTCGGATTGTGACACAGTGCAGACTGTTGTTGGCTGGCTGCCATGGCCATGTGACTTGAGACAGTAATGTATGACTTTGCACTCATTCCTGTGTCATGGCATTAAACTTCCTGGGACTGATCCTGCAGGGGAGTGACATGTGCAACATGCACCCCATTGTGGCATTGACTATCCGGACATGGGTGCATCATGGTGTCTGGTGCTGGTATGCATCACATGCATTTCTAATTAGACTCTGGCCATCCCTTTATCCGGACACCTGCACTGACTCAGTGGCAAGAGATGTGATGTGTGCATGTTCACATACTTCACTGTGTTCCCTGCAATGTCCAACAACTGTGTAGGTGGTGCATGTGTCCACACTGGGGTCTTACCATCAGACAGGCACCAGACAGATGGGTGCAAGGGCAGGAGGGGTGTGAGTCCCATGGTTGACCATCAGACTGACAATTGGCTTCCCCGAATCTGTGTGAGGACTTTAGGCAATGTTCAACTAAGGATGCCAGGGCTTGCTCTGTAATGTGCTGTACTTACTGTGGTGTGTGCGGTCAGTGCAGGTGACTGATGTGTGTCTGTTTCCCTAATTGTTTGCAGATACATCCACGGCCACAGGAGGGGACAGCTCCACGGACCAGGAGGAGCAGCGGAGCCAGACTGGGTCAGCATCAGACCAGTGGTCAGAGGGACCCAGTGGCACGGAGGGTGAGGGGAGCCACACTGAGGAGTCCTCAGCACCATCCACCTCAGCTGGGGACCACAGCAGCTCGGAGGATGACTCCCTTGTGGAGGCGGGTCTCAGCAGCCACCAAAGGCCAGCTAGTCTGTCTGGCCCCGCCACCACCACCGCCCTCCCCTTGGCTCCCATTCCTGAGGTCCGTGGAGGCTCCCGTGCTCGGGAGCGTGTCTCCTTCGTGCCAGGCACCGCAGCCCCTGCCCCTGTGTCCCCTGCTGCCCTGAGTGAGGAGTCTGTGTACCTCCTTCGGCAGCTCCATGTAGGGCAGACAGCAATGCTGAGTGTCCTCCATGCACACACCACTCTGTTGACACAGCTGGTGTCGTTCATGGAGGGCATCTCGACGGGTATGTTTGCCCTACAGAGGAGCAATAGGTCCATGGACTCCTCCCTGACGGCAGCAGTGTCCCTCCTCCAACAGTCCCTCACCCCTCCCACCTCTGCCCCATCCACACTTCCTGCCCCCCTACCTGTCCAAAGCACATGCACACCGGCACAGTCAACCAAACACACAGACACGAGCAGCACAGACACACCCAAGAGTAAGGCAAGACGTGCACACAAGCATCCTCAGGGGACTGATACCACAGACACAGGGGATGGGGAACACACACAGGCATCCACATTCACTCCGCAGTCCTCCAAATCCTCTCCCTCCAAGACCCCTTCCCTTGCCTCGCCTGCTACCCCACCTACACAGCAGATCTTCCTGTGTGACCTCGGCCTCTTCCCCTTCATTCCTGCTGATCCAGCATACCAGGGGAAGAGGAAGTCCACCCACACAGAGAGGAGTGCCCCTCGCCCCTGGACACCCTCCCCCAAGCACAGGCAGACACAGGAGCCCATTAGGAAGTCCCCCCGGAGCAGGAAGAGCAAGACCCCACCACCACCACCACGCAGCTCCAGCGCCCAGTCTCTCTCCTCCATCCCCCAAGCCACCACTCCACAGGTTCCCCCGCCACACCCAGCCCCAGGTTCCCCCACACACCGATACCGCATCCCCAGACTGCTTAGGCCCTCCCCCCCTGCCACTTGCTCTTCCACCCCCAACCCAGACGCTCTGCCTGTTAGTGGGACTGTTGTGGGGACCGGGTCCCCCCTCTCTGTCCTGCCCACCTCATCTGCCCACCCTTACACTCCCTTGGAGTCTTGCACTGCAGTGGAGTCCACAACCACCACGTCTGACTCGGGCACTGCAGTGGGTACCCAGTCCACTACATCAGTCCAGCCCACTGCAGTGGTTGCAGCACCCACACCAACTGACTTGTGTACCACAGTGGTGCCGGCCCCCTGAGTCAGACACCTCCACTGCAGTTGCCGGTGACACTCCTGCACCCACCACCCCTTCACTGCCTCACTCTGCCATCCCCTGATCCTGTCCCTGCGGTGGCTGGCCTGCCCCTTGTATGCCCCTCCAAGGGGATGTCCCCCAACCGTACCAGTGCAGGCAAGCAATGTGTGACCAGTTGTCACTTCTCACCCCGTTGGTACTGTGATTTTGGACTGGCCATTGGCCTTAGTTTCTTTTGGACTTCCGTGTTTACCCTGACATTTGCTGAATAAAGCCCCTTTTTGTTTACTTTTGGGTTTTCTTTTGATGTACATGATGTGGATGAGTAGCATCCTGCATTTGCAGTTGTAATAGTGTTCACATCAGGACGAAGAAGTGTTGCAGTGATGGACTCCATGTGGTCCATGGGATATGTGTCCTGTTGTAGTCTGGATCTATGGCATCCTTTGCTACAGTCTGAGGGTGTAATGTTCAGCATTTGACACAGGGATGTCCTTTTTGCATTTGTAAATGAACATCTTTGTCTTACACTGATGCACATCTGGTGGGCTTACCACTGTTCAATGTTCCGATTTCCCTGACTGTGTGCCCAGCTCCACTGGACATGCAGTTTTGCACATCAATGTCGAAGGACTCATCTGTGTATACAGTGCGACTTGCTTAACACGTGTTTGGTGTGTGTGCAGATGACTGACGTGACACTCCCGTACCCAGGCTGATGTGAGCAGAGCCTTCTGTGTGTTGTGGTTGTTGACTCACTGACGGAGTGTTCTGCTGACATGTTTGGGTCGTGCACAGACAAGGTTTGGCACAGCGGACCTTCCACAGGAGTGGAGTGCCCTCATGGCAGTGTGTAATCTGTTGACATTGCGTGGTCCTGTGTTGTGTAAGCATGTCTGTGCGTGTTCCCTTCCCTTTTCCTACACAGGCTGTGTCCCTAGGGATGTTCCTGTTTGTGATGCTTGCTGAGTTGTTCTGTGTTCATCCAGCATCTTGGACCTGGTTTCTCTGTGATGTGGGTGCATGGCAAACTAATGTTCATGAGGTTGTCATCCCAGGTTGTCTTTGTTGTCAGTGCTGGGGATGTGGGCAAACGCAGATGGGACACATTCAGGATTCCCCTTGGCACTTGTTGTTTACACGAGTCATGTGATTTACAGTTTGTGTTAGCTTTCAGTGATTGTGACACGTTGTGTGTGTGACTGCTGCCACTGCTCAGGGTCAGAGCTGCAATGTTGGTAGTTGTGTACGTGTGTTCTTCGTGTGTCACCTTGGCTTCTTCATTGGTGTGTGACTATGGCCAGGATCCCATTGATTGTGGTGGATTTCACATCATGCCCATGTACGGCATACTGTGCTGTGTGTCAGACATTGACGAGTCTTGTTGACTGGCCATGTGTGATGGGTTTCTGCACCTTAGTTCCCACCACCACCCCTGGTATTGTCATGGGTGCATGTGCAATGTCACTAGTCCATGTGAGCTTCACTGCTGCACAGTGGTGGAGATCAGGGTGTGTGGTGTTGAGTGTGTGCAAAAGTGAGTTGTTGCACGGCCAGACCCCTACCTCCATATTGGCCTTGGCTGGCAGGCCGTGCTGATTGATTGGAGCTTGTGTAGGTGTGATGGTAGTTAGTTGCTCAGGACACATGGCTGGGGTTCACAGTGTGAACGACATCTAACATTGTCATCACAGTGGGATTATCATGCAGGCTAGTGTCAGCACAATATGGGGTCCCTGGGGGTGGTGCTGTGGTGGGTCTGTCTCTTGCTGTGTTAGTTGCTGTTCCTACAAGCTTGTGTGACATGTGTAATTTGTGCTCCCTCTCATCTAACAATGCCTGATTGCCCACATATGGGATTTGGATCCATGAGTTACTTTTGTGTGGCACTGTATGTGCATCTGTGTAATTGGTATTCAGGTCTCATCATGTGTTGTGTGTTTGCCTGGGGACACTGGCACCCCCCCTCACCTGTTGTGTTTGATGTGCAGTGTGGGTCTGCCTGTTTGTGTTTGTGCATCTGCACCACTGCATTGGCATATCTTTAGTGTGCCATTGGCTGTATGTTGTTTGGTGGGTTTCACCTGCTGTCCCTGGGACTCCTAGGTCATCAGTCAGCACAATGATCATTGTTTGTGTGTCCCATTGCTGCCATGGTATGTTATTTGTTCACCTCACATCTACAGTCTCCACAGGGTATCTCCATTTGTGTGCCCATTGGTGCAAATATGTGGGTCTGCATTATGATGGTCACTTCTGTCATTGTGTCATTGATGGATGTTGACAGTGTCAGCCCCCATGGGTGATGTTTGTCTGCACATGGCCAAAGGTATGTCTTATTTGCACTGCACTGTTTGCCTCCCCAATCTATGTTGCTATGGGACACAAGCACTACTTTGCCACTGATGTGTTTGTTGTTCTGTGACCAGGAATCATCCATGCAGTTTGGCAGTTGCAGCTTTTTCAATGTCAACACTTACATTTTGGTCACTGTGATGATGGGGGTTTAGACCCCATTGCCACAATGTTCAAAATGTGCTTCAGCTATGGGCCCCACACTTACATTTTGGTCACTGTGATGATGGGGTTTAAACCCCATTGCCACAATGTTCAAAATGTGCTTCAGCTATGGACCCCACACTTACCTTTTGGTCACTGTGATGATGGGGTTTAGACCCCATTGCCACAATGTTCAAAATGTGCTTCAGCTATGGACCCCACACTTACATTTTGGTCACTGTGATGATGGGGGTTTAGACCCCATTGCCACAATGTTCAAAATGTGCTTCAGCTATGGACCCCACACTTACATTTTGGTCACTGTGATGATGGGGTTGGACCCCATTGCCACAATGTTCAAAATGTGCTTCAGCTATGGACCCCACACTTACCTTTTGGTCACTGTGATGATGGGGGTTGGACCCCATTGCCACAATGTTCAAAATGTGCTTCAGCTATGGGCCCCACAGTTACATTTTGGTCACTGTGATGATGGGGGTTTAGACCCCATTGCCACAATGTTCAAAATGTGCTTCAGCTATGGACCCCACACTTACATTTTGGTCACTGTGATGATGGGGGTTTAGACCCCATTGCCACAATGTTCAAAATGTGCTTCAGCTATGGACCCCACACTTACATTTTGGTCACTGTGATGATGGGGGTTTAGACCCCATTGCCACAATGTTCAAAATGTGCTTCAGCTATGGACCCCACACTTACATTTTGGTCACTGTGATGATGGGGGTTGGACCCCATTGCCACAATGTTCAAAATGTGCTTCAGCTATGGACCCTACACTTACCTTTTGGTCACTGTGATGATGGGGTTGGACCCCATTGCCACAGTGGTCATGGTCTGCTTGCATTGTGGGGGCCACACACATTTATGTGTGACACATGTGATAGGGGTCACATTGTATGTTCAAAGTCATGTTCAGTGTTGTAGGCATTTGACACAGTCTACACACGCTTGTCATGGTGTTGGGTGGGGATGTCTTTTTGTTGCATTCCTTATGTTGGTGTGTGCTTGTTGTGTCATGCATTACCCATCCTATGAGTGGGGGTGTTGTTGGTAGGCATCCTGCCCCCCATGGGTAGGGGTGGTGGTAGGGGTAGGCATCTAGCACCCCCTGGGTAGGGGTGGTGGTAGTGGTAGGCATCTGGTACCACATGGGTAGAGGTGGTAGTAGTGACAGGCATCCAGCAACCCCTGGGTGGAGGTGGTAGTAGTGACAGGCATCTAGCACCCCCTGGGTAGGGGTGGTGTTAGTGGTTGGCATCCCGGCCCCTATGTGTATATGTGGCATTGGTGATGGCCATCCCGCCCCTATGGTGCTGCTGTTGCTGGTGTAAGTAATTTCTGCATCCCTATGTGTGTGTGTGATATGTCGGGTACGTGTGGTTTGTTTGTGTGGTGGGTATCTGACTTACCTTCTGCGTCGTACGCGTCCGTGCCAGTTCCGGTAATAGATGTAGAATATTGGTAGGATCGGCACGATGGGATTCATGGTTGGTTCGTCTCGTTCGTCTTTCTCTTTGCTTCGCCTCGTCCTCGTCGCTGGCGTGTTCGTCTCGTAGCCGTGGTTCGTCTTGTGGCACGAATCGGAGCTTATGTGCGCCTCTCCCGGATGCTTTGACGTGCCGTACGTAGCGACGGGTTCGGCGCGTATGGAGGGCGCATCGTATTTGTCCGGCCAGACGTATGTGCGAATCGGTCGGGAAACAGGCATTCGCCTGGCTTTTTTCCCGGCCAAATGGTATTAGGTGCGCCTCCGACCGGGATCGGAATCGACCCCAGAGTGTTAGGCTACATAATAGGACAAAGGTCTAATATGGAGAATCTAATATCCGGCTTCAAATTTCTATTTAGAATAAAAAGCAGGAAACATCATTTCCATGGAGTGGTGGTGGGTGCCAAAAAAACATTCTGTCCTCTTTGGAACCCCTAACAAGACTGAGTGGTGTTTAAAGTCCCAAGTCACCAAAAAAGGGGGAACTGAATTCTAATGTTTAGGCTGTGACAAAGGACTGCTTCACATTGAAAAAGCAACTCTTCGGTTATAAAATGTTTTATTTTAATTATGAATTTGGGAAAGACATCACTCGTATGTGTCGAGTGAAAAAAGGTGCCGTTTTAAAGATACAATGACCTAACCGTATGGCAGCCTACCGGCATGTATAATAGACCGAAACGGCGAAAAAACAGCGTGCCGATAGAATAGACCAAACCCACAGGAAGCCCTGTCAATAGATCCCGCTTACCTCTCCGTCGGTACCCCGTCGTGGTACATGAGCTGCGACCGGAGGTGCCGACGGAAGGCCAGGACAGCAGTATAAATAGTCTCGAGGCGGGTGCATTTTGCCTGATCTAAAGTCTTGCACCTGTGCGTGGTTCTGGGCAAAGTGGTGTCTATCGAAATGCCTGCAATCGTAGCCGCGTGTACTCATTGCGCATGTGCGCTGCTGAGCCACAGCATATCTCCGAAGGACACTGTTCATGAATAACTTTATTGCGTGTTCGTACGTGTTTGGCAAAGAGAAAGGGTGCATGCCTTATTTACAATCGTTGTTGAATGAAGTAAGAAAATGTCTACATAGTATTATGATATATAGCCCCTGATAACAACGACGTTATACACAATAAAAATATAGGAAAAATAGGTTCATGCTACCAATAATATTAAGAAGAGTGTATGGAGACAGGCTAACAGTGTCTGGCCTGAGTTCTTAAATACCTTTATTGCACATTAGTGCATGTTGAGCAAAAATGGAGAGGTGCATGCTTAATTAGAAATCACTGTTAGATACAGTATGAACATGACTATATGGTATTATGGTCTATAGCTCATGCTAGAGACAGCGTTTGGCACAGTGAAAAAACGTGCATAATACCAGTAGTAATAAGTGAGGTGTATGGGGCAAAGCTAACAGCGTATGGCATAAGACCAGTGAGTGTCAAAGAGTATTACATCTAGTCACTGGGGCTATAAAGATAGCATACGGGTTCTAGATTATAGGGCTACCCAAGGAATGTCATCATTTAGCCCAGTACTATCACTCCTAAGTCTGTGCACCCACCGTTGCTCATGTCTGAACAGAAATTTAGATACATCCGTGATGTGGGAAGGAATCCACGGTTGTTCTAGGACTGTCCAGTTCAGATCTTCTCCGGTGTGGTTCATATCTAAGAAATGGTTCGTCATTTTAGTTGACCGCTTTTTGCACCGAATAGTGCTTTTGTGCTCTAGTATCCTTGTTTTGATCTTTCACGTCGTCATTCCCACGTAGTGCAAGCCACATGGGCATGTGATCAGGTAAATCAATTTCTCGCTGTTGAAGTTTGTATGTTTAGGCAAAATCCATGGCTTACTTGTGCCAATGTCAATATCAGTGGTTTGTTTTGTTTGGGGGCACACAGCACAAGAACCACAAGGGTAATGTCCTGTAATAGGTGGTAGACCCCACAGAGATTCTTGGTTAGAGGATTTCTTAGGTCTAGGCCGAGTGTGTACGAGTTGGTCTTTAATATTCGTGCTCCTCTTGAAGGCAAACAAAGGGCGGGGCAACGGTTCATTACCAATGTTGAGAATTTTCCAGTGTCTGAGGATACTTTTTTGATCTGGTTGGAATAGCTGCAGAATGTATTAATGCAGGTCAGCCTAGATTGTTCTTCTTTAGGAGGTGCTACTTTGATCAAAGCCTCTCTATTGTTATTAGCAGCACTCTTCCTGGATCTCCGAATGGTACTTAATGGATATTTCTTTTCTTTGAGTTGGGAGGAAAGTTTACTGGCATGTTCAATGTATTTCTCTTTGGAGAAACAATTTCTCCTAATCCGTAGAAATTGCCCGAAGGGCAGATTCTCACGGAGAGATTTCGGATGATAGCTCTGATATGACAAGAGCGAATTACGAGCCATTGGATTTCTGTATAATTCAGTACCTAAGCCGGCCCCATCAGGAAAGATGCGAATATCAAGAAAAGGCAGACTGGTATTAGAAAATTCAAATGTAAATTTGAGAAAATCGTTCCTGGTGTTTAACCAATGGTAGAAAGACAAAATGGTCTCTGATGTGCCCCTCCATACAACGAACACATCGTCGATGTAGCGTTTCCAGACGCGGATGTGTTCTCTGTAGGTGTTGTGTTCCTGTAGAATCTCTGTCTGTTCAAAATGATGTACATAGAGATTCGCCAAGCTCGGGGCAAAAACGCTGCCCATGGATGTCCCTGACGTTTGTAAGTAGAGATCATCTTCAAACTTAAAGAAGTTCTCTTTCATGGCCAGCTGTGCACAAGCCATGATAAAGTGTACTGAAGTGATGCTGTCATTAGGATTGATGTTGAGTAAGACCTCTACCGTGGCGAGTGTCTCCTCCTGCGGTATGCAGGTATATAGGGATTCCACGTCAAAAGAGACCAGGTAATCCTGGTCAACATCAAAGGGAGTCTCTGCAAGGAGACGTAAAAGATCTTTTGTATCCTGGATGTATGTCGGCATCTTTAGTACCAGTGGTCGGAGGAAGAAGTCTACAAAGGTCGACAAAGGCTCCAGAATCGATCCGATCCCAGAAATGATCGGCCTCCCTGGCGGTGGTCGCTGTTCTTTGTGTATTTTGGGCAATACATAGAAGTAGGGAGTGATGGGATAAGGTGTAACCAAAAATTAAGCTTAATGATCGGTAATCCACCCTTCTTTCTTGGCTTCATCCACCATTCTTTTTATTTCTGAGGAGAGTCCTTTGGTGGGGTCCATCTTCAGGGGTCTGTAGAATCTTCTATTCTCCAGTTGGCGTAGGCACTCGGCTCTATAGGTAATGGTGTCCAGAATGACAATAGCTCCTCCTTTGTCCGCTGGCTTCACGACGATAGATTCATCCCCAGCCAGTTGTTGGAGTGCTAGTCGTTCCTGTTTTGGCAAATTCTGGAACTGTCTAGTATCTTGCTCAAATAGATTCATCACGTCTTGTAGTACAGCCTTCTCAAATGTGGCGATCTGTGCCGGAATAAGATGCGTAGGAGGATTAAAGGTAGATCGTGGCCTCAGTCCAGTGTTCTTTATATCGTCGTCTTGTTCCATCCCAGGTTTGTGCTGGAAAAAAGAGCGTAGGTGGATCTTGCGGAAAAATAAGGCAGGTTCTTGTCTGATCTGGAAAGTGTCCCCTTTATATGTTGGCACAAAACCCAGAACTTTGTTAAGGACAGTTGTCTCATCATGTGTCAATGCACGTTTACTCAAATTGACGATTAAATCGCCTCGTGGCTGCTCCCTGGTTGGACAGGGGGTTTGATCATACTGCGTGTTGTCCTGGAAGACGGTGGCGGGCTCCAATGAACGTTCGCCTGTTGGTTTCTTCTGCGTCCTCTTGACCGGCCTTGGCCATATCCTAAAAAAGACTGGCTGGGAACCATATTATTATATGGTTGAAACGGAAACATAGGTGGTTGGAAGGGTGGTTGAGAGAAGCCATAAGGACCCGGGGGCCACCATTGTGCTGGTGCTGGCCCGAATTGGCCTCCTCTTCTATGATCCCTGCTCCTTCTGTTGGGTCCTCTCCATCCTCGTTCTTCATTCGCCGAAGAGTCCGAGTCATTTGACCCGTCTTCACTTGCGGAGGTTGAATAGTTAGACCCATATTTCTTTCCTCTCTGATTGAACTGAGGAGGTACATAGGTGTCGCTAGTGTACGGATACACTTTGTCAAATGCAAATTTTGCAAGATCCTTCTTGAACTTGGTTATTTTTGTCGCAAGAACTGAGTTTTTAAACTCTTTGTTGCTCTTATTTGTTTTTTCTGCTTGTTTTTTATATACAGAGGTAACCAATACTGATTTTATTTGAGATTCCAGTGTCTGTATCTCAACCAAGATAGTATCCGCAATACGTTTGGCCGTGTTTATAATCAATATTAGCCAGTCCCTTGTACATCGCCAAGCGATAAGGGACCAGTCTTTCAGAAACGTTTTGTCCTCTAGGAATAATCGCAGTGCATTAGTGACAATGAGACCTGTAGGTGCACAAGTTCCTCTCAAATATTCGGTCATAATTGCACCGTGTATGGACTTTAAACACCATACACTTGGGACTTTAAACACCACTCATTCTTGTTAGTGGT
The DNA here is from genome assembly GCA_963921515.1 of Calotriton arnoldi. Taxonomy (NCBI): domain Eukaryota; kingdom Metazoa; phylum Chordata; class Amphibia; order Caudata; family Salamandridae; genus Calotriton; species Calotriton arnoldi. The sequence goes on from CAWUFW010016281.1 coordinate 257,065, forward strand.
TCCAAAGAGGACAGAATGTTTTTTTTGGCACCCACCACCACTCCATGGAAATGATGTTTCCTGCTTCATATTCTAAATAGAAATTTGAAGCCGGATATTAGATTGTCCATATTAGACCTTTGTCATATTATGTAGCCTAACACTCTGGGGCCGATTCCGATCTCGGCCGGTAGGGCTCCGAATCGGATTCGGCTTAACCGGATCCGATTCGGAGCCCTATTTCCCGACCGATTCGTACGCGCGTCCGGGCGAGCGAGTACGATGCGAATTCGCCGACCGACTCGTCCGGGCGCCCCGACCGCTCCGACCGACTCGTTCCCGGCTCGAACCGCACCGACCGACTCGCTCGGACTCGACTCGCACCGCGCAATGGAGATGTTCCCCGGCCGGGTAAGTACGATGCGCGCCGCGAGCAGTCCGACCGAGCCGCGCACTCCGGCTCGAAAGAGCAGTCAGAGACGTACTTTGGGGGTCCGTGTCGGACCCCCCTGTACGCGTAGCCGCGCGAGTCGCACACAGGGGGGACCCATGGGTCCCCCCTACCTGTGCGTATACGGCGCGAGTCGCTTCGCCACGTACACGCTGTAGGGGGCGCCCTTGTCCGCCTCGCACCCATTGAGGCAATGGGAGCCCGCGTACGCGTTGTACGACCGGCTCCCATTGACTTCAATGGGAGTCCGACCGACTCGAGTCCGATGGCATACGTGCGCATCGTACTCGTTCGGTCGGGCTGCCAGAGTCCGATTCGGTCGGGAATCTCTCCGAGTCCGGCTCGGTCGGAGAGATTTCCGGCCCGAATCGGAATCGGCCCCACTGTCTTTCTAGCTGACATACGATTGATCCCTACGTTATTCTGCCTCTACACTGGTGCAACATGGTTTAGGCTTTTCTGATAGAGCCCACCAGTTTTAATGATTGATTTCCGACCTGGATTATTCATGTCATTGTCTGTGTACTGACATAGTCCGAACTGTGAATTTATGACCAATACACCAGTTTTTAGATTAGTGTCAGCATTTGGACATGTATGCTTGACACATGATTTTAATATTTTTTTCAGAGCGGGGCCCCCTTCCCTGAGCTGTCGCCAGGTTGGGTTGAGGCCGCTTATCCAATACTTTGGGTGAGTGTATCTATTCAATCATTTATTTGATTACCCAGATGGGGTTGAGATGGAAAATAATATCCCTTCTTAAGTGGCACACATTACATTGTTAATGACGGGTGATTAATGGTTTCTTGATTTGTTGTTTTTGTTTATTTTGTCTCACTCACAGGTACATCCAGTTAAATCCGACAAAGAGAAATAGGATTACTGGTTTGGTATCATTATCACGTTTTCTCTCACTTCATTATAGCAGCAGCTTTAATTTTTTCTGGTCCTGACGAAAGCCTAGATACTCTCCTAGATCACCCAGGCTGAAACATGTAGACCGTTTTTTTGATACTTAGCAGTTTAAATCCATACTGCTTTATGCACTGCTTTTTAATCCTACCAGTGCGAGCAAGTGAATAAAGAGTTTTGTTTTGCCCCTACTAGGGGGGTGATTAGGATGGCGGGCGGATCGCCATCGCCGGCCAGATTGCGGAATGCGACCGCCAGGGTGGCGGTCGCATCCTAATCAGTGGTGCGGGACCGCTGCACGTCTGGCGGCCGGTCCCAGCACCGCTAGGGTGGCGGGCGGACTTTAATAACCCCCTAGGTAGTTTTAATCTCACCAATTTTCTAGTCACCTTCTTATTTTCGCGCTGCGTCCTCACCATACCAGGATTCACCTATGGGATTTAGCATCCTTGATAGTGTAGCAACATCTTAAAAACATCCCTGAGCGCCTTCCTCATATTGAGAGAGTTGTAGCCCTCAGTGGGACTAGGTTTTCCCATTGAGAGGAGAAACCCATATGATGAAGCATGCCACCTATGGTGGGTGAGGGTATTCGTCCTAGAAGGGATTTCTCCCATATGGAGATTTTGTGAGACATCAGCTCGTCACTTCGTAGTTTTTCTCTATGTTAGCACAGACCCGAGGATTTTTTGTGTAATAAAAAAGCTCCTCAATAAATCCCCAGAAGAAAATGCCAACGAGTTTCAACCTCCTGAAAAATTGGGGCAAATTACAAACTTTTATAAGAGGTCATCATCAGGGCAAACAACCTTGTTTTGAAATAGCCTGAGAGTGGGAAGGAAACATTAACCATATAACCCTAGTCTCTTTTGGTTAAGGGGCTTTGAAAAGACACTTGTGGGCTACTTTGGACCTATTGCCAACAACCTACGTATTTTCATTCATCTTTGTGTTTTTAAATGTTTTGTTCATCTTGTGTTATGTTTGGTGTTGACCCATGTAAATTTGTTGTTTGCCTGTTTTCTGGTTATACCAAATGGATACGACTATCATAAAATGGAAAATTGTGAAAAAATAATATGAATTGATATATGAGATAAATTCTCAAGCACCTTAAATTCATGTGTAAGTTGTGCTTTTAAACTTTTTTCATCATTGGCCATGTGGGGCACTTGATTTTGTGTTTGTCACATCGACTTTCAACATTCATTTACAGTCAGACCTATTGGCATTTCTAATGCTTATTTGCTCACAGAAACAGAACAAAAATGCTTAGACTCAGGTTACTGTTTGACCATGACAAAATCTCCTGAATGGGACGGCTTCATCAATCTCTGCTAATAGTGAAGTTGATTGAAGCTACACGTCTTTGACACTTTTAATTTCAATATTTTGATAAAAAATTATCACATTTGACCCAACACTGTAGAGTGCAGGCAAACAGATTTTCAACCTTCCAAAAACTGGTGGGCAATGATGCTGACTTCCTCTTTCCAGCATACACATATGCAATTGATAAGTGGTTTACATTTTTATTTCTTTAATTTATGTTGTTGAAAAATGTTTGTAAGAAATTAGGTTACTGGTTGAGGGGGCAAAACCCTACTCAAGCAGCAACCACAATCCTCGTCAGGGTGAAGTCACAGGCACCCCCACATTAACCTGTGGTCAACCCTCTAGTAGCTTGGCACAGAGCAGACAGGCTTAACTTAGAGGCAATGTGTAAAGTATTTATGCAGCATTTCAAACAGTAATAAAGTGAAAACACAACACATGAAAAATCTCGCACCAATTTTGAAAAATTTAGTAAATTGTAATAGATGAATCAAGACCAAAATTACAAAAATCCAAGCAATAGAATCGGAGATACACACTTTTAAACATTTCAGTGAAAATAGCACCAAAAAGCACAAAGCGCCAACTGTGGTTATTTGGTTGTGCCAGACCGGGAAAAAGTCACAATTTCAGGCTAACCACAATTGAGTGTGGGCTGGCCACAGTGACCCACTTAGATCAGCTGAACACAGTATCTTATCCTTGTTGCGAAGATATGTGGAGTCCTGCGTTGAGGATGCGTTGTGCAGCAGAGGCGATGCAAGGTAAATATCAATTACAACAATTTTACAACGCTTTCACCCCGCATGCTATTACAATGCATTGACCATTACAACGCATGCCTTTACTACGTATAAGGTAAGTTACATTAATTTATTATTTTTTAATTATTCTTAAAGTGGTGGAATGTAAAAAAAAAAAAAAATGTAAGTCTGTTTTTATATAGCGCAGCTACTCACCCTTACAGGTCTCAAGGCGCTGGGGGCCAGAGTGGAAATTAAGTGAGCTATTGCCCAGAGTCACATGGTGCTGAGCTGAGCTGCCGCCGGAGCCGGGGATCGAACCGTGAACCTGTGCTCCGGAGTCAGCTGCCCTGGCCGCTGCACCACACCTCTCCACTCCACTGTGTAGTTATATATATAATTTTTTTTAAATGAAGTAGTTAATTAATATTTGAGTATTATTTTTATTTTATTATATAGTAATAATTTTAAGTCAAGTTTAATAATTAATATATTTGATAAATATTCATATAGTGTATGAATGACAAAATACATTAAAAAATAATTATATTGATTTTTGTTTTCCAGCATATTTTTATTGACATTTTATATTTAAGACATTTGTACATACGAATTATTCAGGTAGTAACTGTACCGTCCATAATTAGTGCTGAAGCATTACCCAAACATGACAGTCATGGATTACACCGCTGCACCCACCGTTATCGTTCCAGGTGTGTTCCACCCCCTCCGACTCATGTCTACCAGTCAGTGTTTATTGCATCCAGCTTTCCCATAACAATTATCTGCCGCAATTGTACGGTCCCATCTTGGTAGGTGGCTCCAGCCACAGACCGTGCTTAGCCATGTCGTCATCATCAACAGCTCTTATTTTGAAACATTCAAACAAATAACAAGTGTGCAGAGGCAGGTCTTGGAGCATCTCATTCCAGGGAAGTCATTGGTCAATAACAACGTCGAGCTACAAACTTCAAAATGTACCTATGTCTCAGGGGTGGCCTACTTCCCCCATTGACCTCCATCTGGTTCCATTTCCGCCACTCATCCAGAGGTCTATATATACTCTCTTTGGCATGTATGTGTGCGTGTCTGTCCCTACCGGGGTGGGGGCCAGCTCATTATAGTACAGCATGGGTCACCCACTGTCCTCCTCAGTGTCCCCTCCGGTATCCTGCTCATGCTCTGGGTTCTCCCAGATGGTCAGGGCCTCCCTCCAAAGGTCCGCTATGGGTCGCTTCCGAAGGTTTCTCGATTTCTCCCAGCTTAAGTAAGTAAGTCCAGTATTTGTATAGCGCACGAATCACTCCCGAAGGGGTCTTTCGGCGCTGGGGGCCGTTGGGAAGATTAAGCGAGCTATTGCCCAGAGTCGCATGGTGCTGGGCAGACCCCTGCCGCCGGAGCTAGGGATCGAACCGTGATCCCCAGCATCCAGGGTCTGTCGCCCTGGCCGCGGAGCCATACCTCTCCCCTTAAGGCTCTACCCTCTGCTCCGGCCCACCCAATGACGTCCCGATTCCAGCTGGCCAGCTGCGGCCCAGAGGCGGAATTCCACTCTAGAGCTATCCTGCGTTTGGCCAATCCCAGTGCCAGATCAATTGATCTATTCCCCACCTTCTTTTTAGCCGGTCGCGGGAAAAGGCCAAGTAAGCAGACTTCTATCGTGGGGGCTAAGTCCCTCCCCAGCACCGCCTTAATCTTCGCTAGTATCCCCTCCCAATAGGCACGAAAAAATAATTATATTGATGTTTTATTTTCAAATTTATTTGACAATTTGTTAAAAAACGAATTAAATAATTAAAACTTGATTATTAATTTAATTTAATTTTGAGTAATATTTTTAACTTAAGTATATTAATTAATATATTATTTTATAATTATTCATATAGTGTATGAATTTCTAAATATATTTAAAAAAAAAAAGGAAATGCGTTATTTTTATATTTTATTGTAGAATTTATTACAAATGAGAATTAATTAAATATGCATTTATAATACTTAATTAATAATTTAGGGCCTGATTACGATAGTGGTGAATCCGCCACCGGCAGCCTGCCGGTGGCGGATTCACCGCCAACTTGCGGCCATTCTCCGCCCGCCAAATTAGGATGGTGGGCGGTTTGCTGGTGGGCAGGAAGTCCGTCCATGATGGGTCCACCACAGGCAATCGTTCCGATTGCCTGGCAGACCTGGAAAGCATACCTAGAATGGTGGCGGTGCCTAGCAGGCACCGTCCACCATATTAGGATGCTTCATCTCCGCCAGCCGTGGATGGCGGTTCAACCGCCATTCACAGGCTGGCGGGGATCACATTGCCCCCTTGTGTTGGGGGAGGTGGGTGTGCACTGGGGGATACCTTTTGTACACCCCTACATTTCCCTGCACCAGGTGGCAGACACCGCGTGGTGCCTGCCACATAGTGCAGGGAAATGCAAACAGTGCATTTTGAACATTGCGGCGGGTGCTGCAGCCAGCAGCACCCGCCGCAATGTTAGAGATACACGATGCGACCGCCACGGTGGCGGTCGCATCATAATCTCATGTGCGGGACCGCCGCCAAACCCGCGGCCGGTCCCAAGCCCCGCAACGATGGCGTCGTAATGACCCCCTTAATTTTAACTTTTAGTAACTATTTAAACTTAAGTGTAATAATTAATATATTATTCTATAATTATTCATATAGTGTATGTATGTCAAAATAAATAAAATAAATAATAAAAGGATATGCTTTATTTTTATATTTTATTGTAAATTATTTTTTTAAATGAGGTACTAAATTAATACTTCAGTATTATTTTTAATTTTAATTAATGTAAAATAGTATAATTTATAAGAAATGAGAATTAATTAAATATGCATTAATAAAATGAGATATCAATGTAAATGTATATTTTATTTAGTTTAAAAAAATATATACATGTAGTTTATTTAAAAAATACATGCAAACATTACTAAAAAAAAGTATTGCTTAAAAAATAGTTATGAATATTAAGTAATTTTAATTTTAGGAAGAAAATATTTTAATAATAAAAATTAATTTAACATTAGTCAGCAAATTATACAATGATAACAGTTGGAAAAAAAACAAGACAAAGACTAATGTTTTCTCGAAATATATTTTATTATTAGCAACAAAATTCACTCCATTTTTAAAAATTTTAAAAAATATGAAATGCAGGAAATAGTTTTTAATTTTTGCATTAAACAAAGGCATTTAAAAAAGAAAACAGTAAATATGAATTAAATTTTACACTTTCCCACGGTTTCGCATAGAGTGCAATTGGAGAGATTGTCCTTTTTTTGTTTTTACAGATGCCGATGACGTTTGCAGTTGGGCGTATCTTTCTTCACTTCGTGGAGCTTCGCGAGCAAGTACGAATGCGAGAAAGATCTGCGCTCGGGTAAGTCACAATTAACTTATTTTTTAAAGACTGTAGCTGACAACCTTTAGTGTAAGGATAGAGGAGGGAAGTATTTTGTTAGTTTGAAGTGTTTAAAAACAGAATTGTATGTTATGTTAACGTTGTTTTATTCCTATGCATGTAGCTGTTTTACGATTACCTCAGGCTCGTGTTTTTGTTTTACTTTTTTTATAAAAAAAAAACTTCTCAAAGGAGCACTTTTTGTTAAAAAAGGTTGTTTGAAAAAATCTTTTTTTAGTTGTTTCAACTAAATTTCATGCGTCACGTATTTTTTAATTTTTGAAATCGAAACGCATGTATCGATCGAGGAGTTTGTGCGTTTATGGAATTTTTGGATGGGCTTCATTTTTGGAATTTTGTATCACTTTGGAAGGATTTACGGCTTCCTTCACCAAAAAAATGTCGAGAGAGGATTACATCGTCGGATTCTTTGTTGCGTTTTTTGCCAGCAAAATAAAACATTTCGGGGTTTTTGGGGGGGATGCATTTTTTATAGGGTGCACAGATTATTGAGCATAATAATGTGCATTTAAAAATAGCAATTTCAATCTGTGTAATTTTTTTGAGAGTTATGCTCGGTCCTGGTGATTGGATTCTGGATTTATAGAAAGAATTTTGGAATTTTGTTGTGCTGGTGACTCATGGATGAGACTGGATTTGGAGTCAACAACAAGTTTGGAAGAAAGAAAACGTCATAAGGTAGGAAAACGTTTTCCATTTAATTAAAAAAAAATTTGTAACAAATACAAATTGTGAAAGTTTTTGTAATTTAAAAAACAGGCAAGTAACTTACAATAGGTGTAGGTTAGGGTTAGTAGTGTAGGATGTGTGCAATATTTTTCTAGGTAGTCTGAAGGCACCATCAACGAAAATTGTTGAATTTGTCCAAATAGTCTTTCACACATTTCTTTAGTTCTTTTTGAAGTTCGTGGGTTCAGACTACCAGACAAAGATTGCGCAATTCTAATTTCTTGGAAACCTTGCTCCTTCCTCAAAATTTCCAAAAAATGATAAAAGCTGGGGTGTGATTTACCTATAGATTTATTGAAGGAGTTGTGCCATCCCTCTATGGCATTATTGGTCTTTGCTCCACCCTATAAGCAGGTCGTGTAACAGTTCCAGAATTGGATAGGAAACCTCGGGATCTGCTTAGATGGCCAATCCAAGTGTCTTCAAAGTAATTTAGAATGGGGACCAATTTATCCTCATTTGCTACAAAATACTCTCATTCTGTTATTGATGTGTAGTACTCTTCTACACAGTTAGGTGGAACAAAGCACAATGCAGTTAGTTTTTTTCAATTCAAATTGAAGTTTACTGTCAGATATGTAATCCTCAACTAAGAATGTTTTTTTAATTTTGCGCCAATAGGCCTGAGAAAAGTGGAAAAAACATCCTTGAATGTGTGTTTCCGGGTTGGTTTTGGTAATGGTGTTAATCATTGATAATTCAAAGTCAATTATTACTTTTCTCGGACTTTTGTTTTGTGTTTTAGATTTTTACAACTGATAACAGCTCAGGGGCCGATTCCGATCTCGGCCGGTAGGGCTCCGAATCGGATTCGGCATAACCGGATCCGATTCGGAGCCCTATTTCCCGACCGATTCGTACGCGCGTCCGGACGAGCGAGTACGATGCGAATTCGCTGACCGACTCGTTCGGGCGTCCCAACCGCTTCGACCGACTCGTTCCCGGGTCTAACCGCACCGACCGACTCGCACGGACACGACTCGCACCGCGCAATGGAGACGTTCCCCGGTCGGGTAAGTATGATGCGCGCCGCGAGCAGTCCGACCGACACGCGCCGTCCGGCTCGAAAGAGCAGTCGGAGCCGTACTTCGGGGGTCCGCTTCGGAACCCCTGTACGCGTAGCCGCGCGAGTCGCGCACAGGGGGGACCCATGTGTCCCCCCTATCTGTGCGTGTACGCGCGAGTCGCTTCGCCACGTACCCGCTGTAGGGGGCGCCCCTGTTCGCCTCGCACCCATTGAGGCAATGGGAGCCCGCGTACGCGTTGTACGACCGGCTCCCATTGACTTCAATGGGAGTCCGGTCGACTCGAGTACGATAGCATACGGACGCATCGTACTCGTTCGGTCGGGCTGCACGGGTCCGATTCGGTCGGAAATCTCTCCGGGTCCGGCTCGGTCGGAGAGATTTCCGACCCGAATCAGAATCGGCCCCTCAGTGTATGTTGAGGATTGTTTATCAGGGAGTAAACTGTGTACTTGGGGAACTACTGTGTGGTTAATATAGGCATGGATAGTGTATATTTGAGAAAATGGATGGGGTGTGGATTTAAACGTCCCATCCATCATCCAAATATCACTACTCTCTCATTTTAAAAGGTTACCGGGTGTGCTAAAAATTAGAATACATTTTTGAGGGTTTTGGTTGTTGTATAAGAGAAACTTTTCATTAGTAACAGTGAGTTTTAGTTCAGGAGGAATGTTAATATCTGAAATGATTTGGGGGCATATCTACAAGGGCTTTATCTCTGCTTTTTTGGCTTATAAAACTATCGCCCTATTAACAAGAGGGTGCAAACATGCATAATCGCATGTTAGCGCCCTTTTTCCCAACGCCTCCCTTTGCATCTCTAATGAGATGCAAAGTGGGCGTCACTGAAGCGTACCCCGGATGGTCTACCTTGCAAATATCGCTGATGTTCACATCGCGATATTTACAAGGCAGCCCATGAGATTTTAGCAGACGTTAGATTTTGGCGAAAACTGCCGTTTTCGCCAAAATCTAGCGTCTGCTAAAATCTGACTACCTATGTTTGACATAGGGGGTGGATTATGCTGATACAACCACAGGGTCGTATCAGCAAGGTTATCGCCGTTTTGCAGGGAACATCGCTGGAAAACCAGCGATGTTCCCTGCAAAATGGCGATTTCCCCCGCTATCGCTGGATTTCTTATCGCCGTTGTGAAAAGCGTTGTTGATACAGCGCTATCACGGCGATGAAATCCAGCGATAGGATAAACATCGCTAAACGCGCTTAGCGATGTTTATCTCTAATCGTTGTTGATATGCCCCTACGGGAGTTACGCGTTGCGGGTTACTTGCCTTTTTTTTACGTTGGATAATTCTTCTTAAATTTGGAATAGTAGGCATAGAACTAGCTACATGCATAGGAATATGTTGGGAGACCTCCCTTAAAACTGAACCACAGGGTTCATTGGAGGTGCATGCAAGCTGTTTCAACTCATTTACATTTTCTCTAACCTCAATCTCCATTGCAGAGGCATAGTGGTTATGCTCTGTGGTTTTTTTCAACAGTGTCCCCCAGAGTAACTGCTCTGCCTGTGCATTGGGATGAGTAATATTGCACACACCTCCAATGACTCCTGGGTTCAGTAAGTCTATCCTTACAGTAAAGGTAGCCAGTGTGTTTTAGTAGTCTATTCCCTCTTGCTGATGTCACATATTTTGCTTTTCTGCTTGTTGCCATTCTTAAAATGTCTGAAAAAAAGGGAGAGAATGTTTTTTAAAGTAAAAATTTTTGTTTAAAAATGTTTATCCTGTGGGAGAATGTGGTTAGTTTTTTACACAAAAAACATATTCAATTTTGAATTTTCATATATAGTTTCATTTGCATTTTAGTGGTATAATTATTTAAAAAAGACTAAAAATCTGTGAATTGTGTCTTCTGTTAAAAAATCAAATTGCTGCTTGAATCACTCAACATGTCTTTCAAAATGGATTTTAAATTTTGTAGATCCCTGTAAAATGAAAAATGAAGAGTTTTATGCTTAATCTCTTATATCTCAACTTAGTTAGATTCATTAGTAGTCTTCTTCTGCCTTTTGGAGGAAGTTTAGATTGTGGTTTTGCAGTTATTGAAGATTTTATTTTCAATCTTTTGAATTTATTTGGGTTGATCTAGAAAGAAAAGTTGATTTTAAATAGTTGTTTGGGTATTGTGTTTTCATTTTTTTGCAAAAGAAATAGAGTTATTGTCGAGGATGGTATATTATGTATTACTGGTAAGTGACCTGGTTTGTAAATTTGAATTGATGATCCTTTGTAGTAGATGAAGACAGGTTTTGGGTTTTTCTTGTTTTGTAGATTCGGAATTGTGTAGGTTGATGTAATCTGTGAAATATAATAACAAGACGGTGTTATGGTTTAAGATTGAGTGAATAGATTTTAGAAGGAATGCTTATTCATGTACATTTAAAGACTGGATTTATAGTACCATTATTACTCTGCATATTTGTTCCTCATTCTCTGTTTACCATATTCCCTCATGTAATGTCACTTTGTTGAATTGAATAACATTTGCTTATAATAGTTTTTGAGACACAATCCACAATCAACTACTTACCCAGCAACAAGCAACCTTTTGAGTTATATTAGTTTTTTTAATTCGTTGACTGCCCAGCACTTACCCTGCTACAAACAAATTTTGGAGTTAGAATAGCTTTTTTTGCCTACCTTCAGTGTCAAGCACTTTCCCTGCTGCAAACACCCTTTGGAGTTAGAATAGCTTTTTTTGCCCACCTTCACTGTCCAGCACTTTCCCTGCTGCAAACACACATTGGAGTTAGAATAGGTTTTTAGCACCCATACACTGTCCAGCACTTTCCCTGCTGCAAACACACTTTGGATTTAGAATAGCTTTTTTGCACCCATACACTGTCCAGCACTTTCCCTGCTGCAAACCCCCTTTGAAGTTAGAATAGCTCTTTGGCACCCTTATACTGTCCAGCACTTTCCCTGCTGCAAACACCCTTTGTAGTTAGAATAGCTTTTTGGCACACACACAGTGACTATCACTTTCCCTGCGCAAACACCTTTGGAGTTAGAATAGCTTTATTTGCCCACCTTCACTGTCCAGCACTTCCCCTGCTGTAAACACACATTGGAGTTAGAATATCTTTTTTGCACCCATATAGTGTCCAGCACTTTCCCTGCTGTTAACACCCTTTGGATTTAGAATAGTTTTTTTACCACCCATACACTGTCCAGCACTTTCCCTGCTGCAAACACCCTTTGGAGTTTGTGAGAAGTTGGCCTGGTATATGCTGTTCACTGGGTTTTCACCTTTCATCTGTTTAAGCCATAGGAGGGGCTTGTGGTCAGTCTGAACTATGAAGTGAGTGCCAAACAAGTAAGGCCTCAGCTTCTTCAGGGCCCATACCACAGGAAAGGCCTCCCTCTCTATAGCTGACCAACGTTTCTCTCTAGGGGTCAGCCTTCTGCTAATAAAAGCTACAGGCTGGTCTTGACCTTCATCATTCAGTTGAGACAGTACAGCTCCCACACCCAGCTCAGAAGCATCTGTTTGGACAATGAACTTTTGGTGTAGTCTGGACTCTGTAAGATGGGGGCAGTGCACATGGCCTGCTTTAGGTCTTCAAATGCCTTCTGACAGCTAGCTGTCCACTGAACCTTTTTTGGCATTTTCTTTGAGGTCAGATCATTCAAGGGGGTCACTATAGATCCATATCCCTTGACAAACCTCCTATAGTACCCAGTCAGGCCTAAGAAGGCTCTCACCTGTGTCTGGGTGGTTGGAGCAACCCATTCCATTATGGTTTGGATTTTGCTCTGTAAAGGCTGAACCTGGCCTCCACCTACAAGGTGGCCCAGGTATACAACCTGACTCTGCCCTATCTGGCACTTAGTGGCCTTGATAGTGAGGCCTGCTGTCTGCAGGGCCCCCAAAACATTCCTGAGGTGGACCAGGTGATCCTGCCAGGAGGAACTAAAGACAGCAATATCATCTAGATAAGCTGAGCAAATAGTTTCCATCCCTGTCAGAACTTTATTCACCAACCTCTGAAAAGTGGCAGGTGCATTTTTCAATCCAAAGGGCATCACCACAAAGTGGTAGTGCCCACCAGGGGTCGAAAATGCTGTTTTGGCTTTTGCATCATCAGCTAACCTGATCTGCCAGTAGCCAGCTGTCAGGTCAAACGTGCTTAGATACTTGGCTGAGGCCAAAGTATCAATCAGCTCATCTGCCCTTGGTATGGGATAGGCATCAGTCCTAGTGACTGCATTGAGGCCTCTGTAGTCTACACAAAACCTCATTTCTTTCTTACCACCCTGGGTATGAGGCTTGGGTACCAGGACTACTGGGCTAGCCCAAGGGCTATCTGAAGGCTCAATTACACCTAGCTCCAACATTTTCTGGACTTCAGTCCTGATACAGTCCCTGACATGGTCAGGTTGCCTGTAGATTTTATTCTTGACAGGCAGACTGTCTCCAGTGTCCACCTCGTGGGTGCACCATGAAGTCTGACTAGGGGTCAGGCTAAACATATGTCTATACTGCTGCAGAACTTGTCTGCACTCAGTTTGCTGATGGTCAGTGAGGCTGCTTGCCAAAGCAACACCATCTACTGACCCATCATCAGGGTTCTGAGAGAGCAGGTCAGGGAGAGGGTCACTCTCCTCCTCCTGTTCCTCATCAGTTGCCATGAGCAAGCCCATGTCAGCCCTGTCAACATATGGCTTTAATCTGTTGACATGGAGCACCCTCAGGGGGCTCCTGGTAGGTGACTTCTCCCTTCTGTTCAACTATTGTATGGGGGCCACTCCACTTGTCCTGGAGGGCTGCTGGGGCCACAGGCTCCAATACCCACACCTTCTGTCCTGGCTGGTATACAGTCAGTACAGCCTTTTAGTCATGCCAAGCTTTTTGTAATTCTTGGCTGGCCTCCAGGTTTTGGTTGCCTTTTTCATGTACTCAGCCATCCGGGAGCGGAGACCAAGTACATAGTCCATCACATCTTGTTTGGGGGGCTTGAGAGGTAACTCCCAGCCCTCTTTTACCAAACACAATGGACCTCTCACAGGATGCCCAAACAGAAGCTCAAATGGGCTGTAACCAACCGCCTTCTGTGGAACCTCTCTGTATGCAAACAACAGGCAAGGAAGAAGAAGGTCCCATTTCCACCTAAGCTTCTCTGGGAGTCCTTTAATCATTCCTTTCAAGGTTTTGTTGAAGCGTTCAACTAAACCATTGCATTGTGGGTGATAGGGGGTGGTGAACTTATAAGTTACACCACACTCCTTCCACATTGCTTTCAGATATCCTGACATGAAGTTGGTACCTCTGTCAGAAATGACCTCCTTTGGGAAACCCAATCTGGAGAAAACTCCAATGAGGGCTCTTGCCACCACAGGGGCTGTGGTGGTCCTCAGGGGAATTGCTTCTGGGTACCTGGTGGCATGATCCACTACCACCAGGATAAACCTGTGCCCAGAGGCAGTTTGAGGGTCAAGGGGACCAACAATGTCAATCCCTACCCTTTCAAAGGGTACCCCCACCACAGGTAGTGGTATCAGGGGGGCCTTTGTTGTGCCACCTGCCTTACCACTGGCTTGGCATGTGACACAGGAGCGACAAAACTCCTTTGTGTCCTCTGACATATGTGGCCAATGAAAATGTGGGACAAGCCTGTCCCAGGTCTTGTTTTGGCCCAAGTGACCTGCCAAAGGGATATCATGTGCTAGGGTCAAGAGGAACCCCCTAAACTTCTGAGGTATTACCATCCTCCTGGTGGCTCCAGGGGCTGGATCTCTACCCCCAGAATATAGGAGTCCCTCATCCCAATAGACTTTATGGGACCCACTAGCACTCCCAGCAGCCTGCTGTCTGAGGGGTTCAAGAGAGGGGCAGCACTGTTGCTCCTTACTCAGATCTTCCCTAGAAGGGCCCCCTGCCCCCAAGAACTCAACCTGATCAGGCTCAAGTCCCTCTGGGGCAGTTCCTTCCTCAGGATATGCTTCACCTCCCTCTGGGGGTGAATCTGTGATCTGAGACAGAGGGGAAGGCACTGCCTTTACCCTACTGCTCCTCTCTTGGGAAGCATCTGGTCCATTGTTCCAGGATCCAGAGCTGGTTCAGTGTTATGCATTCTTGCTTGTGACCTGGTCACAGCAAATACCTCTGCAGGGATGCCCAACATCTCAGCATGAGTCCATAACTCTACTTCAGACCAGGCTGAAGTCTCTAGATCATTGCCCAATAGACATTCGACAGGAAGGTCTGCACTGACTACAACCTTCTTGAGGCCAGTTACCCCTCCCCAGGAGAAATTCACAACTGCCAGACTATGGTTGGTCCTGACATTGCTTGCATTGGTCACCTGGTACATTTCGCCCAGGATGATCTGTCCAGGGTCCACAAGATCCTCTGCCACCATGGTGACACTAGCACCTGTGTCCCAAAATGCCAAAGCCTGTTTGCCATTTATTACAGGCTGCTGTTTGTATTTGCCCAGATTACTGGGACTTACTAGGAAGGACATGTTAAGGTCTCCCTCACAAATCAGCATTGCCTGAGTGGGCACTCTGACTAGGTCAGAGTCCACTTCAGAACCCAGGGTCAACCCTACTACACCCTTATTCTGAGTACCACCTCCACCAGTAGCTGAGCTAGGGGGAACAGTTGCCTTAGGGGCAGGAGTGGTGGTGGTTTGGTCTTTGGACTTGTTACAATCAGAAGTCCAGTGCCCTTTCTGTTTACAGAATTTGCACCAGGGCTTCTTTTGGCCTTTTCCCTTGTTGGATTGTGTCTCCCCACCAGATGCAGATTTTGGGGCCCTTGTGAAGACTTCTGGTCTTTTGACTTATCCCCACCTTTCTCAGAGCCCTTAGGATCTTGCTTCTTAGTTTCACCCCCTTGGTTCTGGGGTTTCTGCCTCACCCTGGTTCTGACCCATTTGTCTGCCTTCTTTCCCAATTCTTGGGAGAGGTCAGATCTGAGTCCACCAGGTATTGATGCAACAACTGGTTCTGGCAATTATTAAGGATCTGTTCTCTCATCATCAGATTATACAATCCCTTGAAATCAGTAACCCTACTGCCAACCAGCCAACCCTCCAGAGCCTTGGTTGCACAATCTACAAAGTCAGTCCAGTCCTGAGTCTGTGCCTTCTGGGTGTCTCTGAACTTTAACCTGTACTGCTCAGTGGTTAAGCCAAACCCATCTATCAGTGCACTCTTCAGGACTTCATAATTCTCAGCATCCTCTTCTCTAACAGTGAGGAGCTTATCTCTACCTTTATCTGAAAAGGAGAGCCACAAGATTGCTGCCCACTGCTTTTGGGGGACCTGCTGTACTCTACAGGCCCTCTCCATAGCAGTTATCCACTTGTGGATATCATCCCCACTCTGGTAGGGAGGAACAACCTTGCTCAGGTTCCTATGGTCTGGAATAGATTCTCTGCCTCTAGGGACACTGTTGCTGCCACCAAGGGGTTCTAACCCCTCTCTTCTAGAAGCTCTCTGGATCTCCAGGGCTTCTCTATCCAGTGCCAACTGCTTGGTTCTGAGGGCCACTCTTGCTTCCTCATACTGCAGCAGTTTGCACATTCTTTCAGAGGAGGTCTCTCTTATGGGAAAGTATGAGTTCCTCTGGTGGCCAAATTCTCTGCCAGAGTGATAAGAGTGGTCAGATTCCCTGGAAGGGGACCTATGCCTCTCCTCCACTCTGTCAGCTCTCTTAGGGAGAATTCCTCTGTCCTTTTCAGGCCCCTTGAGGCCTGGCCCTTCAATCACAGAGTCTTGGTCATTCTGATTTTCATCATCTGACCCAGATACTGTAATTGACCCACTCACTGATTCAGACCCATTAGCTCTTAGAGCCAATCTAAGATCATCTGCTGTCAGCAGATCTATCAGGTGTAGGGTGGAGGGGCTCTATCCTAGCTTCAGGTGTCTTTCAACACACATGGCTCTCGTCAGAGAAAGCCATGTCCTTATACTGAGGCTGAGTGGATCCACTGGTTCAACCCTTTAAGGACATTCTAGTGTTGTGCAGTGTTGTACTACCTACACTAGTTTGTGGCCTACTGATACTAGCTTGAGCTGTAGAAAGGGTGTGCTATCCCTTGGCACACAGCTCTAAGTTCAGTAGAACTTATTGATACTAAGCTTGACTTTATATGTACCTTAAGTACCTATAGTGGTTTTCAGTTAGTAGTTCAAATAGAGATTTTCTGGTAAAACAATAGCAAGCTGGAATCCCACCGCTGCCACCAATGTGAGAAGTTGGCCTGGTATATGCTGTTCACTAATTAAAGTGGACACCTTGCACCAGAACAATTCGACTCTTATGGTAGATAGGTTTAAGACAACCTTTATAGAAAGCTATCCTAGTGGTAGCTGTGGAGAGCAGCCTTCAGGCTAAGTCTTGAAGGAATGTAAAGCAGCTTGTTTTACCACACAATCTCTTGAATCACCAAATGAAAAGCCACCACACAGGTATATATATATCAAATATATATGTATTTATTAATAAACACTCTCTACTAATCTCTTTATGAGATTAGAGGTCAGGAACATATGTACAAGTCAAATGTTATCAAAATAAGTTTAGCACAATCGAATATCACAATCTTAGTTTGCTAGACCTAGGTCTAGGGCATCTAGAATTGAGGGACCCCAAGAACCACCCCAGGTAGTTGTAGGAGACCCACAGGGGATGGACGCGGTGACCTGGCACCGGTGCGAGTCCTGTGCGAGTCTATGCGCTCAGACGCGATTGAGATTTCAATGTTAAAGGTCCCTTGCGTGTTCGAGGCGAACACACCGATCGGTCCTTGTACGAGTCGAAGGACGCGGTTACAGATAGAGTTGCAAGGGAGATGAACGCGCTGTGTCTAACACAGACGCAAACCTTGTGCGAGTCAGTGCAATGGAGGTCTCGATTTTACAGGCCCCTTGTGTGTTCGAGGCGAACACCGATCGGACTCAGTACGAGTCGAAGGACACAGTTCTAGATAGTGTTACAAAGGAGATGGACGCGGTGTGTCTAACACAGACGCGAACCCTGTACGAGTCAGCGCAATTGTCGCACTTAGAAAATAAGAGTTTTAGGGCACTTCGAGGGAAGCTACAAGCAAGTCACTTACAGGGTAAGTAGTTCTAGGGCCCACACCCACAGGAACACCGTAGTGCTGAAGTTACCTCACCCAGGGGAGCCGGGTGCATAGGTGTTCTTTGGTGTCGGGTCGCGGCATCGTTTTCAATGGGAGCCAGTGAAGGCTTGCTGCTTGCGGCGACAGGAGAAGTGTCCGGAGGAATCCAAGCCTGGATTCGGAAGATGGAAGACCTGAAAGCAGAGGGGACAGTGTTCAAAGTCACTTGGCATTGACTCGGGGCACGGAAGATGGATGCCCACCGTCGTCGCAAGATTCAGGTCGTTCGTGGTTGCCTTGACTCTTCAGCCACGAGGTCCAGGAGGCGTCAACGATGACCAGGAGATGGATTCGGCGTGTCCCACGATGTCTGCAGCTTACTGCGGTGTTGGCGACTTGATTGGAGCCAACAAGCCTTGGTAACAGCAAGTTTTGGGGAAAGTGTGAAGAGGCAATGGCGCAGACCAGCAAGGTCTGTGGGACTCACCCAGCGAGGGTAAGTAAGGGCAGGCCTGGAGCAACTAGGGGAGCCCATTGGTGTCTTTAGAAAGTCTTCTGGGGACCCACAAGCCGGCTGGCAAGGGATTGCAAAGACACCTCAGGAGGATTCGCTCAACAGGGGCCCACGGTCACTCAGAACGTGGTAGGCCTCTGATCTTCAAAGGGATTCCTGCTGGATGCTAGGACCATACGTGGTCCAAAGCACAAGTTCGTGGAACGTTGTGAAGGGGTTTCACTCGACAATATGCACGGTGCCCAGGAGTCGTGGTTCCTCGTCACTCTTGGGGTCCACTGGCCTCAGCTTCGCTGGGGACTCACGATGGCCTTTGAGAAGTCAGGAAATCTACTTCTTGGGCTGCAGAAACTTCGAACTCCAGCGGGAGCGGTGTAGTTTGCGACCATCGTTTGTAGTTTCGGTGCCTGCCAAGCAGGGGAGTCACTCCTTGACTCCAAGGGAGATTCTTCAGTCTTCCAAAGGTAGTGGAACATCGAAGGTCCAGGATTCTTCTTCAGAGCGTCGTCCAGGGAAATCTAGGTTGCAATGCACAGGTTCCCCCTCTTATACTAAAAGAAAGGGAGGGACTAGCTCTATGACCCTACCTATGGGAGGGTCAGGGGAGTGGGTGGCTACACCCACTTCCCTTTGTCCAGTTTCGCGCCAGAGCAGGGGCAGGTAGCCCCTGAGCCGGTTTGAACTGGCATATGCACAGAGGAGCCTTCTGCTCCCCCAGTGCAGGACTTCAAAGCACTCTAAGAGTGCACCCACCCAGCCCCAATACACTAAACCCTGTCTGGAAGGTGGTCACACCCCTTGGGACAGGATATCTATTGTTGGGCTTCCTCCTCTGCGAGTGTTGGTTATCAGCAGGAGGGCAGCCCAGTGTCTGTGACTGGTGGGATCCATTTTGTGATGCCAGGGCTCTGCAGGATTCTACCGCATTTCCACAGTAGGTACATGTCTATCCCTCTAGAATGGTGGAATGCTACCCCCGCCGCCAGGACTGGCGGGGGGTAGTATTCCAAGATGTTTTGACACCAAACACGACATGTTTCGATGCAGTCATTCCAAAGTTAGCATTCTACCGCGAGGATATAATGCACTTAAAAGTATATGGTTTAACCGCATCCACAAACAGCCCCAGAGAATGGACTCTGAGAGCTGCAGAGGGGCCCTGCTCAGGCAGAGGCACCCCCTCACATGGAAACTAAGCACCCTGCCCTCAGGATTGATAGGGCCTGCTTTAGGGGTGACTGATAAGTCTCAATGTGTGTGCAGGAGAGATATAGGGGACCTATATCTTAGTGAGGGGTGCTAGCACTTCCTCACCCAGGCTGCAGTAGCAGGCCTGTGGTGTCAGATTTAGTCTGCTTCCCAGGGGTGGCATAATACATGCTTCAGCCCCTGGTAGGCCTGTGAAGTATCTATGCCCCTGGTACCTAAGGTACCATATACTAGGGACTCATAAGGTACCACAGTATCCAATCACTAGTGCACCTAGAGTGCACTCCAAATCGTTTAGAGAGAACAGAGAGGCTGGGGCCCTGATTGGCAGGGTCCCAGCCAGACTATAGCCAGAAACCAGTGTAAACATCAGAAAAAAAGTGGGGGCAACATAAGAGGCAGATCCTACTCTCCTACAGAGTTAGAATAGCTTTTTGGCACACATACAGTGACCAGCACTTTCCCTGCTGCAAACACACTTTGGAGTTAGAATAGCTTTTTTGCCCACCTTCACTCTCCAGCACTTTTCCTGCTGCAAACACACATTGGAGTTAGAATATCTTTTTTGCACCCATACACTGTCCTGCACTTTCCCTGCTGCAAACGCCCTTTGGAGTTAGAATAGTTTTTTGGCACCCTTATACTGTCCAGAACTTTTCCTGCTGCAAACACCCTTTGGAGTTAGAATAGCTTTTTGGCACCCTTATACTGTCCAGCACTTTCCCTGCTGCAAACACACTTTGGATTTAGAATAGTTTTTTTGCACCCATACACTTTCCAGCACTTTCCCTGCTGCAAATACCCTTTGGATGTAGAATAGCTTTTTTGCACCCATACACTGTCCAGCACTTTCCCTGCTGCAAACACCCTTTGGATTTAGAATAGCTTTTTGGCACCCATACAGTGACCAGCACTTTCCATGCTGCAAATACCCTTTCGAGTTAGAATAGCTTTTTCGCACCCATATACTGTCCATCACTTTCCCTGCTGCAAACACCCTTTGGAGTTAGAATAGCTTTTTGGCACCCTTATACTGTCCAGCACTTTCCCTGCTGCAAACACACTTTGGATTTACAATAGTTCTTTAGCACCAATACACTGTACAGCAAGTTCCCTGCTGCAAACACCCTTTGGATTTAGATTAGCTTTTTTAGCACCCATACACTGTCCAGCACGTTCCCTGCTGCAAATACCCTTTAAAATTAGATTCGCTTTTTTTAGCCACCTTCACTGTCCAGCACCTTCCCTGCGGCAAACACACATTGGAGTTAGAATATCTTTTTTGCACCCATACACTGTCTAACACTTTCCCTGCTGCAAACACCCTTTGGAGTTAGAATAGCTTTTTGGCACCCTTATACTGTCCAGCACTTTTGCCTGCTGCAAACACACTTTGGATTTAGAATAGCTTTTTTTGCACCCATACAAAGTCCAGCACTTTCCCTGCTGCAAACACCCTTTGGATTTAGAATAGCTTTTTGGCATCCTTATACTGTACAGCACTTTCCCTGCTGCAAATACACTTTGGATTTAGAATAGCTTTTTTAGCACCAAAACACTGTCCAGCACTTTCCCTGTTGCAAACACCCTTTGTAGTTAGAATAGCTTTTTGACACACATACAGTGACCAGCACTTTCCCTGCTGCAAACACACATTGGAGTTAGAATAGCTTTTTTTGCGTATCTTCACTGTCAAGCACTATCCCTGCTGCAAACACCCTTTGGAGTTAGACTAGTTTTTATGCCCACCTTCACTGTCAAGCACTTTCCCTGCTGCAAACATACATTGGAGTTAGACCATCTTTTTTGCACCCTTATACTGTCCAGCACTTTCCATGCTGCAAACAGACTTTGGACTTAGCATAGATTTTGCACCCTTACACTGTCCAGCACTTATCAAGCTGTAAAAACGCTTTGGAGATAGAAAAGTTTTGGGGCACCTTCAAGTGTTCAGCACTTTGCATGTTGCAAACACCCTTTGGTCTTAGATTAGCTTTTGTGCCAAGCTTAAATCTGAAGCAGTTTCTCTGCTGCAAACACCATTTATTGAACACATCCACTGTACTGCATTTTTTAAATTTCTAAAATATTTTCAGGTTACAATAATATTTTAAACAGTTTTTTCAGTAAAGTACTCTCCATGGTGTAAAGACCCTTTGCTTTGAGATTAGCATTTTTTACCCTCAACAACTGTATAGCACTTTTCCAGCTGAAGGCACTCTTTGGAGTTACATTCGTTTTTTTAACACTCCTTCACTGTCCAGCACATTTCCTGCTGCAAGCACACTTTGGAGTTCGAATCGAATATTTATGTAACTTCACTGTTCTGCACATTATATTAATTTTATTTTAATAATTTTCATGCTGATAATTCTGTATTTGTTGCAAATATTTTTGCAACTGTGATCTTATGTATTACGTATCATTTAATATTCTTTTATAGGGGGGTTGGAGGAGTTTACCTGTGACAATCCGTTTTACAAGTGTATCACCTTTTGCTGTGATTTTTCTGAGATATTGATTGAATCTGTAAAAAAAAAATTGTCTATAACAGTGTTTTTTCGGAATTTGTCAAAGCTGAAGTTTTAGTTAAAAATAACTAGCATTTTAATTAATGTAGTATATCTATTTTCTTTTTCCTATCTCGTGTGTGATGTTGTTTTTAAGTTTAGCACATTACCAGTTTACTGCACATTTTTTTATATCAAAGCTTTTCTTTTGGGTATACTCCACACTCCTGTTTTTCTCTTCTTCAGATTATTATTACAATCACTTTATGTTTTATTGGGGGGGTTAAAAAATGTTAAGCAGTCTTATGAATAAATAATCTAATTTATTCTGTAAATCAGTTGAAAACAAAACATTTGATTACATCTAAAAACACTTACTTCTCAAAGGTTGTATTATTGCGAATGGTTGTGACAGGTATTTTGACAGTCTGAAACTAGTTATAAAAAAATTAATTATTTTTCATACAATATTACCTTTCCTAATTTATTTGGCGTTTCATATTTTAAAGGATACTTACTGTGTTCAATAGATGGCAGTGTTTGAATGGACATGCATACAGTTGTTTCTGTGACTTGCACCTCCGTGTTGACACTGTGGAAGTTAGTGTACAACTGAAATCAAAATGGTGGACGGCTGAATTTATGCTTTGGCGTGCTAAACAGTTTTCAAATTTAAAACATGTTTTGGGACTGTTGTAAAAATGCGGTGCTTACACTGACTGAATGTATAATTTAAAATATTTTTATTTTAAATGTTTTTTTATCTCCCTTTTCCAAATGGTCGCCATTTTGAGTAGGTGCTTGCTCTGCCTCTGTAATGGAAATAGTTGAAGGACAGCTTTTTCCTCAGTTTGAACGTGCTTTATTCGTAGTCAGATTATTGGAATAACACCATTTTTGCCTAGTATTTTGTTTATAAATTCATTTTTTATTTTTTAATACTTTCCGCAAACACTTACTTGATATGCAGTTGTTTCGAGTGGTTCACTTACAATTAATATATTTTTTAATAATTATTTAACAAAGTCATACAAATTAATACTCGTGTACACATTGCGTCACAGAGTTTATATAACAATTATTTATTTAGTATTAAAAGAATTGCAGCACTATGAATTATTAATTCTCGATTATTAAAAATATGAATCATAATTTTAAATTAGTCACCCACCCCAAAACCCTAATTCCCTAGCATCTCGTCCCAGTGGTTATGTGATAATAAAAAATAAAAAAAGACTGATGTATTAATAATTAGTAGTTGAGTACTCATTTTGTTAATACCCGTTTTAAATTACTCCCTCACCCAAAACACTTAATTCCCCAACATCCCGTCCTAGTGGTTATGTGACAACTAAAAAAACTGAGGTATTAATAATTAATACTCGAGTACTAATTTTATTAATACCCGTTTTAAATTACTCCCCCACCCAAAATCCCTAATTCCCAAACATCCCGTCCTAGTGGTTATGTGACAATTTAACAAAAAAAAAACTGAGGTATTAATAATTAATACTCAAGTTCTAATTTTATTAATACCCGTTTTAAATTACCCCCTACCCAAAACCCCTAATTCCCTAACATCCCGTCCCAGTGGTTATGTGACAATCTAAATTTAAAAAAAAAACCTGAGGTATTATTTATTATTACTCGAGTACTAATTTTATTAATCCCTTTTTTAAATTGCTTCCCCACCCAAAACCCCTATTTTCCTCGCATCCCGTGCCAGTAGTTAAGATACATAAATTATTGATTTTCGTTGTAAATGTATGCGTTGTGAAATATTGCATAGTGAAGGTGTTTTTAATTAATTGTATTAAAATTCGTTGAAATTGATGCGTGGTAAAAACTTGTGTTGTAAAGTCTTTTGCACTGTTAAAAATTCATTGTAATAGTATGCGTTGTAATGGTTTTCGGAGTAACATTATATATTCGCGATTCAAGGTCCGGAAGAGGAAATGCGTTAGGTAGCGGCGGTTCTGGAGACCTGTGAAGTGTGATGCGATGCCCTTGCATGGAGATGCATCGCACATCAGTGGTTCCAATTAGCTGCGATGGGCGATGTGAAATCATTACATTGGGGAAGTCTGCACAGAAGAGGCAATGCATTGGTTCCGAGGGTGATGCATTGAGCAGCAGAGGCGATGTGCCAGTTCTGCGGGAGATGTGCCACAGAGGAGATGCATCAGTTCTGTTGAATCCACAGATGGGCTGGCAGAGCAACTTCAGGCCCATTTTTAAGAGTACAGGACTGGAGTGGCACCACTTGGAAGGGCATAGTCCAGGGGCTGGGTTCAGGGTTGTTGGAGCCTGTTTTGTCCCTGAGACTTCTGATCAGAAGGCCAGCCAACTGGCCTTTGGAGTCACTGAGGGGTCCTGGGTTTAGAGATTCAGGTCTAGTCCTTCTCACCCAGGCAAGAGGGCAGCAGGGCAGCAGGTCAGTGGGTCAGCAGCTCTTCTGGGTAGCAGTCTAGCAGAGTGGCATTCCTTTCAGCAGTACAGCAGCCCTTCTTTCTGGCAGTGTCCACAGGTCTAGAAGTGTACCGGAAGAGTTGGGTCTAAGGGTCCAATATTTATACCTGATGCCCCATTTGAAGTAGAGGAAGATTCTAGAGGTTTCAACTCCCCTGAGGTGTCAGGCATCCCCTTCCTCCCTGTTCTGGCCCCAGTTTGTCTGGGGTGACAAAAGACCACTGCCAAACCCTTTATGAGAGTGCTCAGGCAGAGCCTTTGTGGTGTGCAAGTGTGGTAGGTGATGAGTTCTCCCTCCTCATTAACTCAGAATGGCCCATCCTGCCAACATCTATTTTCCTTTTGCCTCACTGTCTAGTAGAAATACACAAAGACCAACTGCTAGCTACACCTAGCCATGTGACCCAGGATCAGATTGCAGGCAGCAAATGGTTAGGACAAGAAAATGCCAACTTTCTAAAAGTGCCATTTTCAAAATTGTGACTAAAAATCCAATGTAACCATTAAATAAGTATTTTAATTACAATTATTTAGATGCCAAACTTGATCTGTATACCTGCTCCCAATTGGACGTCATCACTTATTGAAGGTAATACAGTCATCCAAGCTTATCCTATGGGAGAGGTAGGCTTCACAGTAGTATAAAACAAATTTAAGAGTTTTTCACTACCAGGACATGTAAAACTTAAAAGTAATGCCCAACCTTTTAAATACACTGCACCTTGTTATCTGGGTACACAGGGCCTAACCTAGGAGTGACTTATATGCATTTAAAAGGGGGTTTGGGCCTGGGAAAAGGTTTATTTTGCCAGGTCAAGGTGGCAGTTTCCAACTGCACACACAAGCTGCATGGCATACCTAAGACATGTTTAAAGTGCTACTTAAGAGGGTGGCACAATAAGTGCTGCAGGCCCACTAGTAGCATTTAATTTGCAGGCCCTGGGCACATGTAATACCCCTTCAGTATGGACTTACAAGTAAATAAAATATGCCAATTGGGAGTAAGTCAATTCTACTGTTTTTTAAGGATAGAGCACAAGCACTTTAGCACTGGTTTGCAGTTATAAAGTGTGTAGAGTCCTAAAAGCCTACAAAAACGTGTTCGGAAAACAGGAGGATGAATGTAAAGGTTTGGGGATGACCCTGGAGAAATGGCTAAATCCAACAATGTTCAATAAAATGTTTTTAAAGATCAACGATACTGTTCTCAAATATGCACAGGTATTTTAGAACCGCATATGCATCTGTGGACATGCATGTGCCGGTAAAAAGTGGGGATTCTCAAACACACCTGTCAAACTGAGAATGGCGATAGAGCTTGGATGCACCTTTGAGAGCCCCTTTCATAAAACAAGCATTCATAATAGTGCATATCTTGCAAGGACCACAATGCATTTTGGAGATAAACTATTCTCTGGCCTGAATGCACATTGAAGGATCATGTATTTTAAAACCAAGGTAGCATTTTTTGAGAAATACATACTATTTATATAATACTTGTATATGCTTTTCTGATAAGGTTCTTGAATGTGCAATCATGTCTGTAAACCACGTGATAACTTCACAGATTCACATACACTTCTAGGATAATTGAATCTCGGGTCCACATTTGCATTAGAGAATTGTGTATTGTCAAACTGTGAATACATGTTCAAGAATTACATGTTGTGCTCAAAGAAGTGTACGCATTTTTGTCATAAGCGGTTCTTGAATACGCAACAATGCTTGAGAATTGCATGACAAGTTCAAAGGTACACTTCTGTGATATGTACATTCTTGAATTGTTGATTACAGTGTTCCAGAACTTTGAAAAGTCTCTTTGTCCCCATCAATGAGATCTGTTGGCTCTTTTGCGAAGTCACCATCTCTTTTGAACTGTAATGGGTCATCTACAAGTGGTTTACAGAGCCTCCCTTTTCACCTGCTCATATTTGGCCTAGTTCAAACCTAAAGGCCAAGAGGATGTGATGGTGGTGCCAATATCATCACACACAAGGGAATCTTGGGTACTGAAGTTTTTTATCCCGACTGGAACACATGACCAAATTTTATACAATGACCACAATTTGCACACTTTACAACAGAGAGGTTCCTTGGAGCGAAATTTGGCACCAAAATAATTTTGGCACCACGACCTTGGCTCAGCACATCTAAATGTGACACTTGTGTCACTACAGGTAGCTCAAGAATTCAGAAGACACCAAAAGAGGCAGCAGGATGGGCACCCACAATCCAGGAGATTGTGGGGAGTTACACAGTTTATGCTGCAGCACATAAAGAACCTCAGGCAGAAACTCTTTTGATGAGTGTGAAAATGATGAAGGATCACACAGAAACTGTCCCCATTCAGTTTGTTAGGCCTGTCAGCCTTAGAGTGGTCTTCCCCAAACATTTTGCCTTTACCCTCCTATTTTGATTAATTCATTTTTGTTGGCTTTAGGACTCTGTACGTTTTACCACTGCTAACCAGTACTAAAGTGCTTGTGCCCATTCTCTAAAACATGGTAAAATTGGCTTACAGCTGATTGGCATATTTAATTTACTTATGAGTCCCTAGTAAAATGGTATATCATATACCTAGGGCCTGTACATTTAATGCTACTAGTGGACTACTACTATGCAGCACTTATTACGTACTACTATGCAGCTACTAGTGTACTACTAATGTGTAGCATTTATTGTGCCACCCACTTAAAGAACCCCTAAAACATGTCCCAGACCTCCTATTGCAGCCTGAATGCAATTTTAAACTGCCAATTCGACTTTGCAATATAACCCTCTTGCCAAGCCTTAAGCTCCTCTTTTATTGCATCTAAGTCACCTCTAAAGTAGGCCCTAGGTAGAATTGTAATTAAAAGGTTAGACATGTACTTTTAAGTTTTACATGTCCTGGTAGTGAAAAACTCTTAAATTCATTTTTCACGACTGAGAGGCCTACCTCTTTCATAGAATAACATTGTGTTGCCTTATTACATTTTAAAAAACTGTAACTTTTGATTGGGAACAGGTAAAGACTTCATGTATGGTGTCTGAGAAATTGTAATTTAAAATCCTCTTTAATTGTGAAGTCAGATTTTTAGTTGCAATTTTGAAAATGGTTCTTTTAGAAAGTTGGCATTTTCCTGCCCTAACTATGTGGTGCTGGAGCCTGTTACTGGGTCACATGGCTGGGTGTAGTTGGCAGTTGGGCTTTGTTTATTACTCCCAGACAGCCACATAATAGAGGGATTAGATGTGCCTGGATGGGCCATTACTGGCAGGATGGGTGGGCAGTGCTGGGCACAGCCCCACTTGCAACTGAATAGGCTGTGCCCAGCCTTCACACAAAGGACTTGCCACCACTGAGTTGTTCATGCAGCCAGCTTAGAGATAGTGTAGGGGAGTAAGGAAACTTCAAGCCCTTCAAAGGGAATTCACTGGAAACTCCTCCTACTTCAAAGAAGGCACAGGTATAAAAATAAAACCCTCAGACCCACTGTTCAGTTCACTTTCTGGACCTGTAGAAGGACTCTCAGAGGACTGCCTGCTGCTGTGGCCTGCTGTGTACTTCAAAAGACTGCGCTGCTGCCCCTGCAAGGCCTGCTCTGCTGCCTGAAGCCTGCCTTGATCTTTAAGGTGCCTACCCTGCTGCTTGAGCCTTGTGCCACTGCTGAACCCAGGACTACCAGAGTGACTCCAAGGGCTAGTTGGCTGGCCTCCTGATCAGAGCCTCAGGGACAGAAAAGGCTCTAACCATCTTAAATCTACACCTGGACCCAGCCTGAGTGACTCCAAACCCTCTTAGTGGTGCCTTCCCAGTCCTTGACCCTTGTGAGTGGTGTTAAAGGTGCCCAGATAGCCAAAATCCAAAACTCAGGATTTTGAAACTTTTTCTCTAAAAACTGCTCTGAGAACCGAGAGGAGACCAGGACCAACATGCTCATCTACCAACCCAAGGTGCATTGCCAGTCGGCCTGACTTCGCAGCAGCTCCTTGCAAAATTATTCTCCATAGCAGTAAATCCTGTTTAGAGGTCCTTTGCAGAAGGGGTATCTGGCCTAGTGAAGCCCTTGTCGGCTACAGTCTCCAGCCTCATCCCACTGGAGATTTTGCCTTCCAAAAAAGAGACCATATCCGAACATGGAAATCTACACACCAACCTTGTCCAGCGGCTCCCCAACGATGACACCTTCTCCTCGGACACCACCTGCAGCGTTGCCCCGCTGAGCATTTACCTTCTCAGGCCCTTTTTTCACAATTTCTTATAAGTCTGAAGGTAAATGCCGACCAGGCCTAATCCAATTTTTGTATACAACTTACGCTCCATCGCAGTCAGCCATAGTTTTCAACTTTCACCTGGTCTAACGGGAATAGATGTCTGTGGTTGGCGCTTTGATCTTTTAGACGCTAGTTCTTACCTTAAACTTTAAACATTCTGGTTCTACTAACTGGATTTTTGTCACTTTGGTGTCAAATATTATATTAAACTTTACTCTATTTTTCTAAATTGGTGTGGGATTTTTCTTGTATTGTGTTTTCACTATATTACTGTTTGTGTGCTACATAAATACTTTACTAATTGCCTGTAAGTTAAGCCTGATTGCTTTTGTGCTGAGCTACCAGAGGGTTAAGCACAGCTTAATGTAGTGGCTTAACTTTGGTGGTTGACCTTGACAGGAATTGTGGCTGTTGCTTGAGCAGGGTTAACATCCCACTCAACCAACAACCCAGTTTCTCACAAAGGTTAATTGAATTTTTGCCAGTTTTCCCCGCTGGGTGTATTTTATGCTTCTTGGCGATCCATTACTGGATGTCCATTATTTTAAAGTTAAAAAAAAATCAAACTTCTACAAAATCGATTATTTTCAAAAACTTCAATTTTTTTTAAAATAGCTCAATGCATCCGTATATCGAACATTAGTACACACAAAGCCTGGTCTTTGTATATCTTAATATAGCAATGACCAATATATTTCTACAGAAGAAACATTAATTATTTATTTTTACATGACTGTTAAGCATGATTGAAGAAGTCTGAAATTGTTAGAACCTTACCAAATTTGATAGACCTGTGCCCAGTCCCCAGACTCTTTTGGCAATGCCCTGTGATGTTGGATACAGGGTGTGCTTTTGGAAACACCCTGCACCCAATCCCAGTTCCCTGACAGTCCAATATTCCTGGCTACCAGCCATACACAACGGGCTCTGGTTGCAAGGCAAGGCATGGGGCAATACCCAGTGGCCAATCCTATAGGCTGCAGACACCACTGCACAACATTTAGGCATGTGCAGGGCCTTGCCCTCCTCTCAGTCTGCATACCATCGTAGTCTACTGTTCATGACCTTCAACTGTATGCAGCAGGCTCTGGTTACAAACCCCAATGTGCATGACTTTTGGTTGTGCAGGATGGCCTTAAAAAGAGGGTATGGTCTTTGGCCAAACCCTTCACCTAATCCATTCACACCAAGAGCCTACTGCACATGACATTTGGCTGTATACTACAAGCATTTTTTTGCAGGGCTTATCATGTGACAATCCATGTCCTTAATACCCATGACACTAGAGCCTGCCAGTGGCGTAACGAAACTTGAAGGGGCCCCCCTGCGAGGTACATGGACGGGCCCCCACTCCGGATTTAATCAAGAACTCTCAGGCCAGAATACTGTGCTGATGGGGCCCCCTGCAGCTCAGGGGGAGGGGGCCTGCACTGCGGGGGCTGCGGAGGCGGTGTTACGTCACTGGAGCCTGATGCACAAAACCCTTGGTCATATGTGCCTTCCTTTGGTCACCCACACTCCAGGGCTGCAAAGGTTTGCTGCACATGACCTTGAAGTTGCACTTTGCTCCCTGTTCTATTCATCCAGAGTCTACTGTGCATGGCCTGCACAAAGGAACAACATGCTCTGGTCGCAGGGCTTGAACCATGCACCTGCCCCCATATCTTCTGGCCACACAGCCGTTCGGTCGTGTAAAACTGCCTAGGACTCACTGTGTTGACTTCAAGAACATGCCAGGCAGGATAATTCACCTTAACCACCAAGCTATAGTCACAGGTCTGTCTAGAAGCGCACCTTGCACTGAATCACCTCAGCTGCAGAGCCCACTGTGAAGCTGTGTATTTCTGACGATGGAGTATGCCATAATATTATGTTTTTCTACCTCCCTGGCAAGCTTGTTTTCTTTTTCTTCCAAATTAGGAATGGGCAGCCCTGACTTGCAAGTTTTAATGTAATGTTTGAACTGGCCTAAAGGGCAATCAAGCCCTAGGGGCTGGTCTGGCAGGTCAGTCTTTGGGCTGGTGTTTTGTCTGTTTATGGGCCTGTTATATGATCTTCTGGGCCGGTATTTACTGTTGATTTCCCTGATATTATAAAATATTGCCGTCCTTGGGGCTTCCTTGACCAGCCACCCGGTGTCACAAATATACTCCAAGAGGCTGCACATAAGTCTCCCCCCTCTTTATTGCCTTACGGGTGAACGGGAGAAGGACTTGGGTAAGATGGAGAATGATGCGTGGGGTGTGCCTTCTGTGAGGTGGCAATGCTGGCTGGATTCCAGCTGATAAAACCTAAGATATTGCACCAGGCGTACTTCACCAGGTCCAGGTAGGTCCAGATGGGAAGATTGGAGACTGACCTATGTGTGCGGGGTTGTGGACGAAGGGGTACACTGCTTCACAGGCTATGGGGATGCCCGAAGATCCCGGGCTTCTGGGAGAGTTATGGGTGACAGGATATCGGCAACTCTAGACATAATGACAGACCTCACCCCGTGACTAGTGGCCTTGGGAATCTGGGGAGATCAGACTATGGTCCGCTAATCTCTCCTCTTTGGTAATATAGCCCTGATGGTAGCCTGGTCAGGAGACAGGGAAGGGCCGTGGTCCCAACGATACAGGACTGGGGGACCGGTATGGACTGGTGTACCAGGCACGAGGATGTCACCAAAAATTTGACAAAATCTGAGACTCATGGTGGCAGCAGAAGACATGGGCTTCTCAGACTTTTTGGGGAGCCTGTCAGCAGGGGTTTAAGTGGGCCGGGTCTTGCCGGTGTTGAGCACCGGCAGTTCTTAAAAGCAGATGCAGAGACGGGTCCCTATCAATCAATCAATCAATCAATAAATCATAGCATTTGTAGAGTGCACTACATACCCGTGAGGGTCTCAAGGAGCTGAGGGGGGGGAGGGGTGCTGCTACTGCTCGAAGAGCCAGGTCTTCAGGAGTCTTCTGAAGGTCAGAAGGTCTTGGGTCTGCCGTAGGCGGATGGGGAGGGTGTTCCAGGTTTTGGCGGTGAGGTGGGAGAAGGATCTGCCGCCGGAGGTCGCTCTTCGGATGCGGGGTATTGTGGCGAGGGCGAGGTCGGCGGAGCGAAGCTGGCGGGCAGGGGTGTAGAGGCTGAGTCGTCTGTTGAGGTACGCAGGTCCGGTGTTGTGCAGTGCCTTGTGTGCGTGGGTGAGGAGCTTGAAGGTTATCCTCTTGTTGACGGGGAGCCAGTGCAGGTTTCTCAGGTGAGGGGTGATGTGGCTGCGGCGAGGTATGTCGAGGATCAGGCGTGCAGAGGCGTTCTGGATGCGTTGCAGCCGTTTCAGGAGTTTGGCAGAGGCTCCAGCATAGAGGGCGTTTCCGTAGTGCAGCCTGCTGCTGACGAGGGCCTGGGTCACCGTTCTTCTCGTTTCGGTGGGGATCCACTTGTAGATCTTGCGGAGGATGAGGACCTCCGTCTTGTCAGAGTTCAGCTACAGTCGGCTGTTCCTCATCCATTCGGTGACGGCCTTCATTCCTTCGTGGAGGTTTGTTTTGGCGGTGTGGGGGTCTTTGGTGAGGCTCTCCATTTTTGCCCTCACTCTCAGAATGGAAAAAAAAATCTTAACTCTGCAGCAGTTCACCTATTTTGATGTAACTTTTATTTTTTTTCAGTTCTATATTGCAAAATTCGAAGTGTTTTACGTGACCACCAACAAGGACATATTCATTTATTTTTTGTAGACATGGGAGATTAGGTGATTTGCCAAGAAACAAAGGATGTTGAGCCGACGCCGAGACTCAAACCCGCTTCCTCAGCTCCAAAGTTAGCAGCTCTAGCCATTACGCCACAACCTGTTGTGCAAAAACGAAAGCATTTTCGATATTATATACAACAAAGCCATAGTTGTATGTATGCATGTAGTATATTTATCTTATGCAACTAACAACCTTTGACAAAGCCAATAGTCCTGGCTTGTTGTAGGTGTAATGTTACTTGTATTATATATGTGTAGGCAATCAATAACAGAAGCAGCAAAATACCAGTCGGGTGGCACATTATGCTGAGCACAGAAATTTAGCATAAATGTTTTAAGCCACGCCCTTACTTATATCGTCCACGCCCCTTTGAGACCCCCAGTTTTTTCATCCCACTTAAAGCCCTGCCTGCCAGAGGATGTGAACGGAGATACGGGGAACATCAGGGTCACGAATAAAAGTGTGCCTTTCAATGGTTTTTCAGATCGGGGTTTGCACCTACAGAACTATGAGATTGATTACATTATCAGTTGGTCATTGATATGGGTCTTGGAGTAGGGAAATGTTGGCAAACTGACTCAAATTCAATAAAAACATTTTCGAAAAATAGATATATGGCCTGCAGCAAGCACAAATGCATTCAGTCTTCCATACTACGCAAAACTCTTATACAGGGTGTCTTTACAAGTTCAGAGCTGCCCCAAATTGCAAACAGGGGCTACTTTTATTAGTGATCTAATTCACTAATAGGGCGTCACTTTTATTTTCAATCCGACCCTGGTCGTAAGTTAAATGTGATCGGTGTTCCGACTTGTGAATCTTGGCAGACCAGATTGGTGAATAAAATTTCCTGATGTTTTGGTATTGTAGACACATTAGATGTTAGATTTCACTTTAAAATCTGGCTCCAAATAAAACTGTCCATTTGTTGTACATTTTTCACTGGCCAATATTTTAAAAACCACTGGACCGATTTAAAGAAAATCACAAAACGCACAGAAAAAAACAGCGGTCTGCATGCCAAACAGTGTGAGCCTATGTCTCAGTTGCATTCCTCCTTCCTCTACTCATGTGCACCACGACCCTTGCTGATAATAAATAAAATACTTAAGCTTGCCTGAATCCTACTTTCTGATTTATCAGCGTAATTCATGAGGATTAGAAAAGGCAGGGGATAAATAGGAGCCATCCTGTCTTGTACCACACTTTACAGCTAATTAAATGGAGGCTCTTAGTCAGAGAGTGCCGCAGGTGAATTTTGGTCTGTATTGTGGCTGACCACAAATTAAGCACATTTTGCACGTCAGCAGTCGTGGGACAGTATCATGATGCTGTTTTTCGCGCAAGCGCAAAAGGGATCTGCGCACTACTTTTTGGCGTCCTAAGTGCGTACATTAACTCAAAATACCACCGAGTTCGTGCATGTTTTTTCTGACAGCAGTGCTTAGCAACACGAAGAGGTAAATGCTGCCCATGATTCTGTGCTTTCAGGGAAACATGCATTAACTTGGAAATATTTCGAGTTAATGTATGCGTTCAAGACGAAAAGAATGTGGCTGCCCGCCGCCCCCAAAGGGGGCCACCCTAAAAGGGCGGCCCTTTAGTGCCATTGCGGCACAGCCTACCCCTCGTCCTAGCTGCAGTGGGCTTCCGCCTGGAGCCCGCGGCGGTGGGGGTGTGGGCGTCACTTCCGGTACGCCCAGGGGAGGAGGGAGGGTATGTATACCCCCCTGTCCCTCCCAGCGGCCTCTTTGCCGCCAGCCTCGCCGTCTGCTGGTCGTGCTGCGGAGCGTGGCCGTCTCGGTACCTGAGCCATGCTTCAGCGTGTTTGGAAGCGAGGTGAGTGCTGGGCACTCCCCCCACCACCCCCTCTTCTGGGCTCACCACGGTGGCCAAGGCCCGGGTGGGACCCTGTCCCTGGCAATAGCTCGGTCCCGTCCCCGCGAAGGCCCTCTGGGCAGTGCCCGTGGTCGGGTTCCGTTGAGGGATTGGAATTGGGCCGGTGGGGGGTGTCTTGCCATGCGGCCACAGGCCGCGCAGCCTTGTCACATACCAGGGAGTTGTCGTGCTGCTTCCGCTTCCTGCGATGCGCGGTTCTCCGCATCGTCAGCCGCAGGGCCATTGAGGTGATGCTGCTGGGGCAGCAAGCTGGGCAGTGGCCTGACGACAGGGTCGCCCGCTTCGCCAGTCCTCCACCGCCCCCCCCCAATTCACCACGCATTTGAACCCGCCTGTGAGGCGGAGTGTCCGGTTTGCGCCAGGACACGCCGTCTATCTGAGGCAGAGCGGAGCTATGACTACACACACTGAAAGTGTCTCGCGCACACTGCACGAGCCGGAGCCGCGTGCAGGCGAGAGGAAGGGTCGCGGCACAGCCCGCAGATGTGTGCAGGTGGGGTGAATGGGCCCGTCCACTGAGCTGTGTGCAGAGGGGAACGGGTACTTCACTCTCGAGCTGCACACAAGGGTGGGGCATTCCTGTGAGCAGCGGGTACCGGCAGGACAGTCTGCAGGTGAAGTTGCGTGGCCAACCGTCCGGCATTTCGCAGGTGTGTCCTGCAGTCCTTGCTTATGTTCCGCTGTCCACACAGAGGCCCTGCGGCTCGCATATTGTCTCACATTCTGGTTCGCAGCCACTATACCCCATCCCGAAGGACACGCGACTTACTCTTTCCCCTCTCTATGAGCAGTAAAAAGGGGAGTCCTACTCACTGCAGCCTCAGCAGCACGTTCAGCTATTAAAATGCAAATCCAGGCATCTGAACAGTCCTATAGGTGCGGCTGAAAACCATGCCGGGGACCAGTCCGGGGAATACCCACTTGGCGTTTAATTCTTCCATTTGGCCTGTTCGTGTCAGGAGCAGCGCGGAAGCATCTGTCTGAATGTCGCAGCGTTGGTTTTCGGGCAGGCGCAAGAGTGCGTTTCGTCAGCAGGGGGACAATTAGCATGTGGGGCCTTGGTTGCTGCCTTTGAGGCTGACGAGGCAGGTTGTGGCATTCGCAACACCCTCTTCCGAGAACAGCTGGGTCTGTCTCCACACCCCCGAACGTCATCATAAAACACACAATTGCCAAGTCACGGACAGAACGCTGGTCGGGCACACTTTCAGTGGCTGGGTAGTCGGGCTTACCTTGCCCAAGGCCACGTGGCGGCTCCGACACACTTCAAGGGAGGCTCAACATCCTGGGATTCAAGCGGCTATTCGTGTTTTGCTGATGTGGTTTACACGCCAGCAGGCTGCCGTGTACATAGGAAGGATTGCAATGTCCCTCCTGCCGGGCTTGGGCTCCATTGAGGGTAACTGGTTTGTCTCTGACACCAAGAAGTTTCATGCTGAGGCAGGCAGCGCAATAAATTATTAACTTTTACATGTGGAGAGCGAGGTTCGAGGCAGTCGGTAGGGCCGGGGCATGTCGCGCTGAGGCACGATGGTAGAGTACGGTTAGCGCTAGCGCCTTTCGAGCCTGAGGTGCAGTTTCAAGCTCAACATTTGCAATTCAGGGGAATAAAAGAATGATTGCATCTGGATGTAATGTAAATTGGGCTCGTGTGGGAAACATTTATAAGTAGATTCACTTTGAAGCATGGCGGGTGCTTCTATTGCAGGGGTAAAACTCTCGGGCGGGCGTAACCACTACGTGCACTCGCTGGGTGGCTTGCGGGTAAGTGTGATTTGCCCCCCTCCCCAGCACCCCGTCGTATGAGGGTTGCGTCTGGTCCTACAGTCATCGTGTGGGTCGGCGGGGCATGAATAGAACCAATCGCCCCCCCCCTTTCTGTTCTCGGCATAGGGGGCCTGCTGCTCACAGCGCACAGTCAATTGATAGCATCCAGGGTATGGGGGACGGTTGTTGGAAACAGAGAGGCCAGGCCGTTCCTGTGTTTGTTTTGTGCGCGAGTGTAAGCAGCAAACACACGGGTTATAAGTCCTGGTCTGCTTTCACCCCGACCCTCCAGCTGGGCGTACACAGCGCGCGGCTCCATGGACAGTTTCCCTGGATTCTGGCAGTCTGCTGTGCTGCATACCGATGGTATCTCTATTATGTGGGCAGTGACTGGAGGCTTGGCTGCGGAAATCCCGCCAAGACTGTTCCCTAAACCAGTTTTTTCCCCCGGTCTAGCTCTTTTGCTTTGCTTCATAGGTTCCCACAACGGGGAGAGGACGTGGCATAACGGCCAGAGCTGCAGTCCTTGAAGCAGAAGAACCGAGTTCAAATCACCCACCCACATGTGCCCACAAAAAATGAACGTGTGCTCGTGTGAAGCGCTCCGATCCAGTCGGGGTGAGTTAGTGCTATACATTCTTTGTTTAAAAAATTTGCTCTGGGCAGAATCGTGTTAGCAGAGTTCACTGCTGCCCCCCCCCCTTCCCGCCTCCATCGTGCATAAGGTTACCCGGGCGAGGGGGACAATGTGCCGAGTTAGAGCAGCGGGCCGGATGTTACCACTAGCGGGGGGTCTGAGGCGTCATTGCTGACGGATGCAGGGGTATCTGGCCCTGCCAGCTGCCAACCGTCTCGGGGGTATTGGAACCTCATGACCCAATTCAGACTACGATCCTCCCGCTTTTCTAGGGCCCGCTCTGGGCAGTTCACAGACCTGGCCCTCCGACTGGTTGGGCCGTCTCCGTGTCATGGTCCTGGGTCCCGGTACCGCAGGCAACTGTTTACCTTGGTGGGTGCGGCTTTGGTAAGAGGGCATCCGAGGGGAGGCATTGAGCAGGGAGATTCAGGCGGCAGTTTCGTGCCTCCCGGTGCGACAGCGGGGGTGCAGGGTCACGGCTGTGGGGGGATTTGGAGGTTCAGGTGTGCGTGCTTAGCATCGGTGGCCCGCTCCAGTTGGGGACCAAGGTCCTTGTCTCTGACCGAATGTGAGCCCTGCTGAGACCCCCTCCCAAGCACCTTCTATCACCACAATGGCAGGAAGCCAGCCCCATTTTCAATGCGATCTTAAGCAAGCGGCCAGGCAGCAGTAATATCGGATGCCGCCGGCGCTGGCGGTGCGTGACCATTGGTGCAGCAGTTACGCTTGTTTTGGAGACAAGATGGGGGCAATATCCCAGCTCTACATCTAGTGATTCTGGGTAAATCACTTATTTCCCCTAGCAAATTCGAATCGTATCTGGCAGTGCGCCCGATTTGCATTGCAACCGGAACTTATTATTAGGGTGCTCCAATCGGCATGACGGCATTCGTGCTTCCAAACATGCCAATAGTAAGTACTCTGGGGGATCAGACTGATGACCTTGCGATGGTTGGCGCTGTCTGCCATTTTAGAGATGACCACAACAGGCACAGGTTAATTCAAAATACATTAAAATTATTATTGCCTGCTGCACAAGCCATTCGTATAGTTTCGGGGACCTGGAATAGCTTGTATTGTCACACTGGCACAAGTGTTAGGGTTAGTAGATTGGCAGCACGGCAGGTGCAATGTGTGGTGTAAAGCGAAGTGGCCGCCTGTCGGGATCCCTGGCATATAGTTGCACAAGTGTCAGTGTTAGTAGTTGTGATGTTATGATTGGCAGCACGGCAGGTGCAATGTGTGGTGTAAAGCGAAGTGGCCGCCTGACGGGATCCCTGGCATATAGTTGCACAAGTGTCAAGGTTAGTAGTTGTGATGTTATGATTGGCAGCATGGCAGGAGCAATGTGTGGTGCAAACTGAACTGACGTCTGTCCGGGCATGGTTCTACAAATTAAGCACTTAACGTGTGGAATCTGTGAGGTCCTGGGGCACTGCGGGTACTCAGCACTGCATCCTTCAGAGGTCAATGATACGAGTACCATTGAGTTGGGCAACACCACGTTGTTCAGTGCCTAGATACCATGGGGTGAACATGTTCACAATTAGTCGGAAATGGAAATTTTTTAGGAATGTTGTGAAATGCTGTGGGCTCACTCAGCAGTGTAGGAAGCGAGAGTTTTGCACAATTTCCATAGGCCGTAAGGGTGGGCAGGCAACAGGTTAAACCCAGCCGAAACAGCAGGGCACTCCGTGTCTGATGCACAATAGACATACATTTGCGAACCGGATTGACACCATTCAATTGCTGCCGTAGTTTAGCTCCAAAATGTCTGGCGATGCCGCTAAGTATGGGCATGCTGCTTCAGTTAGGCTAGAAGCACCCGCCCTTTAGCCATGGCAGCTTGGCGAGTGTGGGAGTTGTCACCTTACAAGTGCGCTGTACTTGAGAGGTCGGGGAAACACTGGTTTAGAGCACAAGGGGCAACGATGTAGTAAGGAACACCAGGCATTCCCAGTATTCTAGAAGGGGCAGGTAGCAGGTCATACTGTTCCTCCTCCCTCCCCGTTCCCACTGACTTGTCTGCTCCCTGGTACACATTAGCAGGAATTTGGGAGAGCCAGACCTCACCCAGGGGTGCTTGGCTTAAGTTTGAGGGACAAGTCCAAATATGTCACATTTAATGAATGTGTAAAAGTTTTCTATTATCTGTGCATAGTTACAGGCCAAGGAGTGGCGGCTTGGCCCTTGGGTGTTGGGGACGGTTTGGTTGGTTGTCAAGCTTCTCGGATGTTTTTGCAAGCTTGCGCAGGCTGTTGTGGCCGCATTGTTTGGGGCAGGATAGCATCCCCACCTTACATTTAGCATTCCAACAGCACAGTAGTTGACAGAACATGGGAAACACTTTCCCAAATCTGGCACCAGAACACAAAGTTAGTCAGGGCCAACTTGCCTGTTGGGTGCCTTGTGCAGGTGAAGACTCAATACAGTTCTTGCACAGTCCCATCATTTTGGAATTGACGCGTTGCCTGAGGTATCCCTGGGCGTAAAGGAAGGCCAGGCAAGCAGCCAGGGGTCCACAGAGCAGGTGCTCTTAGTGTAGTATATGCCAGCTGCATCACCTACACCAAGGAAGCAAGCATGTCTTTAAGTGTTGGGCTGGATCCATACTGGACATCAAGTAATAATTTACCTATGTTAAACTTGCCAGGAAGACAATGTTATTCGGGAGCGATTGAGCTCTGCGGGTGGCCATTCCTTGCTTGAGATAGAAGAAAGCTTTAGGTCCCTGATAGTACTCACATACTGGTCCAGTGGCGAGCAGGCCATCACAACCTGGGTTGGGGGTCAACTCTGTTAAATCCTAGGGGGACCAGGAGGGTACGGGACTGGGGGTTAGGAAACCCTGACGGAGCATGAGAGATGCTGGCAGTAGGTCCACAGCACTCCACCAGCTCTCCACCACCAGTGGTATTATAAGTAGCCCCAATTTTCACCATTTGAACAATACATTAGAAGGCTTGGGATACAATTTCACCTGTCCACTGAGCTATAGCGGGCGGTAGCGTGGGGGTGCTCCAGAACAAGGTGCATCATGTTGGATTACAATGCTAAAGCTCGTAGGGGCATAGTTCAGGCACAGGGGTCCTCCATTTGCCAGATCTCCCGAGTCCCTGCGAAGCGCCATATGGCTTCATGCTTTAATCTTGAGGCTCCATAGGAACATTTCAGCCTACACCACAAACTACAGCAGAGACTGGTAGGGGGAGGTCCCCCAACACATCCTGGCTATCCACCTTGTTGTTCCCAATAACCGCACATGTGAGAGTTCCTATTACCTGTGCATAGTTCATTCAGATACTCAGTATCATATTAATTTAAAATTCACTGTAGTGGTGAGTCGCAAGCGTGAGATTCCCTCAATGCCAGCAACTGCTCACATTGTCAGCAATAAAGCTGCCTGGGAAGTCTGGGTGCAGTCACCACAGAGTAAATTGAACAGGCAACAGTCTGGCAGGATAGGAGGG
The DNA here is from genome assembly GCA_963921515.1 of Calotriton arnoldi. Classification (NCBI taxonomy): domain Eukaryota; kingdom Metazoa; phylum Chordata; class Amphibia; order Caudata; family Salamandridae; genus Calotriton; species Calotriton arnoldi. Next base: position 297,246 of record CAWUFW010016281.1, read on the forward strand.
ATGTTGAAGTGATTGCCCCCTTAGCAGCATGACTATTGCACAGGAGGATGGAGGGTGAGTCATGGGACACAGGTGGTGTCGGCAACGCTAGACTGGGTAGGAAGTTTGGCATCACCAACCAGAAGGGTGCCATGTGGCAAGAACCAGTAAATAGGTTAATCCATGGGTGCCTGTGGCCTTATGGCTGGTATATTTTCAAGGGGAAGAGATATAAGTTAGGACCTAATCGCCTACAACGTAGCACATTAAGGCGGGCGGTGTTGTATTGCAAGTAAATGAAGTACCTGAGGGGACAAACACAGGCAAAATTCCCATAAGGAATAAAGGATACAAGCGAAGTGCTTGAGGACAAACTTGCCCAGGGTTACATAGCGGTATTTTAACATGCCAGTTTGCCATGATGTAGCAACCCAAGAGGACTGCAAATGTGTGCACCCTGCCCCCTGGGCAAGCCTCAGTGAAGCATAGGAGCTTCTCGCCCCGATAGCAGAGGTAGACAGGCTGGTGTGGGAGAGGCCACCTAACAAGTGGGCTGCTGTCCCATAATTTGGGGACACAGGTGTTAAGCCACATACAGTGCTAGAAGTACTGCAAATACAGGTTACAGAAAGTGGAGCCTACATTAGCTGGGAGGTCTCAGTTCACAGGTTCTCAGTCTAAGGGGTTTTTGTGCTCCTTCAGGCATGGGCCACCCAAGTGCACGCCTAAGGTTAAGTTGGAAAACATGGGGTGCCTGGTCATGGGGGCATGGACACGTTCCGCTGGAGCAGGCAGGAGGCCCTAGAAAGCAGGCCACAGGTGAGAAGATAGCTAAGAAATATTTGCACTCCACACCAGGGGCAGGTTACGGGTTGTTTCAGCTAAGCATAAAACTCCCGCCCTGACAGCCAAAGTAGACAGGCGGTTGTGGGAGCGGCCTCCTAACAGTAGGCTCCTGTCCCATAGATTGGGGACACGGGTGTTCAGGCACATACGGTGCTAGATGGACAGCAACTACAGGTTGCAGAAGGTTGGAGCCACATTAGCCTGTAGGGTAATGTAGCCGTGATTAAGGTTAGAACCCTCTCTCCACAGAGGGAGCTGAGCAGGCGAAATTCCCATAAGGAATAAGGGATGCATGGCAAGTGTAGGGGTACACCCTTGCTCAGAGATTGGCCCAAGGGAGGGGTCCCCCAGTTTCTTAGTGATACACCTAGGGGGCAACGACCTCATTGCCATGGGGAGGTGGTCACCCTTACAAGCCATGAAAGCTGACTTAGGGAGATCAGCATTTACATGGGTCAATGTGAGCTCTTGTGGGCTGAAACTATTCCCCGCAGAGTGTGGCACGGGGCTAAGTCAGAGGAGGCCATTGAACATCCCTGTAAGAGGGAACTGTTCATGGCGTAAGTTCGCAGACCAGAGCGGTCTGGGTTTCATCACACACGAGCTGATTGAGGCTATGGTTAAGGGCTACTCTGATAAACATGGTGTTTATTGTCACCATTGGGTATGGATTTGTTCCCTGGGCCTTGCAGGGGCCCTGGAAATGGAGGTGGCAAGTGAAAAGACAGCTGTCTTGGTGGCATGGGCCACCCAGGTGTACACCTAAGGTTAAGTTGACAAACATGGGGTGCATTTGTCACAGCATGGACACGTTCCACTGGACATACAGGAGGCCCTAGAAAGTAGGTTGCAGGTGAGAAACGAGCTGTTTTGGTGGGGGGCCCTGGCTGCGACGGTGGCCGCCTCCAGGGCTGTGGCGGAGTTACAGGGCGATCTGGAAGCAGTATGGTACAGTAAGGGTACCTCTGCGGCAGACGGGTACAGTAAGGGTACCTCTGCGCTGCACAATAGGGGTGCCAGAGCCAAAGACCAGGATCCTCATGGCAGGGTCCTGGAGAACCGCGACGGCGCCCCGTTAGTCCTTCGGGCGGTTGGGGGCCTGACCAACCGGGGTTTGCCCTGATACGCTCCGCCCTGAAAGGGGCGTGAGTAGATGGTAACAAGGGACACGTGATCCAGTGGTGGATCAACAAAGGTAGCGCTGACCGGGCATACATCCCACAGTGCTGGCTCATCAGGCGGGCAGGGGCAGCATAGGCTGGACGGCTGCCTGCCCTGGATCGCCCGTAAGATAACCCACCTTATTGCATACCCTTGTATGGAATAAACCTGCGACAGTTTTTCCCATAAACAATGTGTCTTGTGGTTTATTATGCATGTTCACCTATGGGAAGTGGGGGGACGTTGCCGGTATTGGGACTATGTGGCAGCCCGCCGCCCCCAAAGGGGGCCACCCTAAAAGGGCGGCCCTTTAGTGCCATTGCGGCACAGCCTACCCCTCGTCCTAGCTGCAGTGGGCTTCCGCCTGGAGCCCGCGGCGGTGGGGGTGTGGGCGTCACTTCCGGTATGCCCATGGGAGGAGGGAGGGTATGTATACCCCCCTGTCCTTCCCAGCGGCCTCTTTGCCACCAGCCTCGCCGTCTCCCTCCCTTCCTCTTACCCTCCGGCTGGGCTGGTGGGCAAAGTATGTTGAATGTTTTAATGTTTGCTTTTGTGTTGCAGGCGGAGTTACAGGGCGATCTGGAAGCAGTATGGTACAGTAAGGGTACCTCTGCGGCAGACGGGTACAGTAAGGGTACCTCTGCGCGGCACAATAGGGGTGCCAGAGCCAAAGACCAGGATCCTCATGGCAGGGTCCTGGAGAACCGCGACGGCGCCCCGTTAGTCCTTCGGGCGGTTGGGGGCCTGACCAACCGGGGGTTTGCCCTGATACGCTCCGCCCTGAAAGGGCGTGAGTAGATGGTAACAAGCGACACGTGATCCAGTGGTGGATCAACAAAGGTAGCGCTGACCGGGCATACATCCCACAGTGCTGGCTCATCAGGCGGGCAGGGGCAGCATAGGCTGGACGGCTGCCTGCCCTGGATCGCCCGTAAGATAACCCACCTTATTGCATACCCTTGTATGGAATAAACCTGCGACAGTTTTTCCCATAAACAATGTGTCTTGTGGTTTATTATGCATGTTCACCTATGGGAAGTGGGGGGACGTTGCCGGTATTGGGACTAGGAGCACACACACCCCTTCTTCGATGGTGCAACGCATGAAACGGCATCACGTCTCGTGGTGCTCCGAAGCTGTGAGTGTTGCCTCCCTAATGCTATTTCAGCTTTCCCTCGCCGGTTTGGGGGGCAGACAGCCAGGGCCGGCTTTTAGCACTGGTGGCGCCCTGTGCGACATTGTTGGCGCCCCCAATTACCACATCTACCATGGATTCCCGCACTACCACCATTTGACAGTGCTCCTCAAGTCTCTATAATCACTCTCTCTGACTGATTTAGTTTTATAGCGCCACCCATACAAGTGTAGGGTGTCAGAGCACTTTAAATCACACACCCATTGGCACAGAGACAATCATACGTGTGTAAATCAGTGTACAGGAACGTTACTTAAGACAGGGGACTACAAGGTGTAGGAGTCACATGTCTTCTATACTGGTAGGCAGTATAGTTTAAGAGTCCTTGGTGTGGAAAAGCACAAATTCAGAATTTAAAACATAACATTATTATTAGGGGTTCTCTTTAATAATAAGAATTGATTTCTACCCAAATGAACCTTTTTTGCAATTTTAGGATAATGAAAGACAGGGAAAAAAGACATAAAGCTCTAATATATATCTTGGAGTTTGCATGCAGCTCTTTGATGACAGTTTAATAGCTCACTATTCTATATTAGGATCTTAACTTATAAACTGCAAGTAACCAAAGGATCCCTGGGACACAAGCAGTAACCCACTGACCTATTTACATTATATGCACTTTGTGATCTGCATGGTACACATTCTTTGCAACAGGCATAGTCTACCTTACAATGAGTTAAAACTTCCACTAGACAATCCTCCTATCACTGGAGTAATCTTGACGTTTTTATTGATGGCTGAAAATTGCTAGAAGCAAGGAATGCGGCAGCAGGGCCCCCAAACCAAGTCAGATCCCGGTGTGGTGCCACCGATCGCACCGCCCTAGAGCTGGCCCTGGAGACAGCAGTGAATGAAGGCTTGGACCCTTGGCCCTCAGCTGGAAAATTATCTAGCAACTATTTTGCTTGTGATCGAACTAAATTTGCTGCTAAATACTGTTGTAAAATTACCTGACAGGTTTTTTTTGCACTTGCAATTTACAAAGGCTAGGCACAGCCATCCGAAATCAGAAAACAGCCACATCTACATATTTGAGAGTGTCACAAAACTCACTTAATCCGCCAGTTACTCATGTGTTTGGATTTGCACTGATGTGGAGCATGTTTCTGCTCATAAATTTTCGAAAATCCAGCACACTGGGCACCTTTGCGAACTGATGCATTTTTATCCTGCCTGACTTTAAAATGTCAGACAGTGAAACACTCGCACTGTGACAGGGTAATGAAAGTTGTTCCTGAACGAATTTAGTAGCAGCACCAAAGTATGAAAATAAATTACATTGGGCCTGATTATGAGTTTGGTGGTCTGTCAAACTCATGGTGGCGCAGCGGTGACAGTCCAGCCACCTCTGCAGCGGCGGTCTGACTGCCCTATTACAACTCGGGCAGTCGGACATCCATTGGACCTCTGCTACCGCCAGGGATCAGAGATCCCTGGCAATGTTGCGGTGGTCTTGAGGCTGCAATATGCTTGGTGGTGCCGCTGCGGCACCACCAAGCATGTTACAAGTTTCCTCTCTGCCACGGTTTTCATGGCAGTTTTCACTCCATGAAAACTGTGGCAGAGAGGAAACAAAGGGTCGTCTCAGGACCATGGGGTGCATGCTGGGGGGTACATGGTGTTCCCCCCTAGGTGCATTGCATTGCAGTTCCTGCACGCAGGGACTGCACCAGTCCATGCCGTGCAGGAACGGCCTTTGACGCTCCCATTGCCGTGTCTATTTTCATAGGCGCTGCCGCGGGACCGCCAGAGAAGCGCCCGCCAGACACGAGAAAACTCGTAATCTTGCGGGAGGGGCACACACAGCTTTGGCTGTGTGGGAGAGGAGCGGTGGTGTGGCGGCCCTGTTCCCATACCTCCAAAGTCATAATCATGCCCTATGTGCACATAGTGGAACTCTGCGCTATTTGCTCCAGCAGTTTGTGTCATACAGGTCAGAAATGGCAGGAGCAAACGCCTGTGGCAGTACCAAATTATGCTTAAATTCTATTGTATTGTACTGTATTGCAAATATTTAAATAGTGCCTACTACCCCTGTGTGGGGCAGTGAAGTGCTTGCCTACATGGGTATCACGCTACACCTTGTAGGGTGTGTGACTGGTAGGATGTTGTCTTTGTTTTGATTCTATGTGGGAAGCGTTTCCATGTCGTGGATGATGACCACCTAGGTGCAATACCCTTTTGGGTGCAAACAGGAGTTTCTGCCCAAATCTAGATTTACTTACTTATTGTAATTGGGGCCTATATGCAGTCTATGAGGTTGCAGCAGTCAAGGAGATGTGGAATTTAGGGCCTGATGTACAATTACATCAATTTGCAATTATCAAATTTGGCCGTTTGCAACCGAAAAATGACATTTTAAAATATACAAAACCCAAATTCAGATTCAGAAACACGTTACTGAATGGCAAATTGGGCTTCAAATTAAATACAGAATCAGTATTCGAAATGGGGCATGTAAAGGCGTCCCTTCCAAATACCGGTTACTTAACTTATGTATTAATATTTTGCGCCGAAATCCGGTCACAAAATAATAATAATAATTTACCACCAAATCCAAATTTGTGATAACCATTTGCAAAGGGGAAAGGGGGCTCAAAGGTACCTCATCCCTTTGTGAATGTAGACAAAAACATTTTTAAGCACAGGCAGTGGTCTCTGGGACCACTGCTTGCTCTTAATAATATGTTTGTAAAATTATTGCATTTTTTTTTTAAACGCATCCCATTTTCCTTTTAGGAAAACAGCCTGTATTTACGAAAAGAATTGCTTTATTTAAAAGCACTCACAGACATGTTGGTCTGCTCACACCAGCACGCCACCATGCCTGTGACTTTAACCAAACATAGTGGGCCTATATTTGTGACTTACCTGATGCATAACAATGAGGTAGGTTGAATTGCAGCCCACTACAAATCAGTATTTTGTAAATCAACCTTTTTAATACACAGGGTTCCAATGCATTCAACCAAGTCAGGGTACAAATGGCACCCACTGCTGCCAACTTTATTTTAGTTGATTCCTAATACCAAATTGCAAATCACTATTTGATGCAATTTGCGATTTCCTATTAAAAATGTTTACATATCAACCTCCTAGTTTAGTCTGTCAGGCTGCCTCTGATCTTGGGTATCACTTTAGCAATGCCCTCAAGTATCATATGTTTTTTTTTGTTTTTTTGTCCTCCTATTACCTCAGATGAGCATATCCATTGTATATTCCATATACTCATCTTTACAAATACTTTTACCACCACTTTTCTCGCCTGATCCAGCCAATCAAGAACCTATATGTAAACCTAAAAGGTTCTCATATTATCACTGACCTGCGAGGTATAATCATTAGACCTCACCCGTAGCCATCAGGCAATTTTCCACAGGATCCCAAAATTGAACGTTTTCTCCCCTTGCGCACTTCTTATCCATTTTATTTATTTCACAGTTTTTCACCAATCCAGCCATGTGGGTGGTTCTTTCTAGGACCATTTCATACATATTTCCCTTTTCACCAACAGCTTTAAATAAAAGAATAGTTTGACTTGATTTTAGGTCAGGTCAGCTCTTCCACGTCTTTACCCAATACACTAAAAAGTATTGTAGTTGAGCTCACCTCCCCTCTTACCCACATTCCGCCAGACTTGTCTCAGCTTTGGGCAGTTAGAGAACATGTGCACATTGTCTGCTTCCAAAAAGTCACTTCTCTTATATTTGATTTCCTCACTTTTTTTGGCTTTGGCAAGCTTCAGTGGAGTACAATAAGCTCTATGAAGAGTGAAAAAAATGATTCCTTCTCAGTATGTGGAGAGGTGTGGTGCAGCGACCAGGGCAGCTGACTTCAGAGCACAGGGCCCACGGTTTGATCCCTGGGCTCAGCTCAGCACCATGTGACTCTGGGCAATAGCTCACTTAATTTCCACAACGGCCCCCAGCGCCTTGAGACCCGTAAGGGTGAGTAGTTTGTGATTTACAAATATGGATTTAGATTTAGTATAGCAGGTTTAAATGTAGAGTAAAGAATATTTAAAGATACTTTCCATAATTCTTCCAGCAAATATCCTTCCCAGGCAGAATTTGACGGTTTCATGCTGCAGTCTGCAGCTCATGAGTAGATGTTGATACCAGATGGAAATTTCTTTTGTCATAGGTTGAACATCCTGTAATTCTATCTCCAATACGCATGTCCGGTATCATATATACAGGGCCGGACTGGCCACTGCAGGCACCAGGTGTTTTCCTGGTGGGCCGGAAGGGTGGGGTCTGGTTGTCAAGCGGTGGGGGCCAGTTTTGCAGCAGTGCTGCAATATCGGCCCCTGCAACAAAACTAGCAGCAATGCTAAAGCGGAAGCAGTGTTGCTTCTCGCTAGCACAACCATTACCCTCCATCCCGGCCGGTGCAGCAGAATTGCCAGGGCTGGTCTGTGTTCCCAGTCCGGCCCTGCATATAGACGTCGTAAGAGTTAACACAGCGGTGTCGGCTGCAGATTGTGTTGCAGGGGGCAGTACAACAAGCAACAAAACTGCTTAGGGGATTAAGTAGAATCTAAGGAAGGGCCCAGGCTGACTTGTGACTAAGGCATCGCATTCCAAGGATTTTCCGGACTCCTCTCCGTTGGGCCCTGCTGTGGGTTTCGTGGTTGCCGGCTGCCGTGTAACGTAACGCCAGACGCCAGACGCCATACGCAGTTCATCCATTTCCGGGTTGGAGAGCATCGGCGTGTCGCGCAGGAGCAGGAGCAGGGAATACGGAGCGGGAGGAGATCAGCCGGGAGGCTGCAACGTAGTATTTTCACCGCACTAACACTGCCCCACATCGAGGAAGAGAGTAAAAACGCGCACATTGGGGATCTGGAACTGGTGGAAGAGATAAAAAGGCAGAGAGTGCATCCTCGTGGGAACCCCCGGTGGGGGTAGGAAGGCCCTCGCAGTAGGGGGTGTAGAAAAGGGAAAAAAGCCTCGGGCAGGGGCTAATTAAGCTAGTAAAAAACACGGCAAGCTGAATATACCACCACAGCAGAGGTAAGTGCAAGTCCCCGTTTTAAATTAAGATTTGATTCTATCAGTAAGTCGAGAACTTTTGGGACTGTGCAAGTGGAGGCTGTATGATACTGTTAGTCTCTGGAGGACAAAAAATAACCAAGTGCAGCAAGTTTATTGATATTACTTTATTTGTTACAAAACAAAAATACGTGTTGCAGTAGGAGCTCTTCTAAGATGGCACCTAAAAAGTTAAAAATATGTAAAGTAAGAAAAGTCCCCCTGACTTCGAATACTGTTTTAAGTAACTCTATCAGTCCTCCAGTGGAGAGCAAGGAAGGCCCGGAGGAGAACATTAAGAGTGTACAGAAAAAACCCTTAAAGAAGAAATTGTCACTTGAGATATCACAAGTCAGTATAAAAGGGGGGGCATTGTGTCCAAATCCATAAAAGACTTTGTGGGGAAACATTTTATCAAGAAACAAACACCCCTAAAAAATCAAGACTTTGAGAGGAAATCAATATCGATTCATGAAGTTAGTGAATGCAGTGTCCGAAATATAGAAGACTCACTAACTAATCAAAGCATCTTAAATCAAATAAACATCAACCTGGAACCAAGACTTTCCTCATCGCCAAGGATATTTTCTACGACTCGCACTGCTGATGGAGAATACGAGGAAAATATCCTAGAGGAGTTAGAAGGCCAGAAAGATGCTACGGATTTGGACTTAAGCTTAAGATTAGATGCAGATAAAAGCCTGGGTCAAGGGGGAAATCAGGGTTCCGCGTTGTTAGAAGACCTGGTCCGCAGTAGCTCGTTGGGCTTGGATATATCGGCAACACCTTCGGCCTCAATGCTGGATATAATGTTAATGCTGCAAAAAACACTGCAAGGCCTATTAGAGGTTACATTATCAAATAATAAAATATTAAAGGCCCATGAAATCTGTTTAAAACAGACAGTGTGTGAATTACAGGGCATTAGGAGTTTAATGCCATCGGTGGTTAGATCAGTGCCTGATACCCTTTGTCAAGGCGATGTGGGGAAATTAGAGTCAATAAATATCTGCAAGGATGTGTATATTTCTAGATGTCCAATGTTAATTAGGAGAAGGAGCAATTATCCCGGGTATAGGCGCCCTAAAACAAGATACCCGCTCAGAAAACAAATGCAGCAGAAAGGAAACAAAAGGGTTATAAAAAGGAAGGGATAATGAAGTTAAGACCCACGTAACATTAAAAGAAAGAGGAATTTTCCCAGATAATAAAAGGGAAGGAGGATTTTGGAGAGTCACTCAACTATGAGACAAGAGAAAACAGGGGGAAAAGGGTCCAACAAAAAAATACCCGGGTAGTAGAAAGAGAGGAGAAGAGGTTGGGAAAATGGGTAAACTTGCAGGAGGAGAAGGATCACCTTAGGAATTCTGGGAGGGCGGAATAGATCAAAAACGAATAATACATTTATGAATGAAAAGAAAAATGGGGACCTAAAGGTAATAAATTTGAGTGATAAAAAGTGGATTTATTTTGAACCTTTGGAAGCGGAGAAAGGGAGGAAAAAACTAAGAAAAATTGTACCCCTGAACCGCTCCCAAATTTTGTTTTCTTTCTCAAAATGTCCAAGCCTGAGAGAGATTGAATCAAAAGATCTGAGGCAGGTAGGATTCATCCCTAACAACAAAGGCAAAGAAGTTACAAAAATTGAAGTCTATTCAGGGATGGTAAAAACTGCAATCTTAAATGCCGAAAAAGAAATGTTAAAGGAAGGAATACGGATAATACCCGAATTTGAAGTAGAAAGGGTAAAACAGCATGAGAATGCCTTCCTGAAATGTCACGCAGGATTGGGGAAAAGGCAAGCTAGATTGATAGCAGGGGCTTGTGGGAAAAGAGCAAATATTAACATAGTCGTAGAGAATTTAGAGCCCTGTGAAAATTGGGGCAATTGGAGCATAGTAGAAAGCAACTTAAGTACACCTTCATGGGCATCAAATGAGTCTGGACTCCTCAGCGAGATAGATTAGGGAAGTGGGTTGTCGCATAGCCTAAAAATAATTTCGTGGAACATCAATGGTTTCATAGGGCAAACAAAGATTGATGGTATAAAATACGTCTTAAGGCAGATAGACATTGTTTGCCTGCAGGAAACCTGGCTCTGCGACAATACCCCAGTGGTTGAAGGGTGTGTTCAGATTCATAAACCTGCCAGTAAATCAAGATTTGGACGTTCATCTGGGGGGTTAATGACACTTATCTCCACAAGAACTGCAAATAAAGTAAATATGATAACCACTTCTTGTAAATGGGTGTTGGTTGTTGAGGTAATCTTACAGGGGCCTGAAAGGTTAAATGACCGTGTGATTGTGGTGAACATCTACATACAATGGGGTTCTCAAGAAGAATATGAAAGAGAAATGGGTCTATTTAAAGATGATATGAACTGTTTGATTGATAAGTATGGAAATGATTTGATGATTTTTATGGGCGATTTTAACCATAAACTAAACCCCAAAAAAGTAGACCCCTGGCTTAAAGAAATGTTAAAAGCTTATGAGATAATGCCTGCACACTTTCCCATTTGCGACATGAGTAGACAAGATGAAGTCTTAGGGAAATTCCTAGGTTCAAAAGGGTTAATTAGCTTAAACGGTAGGTCGGGTACCGATCGTCCAGCTAAACAAACGTTCAGAAGAGGTAACCAACATTGTCCCATAGATTATGTGTTTGTACATGCCTGCAACTACGCTATGGTAAAAAAGTTTAAAGTAATCCAGTGTAAAGAAAGTGACCATCAACAGCTGTTTTGTGAATTAGTGAGAGGGCTCCCAAGACCATGTGAAAGAGTCCTCCCCCAATCGATGGCATACCCAAAACGCCTGACTACAAAATTAACAGACGAATATCTAGTAAAACTAACTAGTTTTCAACAAAATTTAACCTTGGAGTCGGCAAATGATCAGACGATTTCATGGTTTGAGGAAAAAATCAATCAGGTCATACAATGCCTCAGAGCTGACCTAAAGAGGAATGGAAAGGGAATTAAAGATCCACAAGCTCGATATAGAAAGCAAATAAGCTGGTTTGATTCAGTGTGTAGGGGGAAAAAAAGGTTAATAAGAAGAGAAGAAAGACGTCTGAGGCTAAGATATGATCAGGAGGGCTTTACCAACTTAACTAAATTAAGGAAAGATTATAAAATGTTAGTGAGGTCTAAGAAGAGGAGATTTAAAGAAAAATGCTGGGATAACATATTGGAAACAATAGAAACAAAAAATATCAAAGGTTTCTGGCAGTTGATCCAAGACGCCTCGGGGCGGTCACCGGAAACCCTGAGCTGTGTAGTTGATGAGGCATCTTGGGAGGAGTATTTAGGCCAATTATATATGGCTAGCAATGCGCAGGTAATAAGCGAGGGAAGAGCCCCTAAGAGATGGGAGGCAAAAGAGTTAATACCTGCATTCTCAATAGAAAAAGTGAAGGATACCATAAGGAAGTTAAACCTCACTCGAGCTGCCGGGCCAGATAATGTACCTGCTGTTATAATGAAAACAGAGTTAAACTGGTGGGCACAATTTTTCTCAAAGATGTTTTCTGTGGTGCTAGAATTAGGCATTATCCCAAGATCATGGAGGGGTGCGGTGATTAGGCCTCTGCACAAAAAGGGGATAGGAAGGACCCAAAAATTACAGACTAATTAATCTGTTAGACATTGGGGTAAAAGTATTCTCTAAAATAATCTTAGGCAGATTGAAGGACTGGGTAGAGTTACATTCGATTGTACCAGTGGAACAAGGAGGGTTTAAGGAGGGGCACTCAACCATTGATCATTGCTTTGCCTTATGGGCATTAGCTCGGAAGTCGTTAGAACAGCAAGGTAGACTTTACTGCTGTTTTGTCGACTTTCGGGCGACGTTGATCTAGTGGATAGGGAGTGTCTCTGGGAGTCGCTAAAAGGTATAAAATTCCGGAAGAACTCCTAGTAATAATTCAGGAGTTGCACAGCCAGAACTGGGCTCAGGTCATCAAAGATACTATGGGGGGCTTGACACTGGAGATTGCGATTAATAATGGCCTAAGACAGGGCTGTGTACTGGCCCCACTTCTTTTTCAATCTTCCTTGCTGACCTACCTTCCTCATTAATGACGGAGAGAAGTGCAAGCCCAAAGGTAAATGGGAAGCATGTTTCCTGTCTACTGTACGCAGACGACCTAGTAATTCTTGACCAAACAGAATTGGGTCTGCAGAGGAAGTTAAATGCGTTTGATGCATATTGTGCATCAAAACACCTCACAGTGAACATGGATAAAACAAAAATATTGTGCTTTGGGAAAAGAGATCAAAAATGGAACTGGTTTTTGGGGCATACGAAACTAGAAGTTGTCAACGAATATAAATATTTGGGGATATGGTTTGACAGGTCTTTGAAATGGAGTACGCACTTAGAGGCCCAGAAAGCTAAAGCTTTAGCCTCGGTCTGTGGGCTGAAAAAATTTAATCGTAATTATGGTGCCATGTCCCATAGACCCTTACTGAAGGCTTTTAATGCAATGATCCCCCACAATTGCAGTATGGAGCAGAAATTCTATGTTTAGGAGGGAAAGTACCTGGGATAGTGAGGAAGGGAAATGCTTAAAAGCATTGATGTCATTGCCTAGCTCATCTATGATGCAGGCCATTAGGCTAGAGCTAGACTTGACATCATGGAATGTTCAGGTCCAAGTGAGTTTACTCAGATTTTGGAAACGACTGGGGACAGGGGAAGATGGTAAAGTGTCACTGTGGTGTATGAAGGAGATACAGTTGAGTGAACTAAAGTGGGCGAAAGTAATAAGAAAGAAACTCTACTCCATCTGTGACAATTTGAAGGTGAAAATCGACCCCCAGTCCTTGTACATTGAAGAACCAAAAGTGTACTCAAACTCCTAGGGAAGGAAAAGTCTAGACTATCTGATATGGAGTATTTGAGACAAAAAGGGTCCGTGCAATTTATGATAAATAGTTGGAGGAATGAAAACTGGTATCCTTACCTAGACACCCTACCAAATCATTGGCTCAGAATGGAATTATTAAGAGTGAGAGTAGGCATTAATCCCGCTCGAGCCAATGATAAAATAAAAGATTACTGATGGACACCGATGGCAGGTGTAAATGTGGGATGGGCATGAAATGCAATTGTTTACACATTTTAATGGATTGCAAAAAATTGTTAGACCAACGAAAATTGTTCCTTCGTCCAGTATTTTTAAAGTATGGGATTGGGTCACGGATGCAAGCAATTGAGCTCCTCATGGATCTGCAGTATCTTGATATCGCAATAGCAGTGGCGAAGTTTATCCAGGCTGTTAAAAGGTTATTTATGGAATAGGGATTGGAGGAGTCGTTCGTGTACTGACAATGAGAAATTTTAAATTGGGTAATTTTAATTGGTTTAAATAGAAATGTAAAATGTTTAGATCACATGTGTTTTAGAGTGTGCTCAGAAATTGAGTATGAAATTGTTTTAACAAAATTAAGGGTGATGTTAGGAAAATTAAGTTATTTGTTGTAAGGAGATAATGAATTTGTGATAATTCTTTTTTGTACTACAATGATGGCTTTTTATATTTTAATCAAATGCTGTGTTTTATTGTGTTTTATGTTGTTTAATGACCTATGGTCAAAATAAACTTACTTTTTGAACTTGAACTTGAATTAGAATCTTAGTTTACAGGAGGCAGGGAAATGTCCATATCAGCGGAGTCTGGTGGTCCACAACTACCATCAATATCTATGTCTCATTTACGTAATACAGTGATAGAGTCAACAGAAACAAAGCGAAGGCTAATACCCTATGTTTCAACCGATATCTATAGAAAGGAACTCTGCTACATACAGATCAAAATAAAACATTCAGGTGTTCATTCTAAGGCTAATACAATCCCCGGGGGTAATTGCACATCTTGTAAATGCCGATACTGGGGTATACAATGGGGCACACAATTACTGCACCATTCACAATTCAAGACCTCAGAAGGTGAGATAACATGCTAATGGTATGTTTTTCCCATGTTCCGAGGTGCGCAGACTTGGAATTTTTGCCATTTGTCTTATAATTTGGACCAGGTTTTAAACAATGCTAATTTTAACACCCACAGGCTGTGCCTGAATTGTACTACAGAGTTGAATTCATACGAATCAAGATTTGAGTGGAGATTTTGAATGAAGCCCTAATTTGCATGGGGGCTTTGAATGAAGCCCTCAGTGTCTAGTGTGAGTTGAGGGCAGTACTGTGGTGCTTGTACTTTACGTATACCAGCTCTTCCCATTGCCCAATGTAGGTGACCCCTTCAGGTTTTTATGTGGCCCCTTGTGTGTGCCCCAAAAACATTTCTAGAAACGCCACAGATGTTACATTTTAAAAATGCGTTCTATTGGCTCTCTTTGATAGCACATGGAGTTTTGTACATCTAATGAACAGCTGTAGACAGAAACACAGCTGATTATCGTTGCATCTTGGAACTATATTGGTCTCTCGAGGCATTTTCATTCAATGATACTGATTCCTCTTGTTTTCCTAACTGAAATTATAATATAAGGAATGATTGACAGATTGCACTTTGTGGTATTTTTGTAGCGCCACTAAACGCTCTACAAATTGCAATCCACAAATTACATGCTGAGTTTTACTCCTTCGCATTACCTATACTTATGTGTGTGGAGTTCTCCACCCGGACTGTGGAGTCTCTGCACATGTAGGTATAGGTTTTAGTAGTAAATGTCGGAGGGACACAAAAGAGTGGCTTAAAAGAAGGGGCAGAATTACTCCAAAAGGGATTGGATTAGGGAGGAGTAACAGGGATTTGAAGATGGTCAGGGAGGGCTTAGGGAGGGAAAACACCTACCCACACAAGAGTAAGACAATTGGACACATCTAACTCACAGTTTTGTAGTGCATGTACACCTGGATTTGTGAATACCAAAAGTAATAAACTTACTCCAAAGTGTAAACTCACTGAAAAGTGTAAATTACCTTTGTGAATCAGGCCCTTATATTATATATACTCCAGTGTCAAAAACCCAAGTTGGATATAGTAAAAAGCAGTTGTAACTGGTCAGCAGCAAGGTTTACCAGGGCAAGTTATTCATTAGGAATAAATCAGAATTCGGAAAACCCCAAAAGGTCACATCCAAATCTGATCTTAAGTGTTAGTACCGCTGACTTCCTTTTATTAGCGATTTCACTTTTTAACAATTACATTACTCTGTTTCTTCATGCAGTATTTTGGAGGCATTTGCTCTAGGTGATCTATTCCCGGGAAGTTGTGCTTCCTCTGCAGCTTGCTACAGCATAGTATTGATGCTATACACGTCCACTGACAACAACAGTGCACCTTAGGTTGCAAACAGACACCTAGAACCACTTTGGCCCTGGCGTGTTTGTAAAAGCCGAGGAGGGAAGCAGGTGTGGTAGGCCTCTTCTGAAGTGCAGTCGCAGGTCTAACAAACTGCACAATTCTTAACACCGCTCTTGGCCCCTATGCTCTTATCTTTTCTTCGGCTTCCTGGTTCACAGCCAGAGCAAAGTACATTACCTGTGTTATGTCTGCACGCCCAAACGAGGCACTAATTGATCTGCACATGTTGTTGACCCAGCGGCTTTGTGGTATTTTACTTTTTAGTACAAACAGTGAGTGATCCGCGACAGCACAGGCCTGCTGTGTACTCTGAGGATCTGCACTGATTATAAATCAAGAGAAAATATGTTTATGGCACGTTTCTACAGCTCAGGCCTTAAGTGTATAGCATGACAGTTTAAACTGGGAATGCGAGTGACATGTTCAGCTATTACTTTTCTATGATTTAGATTCTTCTGCCGCAAACAAAGTGGAATTAACTTTTATTACTTTACAGACATTGCACATGAATAATTCAATTATCATGGTTTAATGTTCAAAAAGAAGGCAGTACTTTTGCTTTTTACCTTTGCCCGTGAATTTCGATTTGCTAATAAAATAATATTTATTGTTAGGTTGGTCTGTTTAAAAGGAGGAGGATGGGTGCCTTTTTCTACTGACATTGCTCTTGAATTCTAGTTTCATAATAACAGTAATGATTATCGATACTTTCACGTTTGACTGCTTAAAACGGGGTAACCTTTATTATTGTCATTGTCCCTGAACTTCAAATGCCTAACATTCAGGGTCGGCTGGTTTGTACCGAAGGTGGGGGGGAGGGGGAATGAGGGGGTGAGGGGCACAAAAAAAATTAATGAACTTACCTTCGCAGCGCGATGTCCTCCTCCCTCAGGTGACTTCCAGGAAGCTCCTGATGCAGGAAACTGCACTACCCAATCCTTGCGCTCCTTTCACAACATGAAAGCAGCGCCAGGATTGGATAGAGCAGGCTCTCACAACGCTCCTAAGAGCACTGGAGGCCTGCGCTTTCTCTAACCCAGCTGTCTAAGACAGCTAGGTTAGAGAACTTTAAAATGTGCATGTCTGGCTGGCCGTCCCCAGACGGCCGGCCAAAGGGACATGCACATTTTAAATCGCACAGCTCCCTGCTGCTGTCACTCTGCAGCACTGGCTCCTCCCCGTCCTGACACATAGGGGCTGATTACGATGTCGGGTGGAAACTTTCCACCCAACACGACTCGGAATCGGGATTGACCGACTCGCGGTCGGCGGTTCTGCCCGCCCGATTACGATGCGACCGAACACTGTTTGGTCAGATTCCCATTGTTTCCTATGTGAACTTGTGTTCCGCCCGACAACACAGGCTCCTATGGGGAAATGAAGTATGTGTGTAAAACCCTGCATCCTGTCGCGGGCACCCCAAGGTGCCTGCCACACAGTGCAGGGTTTTACAGGGGGGTCTCTTAGGTAAATCCTCGGCCCCCAACTGGAGGCTGTAGGATGAAGGGGGCCCTGCTAGGGGCCCCGCAAAGTCACTTTCCGACAGCCTTTTTGTGTCGGACAGACTGACTCGGAAAGGCTGTTGGAAATCAACATCGTAATCGCGAGGTTGGAAACGCTGTCCATCGAGGTATACGGTGCGGTTTTGACCGACACAAATTCTCTGAGAGCCAGTCGGAACTGATTCGGAATGACTGCGGGGTTTACCTTCTGACCGCAAACATCGTAATCGGTCAGGCGGATTGTGAACCGACCGAGTCGGTCAGAAGGGTTCTGACACGGTCAAGGAGAATCCGACTGTCGGGAGGAGGCTTTCGCTCGACATCATAATCAGCCCCTTAGTTCAAGACAGGTTGCTGAAAAATTAAACTGTAATAAATTTACTTTATTATAGTTTTATTTTTCAGCTCTGGGGCTTCTGGGGCGATGCTCCTCCACTCAAATGGAGGAGCCGCCCCTGCTAACATTAATTAACATTATTAATACTAGGTTCCACTCTTTAAAGAGGAGATGGGTACAATTTACTCCTGACATTGGTCTAAATTTCTGATTGAAAAATATGAGAAAATGCATACTAGCTTGAAAGTAGGGTTCTCCAAAGTCGGTCCTGGAGGGCCGGATCCATGCCAGATTTTTAGGATAACTACATTTATCTAAATGGGGATATGCTAAAAATCTGTCATGGATCCGGCCCTCCAGGATTGACTTTGGAGAACCCTGCTCTAAAGACATGTCACATCTTTCCCTAAGCAGTGTATTCACATTTCTCCTCAAATCAAAGAGAGCTGAGCACATAATTACCTCAGAATTCCTTTTGGTAAACCAAGCACTTTTGAATGAGCACTTTGTGGCCTCATCAGGGATCTGAAGCGTCATATAAATGCTTCTGTAGCAAACAATACAATGGTGCATGATCACAGTACTATGTACCATTGCCCACCCTCATAAGTGATCGCACCTTATTAATGACTGTGAAGTAGTCTTTCTCTCTGTATCAGATTGTTAGAAATGGGATCTCTGGTCGGCTAAGGCTTGCGCCAAAGCCAGGCAGAGACCACCACTCTAGTCAGGGCGAGGGAGTTACACACCCAAGATAACCCCTGCTCACCCCCTTGGTAGCTTGGCACGAGCAGTCAGGCTTATCCCGGAGGCAATGTGTAAAGCGTTTGCTCAGCACACTCACACAGCAGCAACACACTAGGCACACCACAAAAGGAACTCCACACAAGGTTATATAAAAAATAGCCTTTGTATTGTCATAAGTACATTAGAAACATAACCACATAATATATAGTGTGCCAACTGGCACTAGGCAATATTCACAGGGGACTATTTACACACGACAGGGCCAATGGGGCCACTGTCATAACCATCACAAATCACCAATTGTAAATGTAGCACAAATAATAAATGTAGCGCACAACCAGTAATTACTGGTACAGTTAGGAACTAAGCCTGGGAACCTGCAATGTAAAACATAGGATGCATAAATCACCTTAGGCATAAAATGACATTAGGCCCAAACCTCCTTAGCATAAACACATTACGCAGTACAACCTCATAATCATACAAGTACATTAGAGGCATAAACACAGGGTGCGTAAATCAAAGTAAATGCAAATCACATTAGGGCCTGGCGCCCTATTAAACTCACAGCCCCCTGGTCAACTGGCCATCTCAAAAGGGCTCAAATGCCCTATGTCCCCAGAGTCAGGGCGCTGCCTAGGCAGCAGGAGTCAAGGGTGCGCAATTGCTCAAGCCTAAACGTGGCAGCTGCCCACTACTTGCTGGGCAGCTGTGAATAATTAACACGGGCACCGGCGTGCCCCCTGAGCCCCTCTCTGGGACTCAATCAACAAATGTCCCCACGTTGCAGCTGCCCGCTCTGGTGCGGCGCAGCTGTGAGCAAAGCGAAGGGGCCTCTAAATAAAATCACCCCCTCGGTGCAGCTGCCCTCTGCAAGCGGGGCAGCTGGGATCCAACAAACGGGAGGGGCCCTGGCTCATCTGTGCCCTCCGGGCCCTACTGGGCTTTTAAATAAAATTGGCCCCCACGTTGGAAAAATGGCACTGGCCCTCCACGGGCCGTCGGAGTCCCTCTCTGGGACTCCTAGACAAAAGTGCCCCCTTGATGCAGCTGCCCGCCACTGCGGCGCAGCTGTGAAACTGACTTGGGCACCACTGTGCCTCAGGGACCAACGATCACTGCGCAATGGAGGGGGCAAGCACCGACGTGCCTCGAACCACCCCCTGACTACAGCCCCACTCACCCGAGTTCTGCAGGACTGCCCCCGACTCTGCAGACACACGCGGGGCTCTCCTCGTGGTTACGGGAGCCCCGCCACCAGTCAGGCTGCGTTTCCCCTCTCGGCGCCACTCACCCGCTCTGGGCAGGACTCTGTGCCTCCTCCGGTCTCATCAGTGGCCGTGTGAGGTCGATTTACTTCACCCGGGCCCCCTCCTGGGACCCGGGACTTCTGCTGGGACTCTGTGGTGGGCGCGGCAACACGTGGGGCTCTCCCCTCTCCACACGGGGAGGTCCCGCTCACCACGCCGCGCTCTTCTCCTTTTCTCGCCGGCTCCGGGGCTCCCAAGAGCTCACGGGAGCCCCGCTGGACACTTCCTGTCTCAGGCGGACCTCGGGTGAAGCTCCGCCCACGTCCAGGCAAGGCTGCCTGGCTTCCGCGTCGCGTCTGCGGCGCTTCTTCTCTTCGGGCGGCGGTGATTTCTTTTCCGATCTCCTCAATGCGGGGTGGGCACCCGCTCGCAAAATGTGCATAAAGCGGGTTGGGCACCCGCTAGAGAACCCAAATGCGGGGTGGGCTCCTGCTCTTCTCGGGCAGCGCAGGGGGGGATCCCATACGCCAGGATTCCCTCAAAGCACGTCGCAGCCTCAGCGCTGCAGGGAAAACAGGCTCCTCTCCCCTGGGAGCAAATGAAAAGCGCTCGCAAGGCGCTAGGAGCCACAGCTCCAGAAGTGTCTCAATGAGGCCAAAAATAAAGGGTCCTTGGAGCTGGGGACACCTCAGCAGCACAGCCAGGCAGGCCAGCACGCAGGGACCCCCAGGAAACAGCAGCTGGGTCCCGCGGCGGTTCCTCCTGGCAGAGTGTCCCCTGCAAGTCAGCACAACAGAGCAGAACAAGAACAACTTCATGGGGTCACAGCCCCTCTTTTATACACCCTTTTCCTTTGTCACATAGCACAGGGCTGGGGAAAAACCAGGTGCAACTGGTTTTGGGGAGCTTTGGAGCACTTTGTTTTGCTCAGCTCCTCTCTCCTTTCACAGGACAGGCTAGGGACATCAGGCGCACCACAGGGGTGGAGCCAGCATTGTGGAGGGAAGGCACAGCCCTATTCAGGTCCCAGGTGCAACTCCTCCCTCCCATCTAGATGCAGATCTCCCTATTCAGCCCTGCGCTGACTCACCCTGCCCCTCCTGGAGCCACACACACCTCCCAGCCCCTGTCACTCACAAAGCCAGACATGCAATTCACATCAGGCAGGCAGACACAGAGCACACATAAATGCCAACTTCTAAAAGTGGCACTTCTCCACTAGTCACAATAAATCTGCGCACACCACTGCGCAGCATTTATTCTCACGAGTTCGCACATACTAAACTCGCCCCTGCCCTACTCTCACACCAGGAATTACCATGGACACACATATCCCCCATGCATTCCTATGGGAGGGCAGGCCAATCTCACCACACGCACTCAGAGTGCGCACGCACTTACACTGGGACACAGGGCTAAAGTGCGCAGAGGCCTAAAACCACCAACACTACACAGGGAAAAGGCTAGGAGAC